>JAVJGI010000032.1:5323263-5414244 GCA_035590275.1 Ibycter americanus
TCCAGCGCCCGGCTGGGCTGCAGCGCCTGGCGGGGAGGAGGAGCAGCGGCGGCGGCGGCGGCGGGCTCAGGTGCAAGCAATCATTCCAGGGGGAAGGAGAGAAGGAATAGCGACAGAAGCTCCAGCCGCACCACAGTAACTAGGACTCCCCTGTCAAGCAGTTCATCAAAGCGGCTGATAAGGATGCGTGTAGGTGAGAAAGATTGCTATATTGCTTTAACAGAGAATTAGAGAAAGTACTAATTTTATACGTGCTCTGTTGCTTATAGACGAAGGGAATGAATAGCCGGAAATATTCTGGGATGTTATAAAATCAGAAGGACTTTCTGTACAGCGTGGCGATGCACGACAGAAAATTAACTCCAAAAAGAATGCTTTCTCTCAAACTGCTGCAACAGAATTGAAAATTTTTCTTTCCTAGTATCTGAAATTCTTCCCGAAGACACAGCAAGGACTATCAAAAACATCAGAGAGATTCTGGTACTTTAAAGAGACTTAAAGCAAATGCCAGCATTAATATCTGAATGACCTTGGAGATCATTTTATGTGGATTCATTAATTTTCACTGCCAGTCTTCTAGTCTCAGGAACTCTAGGATTAAAGATGTTTTTAACATTTTAGGGGCCTTTCAAAAAACAAGATTATATACAATTAATTACCTGCCTAATGATTCCTGAACTAATCAAGTATTTCCTTAAAACTGAACAGAGAAGATGCTTGCTTTTAGCGTTTGCTTTCTCCATAACTGTGAATGAAATGAACAAGGTAATGTCCTGCAATTAGAAGAACATTTTTTTTTTAAAGCAGCTATTTATTATGCTGATCATCTAATAAATACAGAAACCCTACAACACTAAGAAGATGAAGCTGAATAACAGAATAATGGAGTAGTAAACAATGGCAGCTTTTCTAGTCAAATCAGCATTTCATTAGCTTCACAGCAGAATGCAGATGGAAGTTTCTGTTCTCGTTGTATGGGGGTTTGTGAAATGATTCAGGTGTTGCTACAGAGGTGAGCAATATCATGGATATACCTGTGAACTCCTGGGTACCGATCCACTGTAGCAGATATGGCAGAGTTTCCAAAGATGGTTATTTTAAATTACCATTGCTGAAATTAAATTCAAGAGGATTTATTTTGTCTGTGGGGACCTTGAATTATGCTTCTGGCATTAATAATTGTAATGGACTATAACTGCTTGAAGGAATTGTGAATATTGACATAAGTCTCCAAATTCTATTCTTAAATTATTTTTGTTTTTAAATGAATAGACACGATCTTCCTCATTGTATGTGAGATGTATGTTTTCTTTCTTGGGAGTCAGAGGACAAATCTGCCTTGTCCCTCACCCGTCTCCCTCCAAATAAAATTCATTATTCATACCCAAACAGTGGTGAGTCTATTGGAATTAACCTTGACAAAAATGTTTTCCTTACCTTTCCAATGAATAGCATGGATAAGACGGAGTACCATCTCCTGTGTGGAGCCAGAAAAGACAGTATTAGATGATGAACTTTCTCCTTTACTCTCCAGTCAGTCTGTGATTTAAATTGAGACATTAAAAAGATTATCTCCAGTCACTGCTGTTGGTCCAGGAAACCTGAGCTGTACTGAGGTTCCTCCTTCCCTTCCTCCCCCTCACCCCATTATCATCCAAAGTAAATGACTTTCTCAGGAAAATAAGCAGTCAGAGATTCCCCCCCTACGTCCCTGGGAAATGAATGTGTCTCTTTTGTCAGTTTTTATTTCCGTTATTTCACGGTATCTGTTTGTTTTAGAAGTGCCTTGTGTTTGCTAAAGATTGGTCAAGAGCACTGGAGGAGCTGATCAGTGGCCTTTCTCTTTCTGGCTTTTGTTTTTTTCTTTCTTTCTTTCCCTAAAGCTAAGGTGTGCCAGAGGTGATGCACTGATGCTGAGGCGGCATCAACAGCTATGGGACTGTAATCCTCTCAAATGTAAGCACTGGCAGTGTCTACAAAGAGAGCTCGTGAGACGCTGAAGCAGAGTTTAGCTGCTGTTAAGCAGGTCATCTGCTCACTAAGGCTCAGATTGCAGTGCTCCCTAATCACAAAACATGAACCAGTCCCGATGGATTGAATGGAGGACTCTGAATATGAGCAGTAGTGTTATGAACGTATCTGAGCATCTCTCCTGCCCTCTTGGATTTGGTCACTACAATGCAGTTGACATCTGTATCCTTGAGACAGTTGTTATTGTCTTGCTAACATTTTTAATTATTGCGGGTAACTTAACTGTGATATTTGTTTTTCACTGTGCTCCACTTCTGCATCATTATACCACCAGCTATTTTATTCAGACCATGGCCTATGCTGATCTTTTTGTTGGAGTTAGCTGCTTGGTTCCTACTTTGTCACTGCTCCACTACTCGACAGGTGTCCACGAGTCCTTGACTTGTCAAGTTTTTGGATATATCATCTCTGTGCTAAAAAGCGTATCTATGGCATGTCTTGCTTGCATCAGTGTGGATCGCTATCTCGCTATAACAAAGCCTCTCTCCTATAATCAACTGGTCACACCTTGTCGCTTGAGAATCTGCATCATTTTGATCTGGATATACTCTTGTCTGATCTTCTTGCCTTCCTTTTTTGGTTGGGGAAAACCTGGTTACCATGGAGATATTTTTGAATGGTGTGCTACCTCCTGGCTAACTAATGCCTATTTTACTGGCTTTATCGTGTGCTTACTATATGCTCCTGCTGCCTTTGTCATATGTTTCACGTATTTCCACATCTTTAAAATTTGCCGGCAGCACACCAAAGAGATAAATGATCGGAGAGCTCGATTTCCTAGCCACGAAGTGGATGCTGCTGGGGAGACTGGGCACAGCCCCGATCGCCGCTATGCCATGGTTTTGTTTCGGATAACCAGTGTGTTCTACATGCTGTGGCTCCCTTATATCATATACTTTCTGCTGGAGAGCTCTAGGGTGCTGGAAAACCCAGCACTTTCCTTCTTAACGACATGGCTTGCTATAAGCAATAGTTTCTGCAACTGTGTGATATATAGCCTCTCCAACAGTGTTTTCAGGTTGGGACTGCGGAGACTGTCAGAGACAATATGTTCATCTTGTATGTGTTTAAAAGACAGGGATGTACGGGACCCTAAACCAAGAAAACGGGCTAATTCCTGCTCCATTTAAAGAAAACTGGCGCATGTAATCAGATGCGGAGTTTTGATAGTATTTGCTGTATCTGGAAGCTTGCCAGAAGAGAACTGTTTACTTGGATAGCTTGCTATGATGTTAGAGTGAGTTTAAAAGTGATTGTGGAAAAGGAAAAGGCTGCTGTAAGAGGGGTCACTGAACTTGAATATAGCTCTTGTGAAATTGTGAGGAGAGCAATTCAACAGAGACACTGAAGAAAGTCAGAACTAAAAATCTTCCAAAGGGCATGAAATAACTACCACATCAGAGGAGGTTCCTCATAAATAAGTTAGTTACTACCTTATAATTTTCCCCTTGTAGAAAAGTTGTCTTACTATCTTTGTGTCGGAATATACTGTAGCCTTCTGAATTTAAATATATTTAAGAGGAAACAATCAACAACAAAGTAAGTGGCTATCCGTAAATTATATACCTGAGGACTATAGTAGATATTGCAGATTAATAATCAGCTCTATCTCTGCTCGCATCTTGTACAATTTTCAGTTGTACAAACAATTCGCAATGCATAAAACCTACACTGGGCATGACGCTTTTGGATAAAATGGCACATTTTGGTACAACTTTCACAGGAGCTCTGCCTCTCATTTCCCCTTTTTTCCCATGCTGTGCATCCCTAGATTCCATCATGTCCAAGTGGTTTAGTTTGAGGGCACCTACAAGGTAAACTGAGTTTCAAACCATTCTTCCTGCAGAAAGCAATAGCCCTTCCTGGCTGGCTGAGTGACTGCAGCTGCCCATGTACAATGACTTCTTCAATCTCTCATTCTCTTGATCCTGTTAAATTAGCACACAGTATCGATGTAGTGTCCTTTAGGGTGTACTGAAGCTTTTCCTTTATTGGCTACACAGATAATCCTAATGCAAATATGATAATCGCGCACAGCAGTGTGCCTCACTGCTTAGAAAATTAAAACTAACTAACCCTTTTCTTTGGGAAGTCTAAATAGCTTACTGTTGTAGCTGTCGATCTGTTGTGTGAACCTAGCTTGCACATACTGTATTTTTTTTAGAGAAAACGTAAATCGTGGTCTGTGCCTAATGTTTTCATAGCACATGGAATAGGTCAACGCTACAGGATAAAAAAAATTACACTTGCTTTAAGAGAAATACTTCTGTGCAGTTGTTGAATACCTGTTTGTTAGACAAGTGTTCTTGAAGGAGGTGAACAAGACAGTTTAGTATTAAATGCAGGCAAAGAGCTTCAGTATTTCCTTTTGTACTGAACTGATTTTCAGGTCCAATGATGAAATCTTTTTTTATTTTGCAAGGGTGCACATTAGGTTTGTGTAGTAAATTGCCAGGGGTTCAGATGCATGCCAATCAATAAAATATTTAAATTATTATTTTGAACCAAATGTAAGTTTCTTAGATGGTTATTGGCTTTTAAAAAAGGCCCAATTATTGATTATTGGTGCCTTTTAACACTGCACTATTAGTCCTTCTTTCACCAAAATGCATATGTAAAGATCGTGCCTATTACTTTTTGTAATGGAAGCTAACCACGCTTGCACACTTGTGGTTTGACTATAGATCTCCCTTAATTATGTATTCTTTGTTCTGTTGAGGTGGTTCTGAACCCCTGTACATTTTTTAAACCTGTAAGAAAGTTGAAACAATGGAATAAAGTAGTATTATGTATATCAAAACCAACCTTGGCGTTAGTTCCCTGATGTTACACTCTGTTCTCTGTGAAAGTTCTTTTGGGTTAGGACTCAAGAGTGAACGATTTAAAATCCTAACCTCAAAGCTGCTTACTGGCCGTCTTAAACGTTTGTATACTGGTTTCTAGCACTGTACAATCTTTAAAGCAGATTGAAATATGACTTGAAACATTCCTCTAGCTAAGCTGAGCTGTTGCTGACAATTAGCCCTGATAGATATTATGGAAAACTGAGTAGTATTCTTTGCACGTATCTTGTAATGCTCCATGTCTACAGGAATGTGGCTGCTGCCTTCTTTTGAGAAGTTGCTGTTTATTTCAGAAGGCTCTTTTCGGCTGACTGCTGCTCTGTAAGGTTGTGTAACGCTGTCTCTTCTTACAAACATGACTTGGATTCATTTCGTTTTGTCATTATTTTGTCATTGTTTCCTGCTTAGTAGGTCCTCAGCGTGCAAGGCTTAGACAAGGAACAATGAACTATCTCATTTCTCCCAACTCACAGGGCTGGTTTCGTACCAATGAAGTAGTTTTATATCTGTGCTCCAGAGCTGGCTGCTTACTGTTTCTGGTTTTTGTTGGCATTCCTGCTAACAAGTTTCTATGGGACCTTCTGAAATTCAAGAGAAGTTCTAGAGGATGCTTGAAGTTGGACTGACCTTTTATTAAACACAGCCTGGAGGCAGTAGATGCGTTGTTAGCATGGTACTGTAATTACAAATATGTAGAATCACACAGGCTAACTCATTTGTATTGGTAGTGCCTTAGTTGAACCTTGCTTGTATAACCTCAGCAAATGGAGTTGATGTACAGCAACTTGAAGCTTTATTGCCTGTAAACGGTAGGTCAGAAAGAGAGCTTCGCTTCAGAGGCTGCAGCACAAAGTTTACTTGCCAGCCCACTGGCTTCTTGCCCTAAAGGGCAGAGTTAGCAATATGTTTCTCTCTACCATCATGTTGAGCTTGTGGAGTTGTCAGGCAGAACTGAAGATTTCCCTTTTCCTCAGGCTGTCGTTGGAGGGAGAGAATATAGTAGAAATCCAATACCCTGCCATCGTATCCTAGGTTCTTCGCTCTCTTTTTCATTTTGTTTTTTGTTTTGATTCTTAAGCATTGGCTTAGCGTTGTTGGTGCAAGAATGCTAATTTGGTTGTCTGGACCCTGAATTTCAGTTGCTGTAAAGTCCCATTTCAGCCTATTCTCTGTAAATCTGAGTCTCCTGCTGTCCTGGAATCTGTGAAATTAAACATCCTCAGCAGAGTTAAATACTGCGTTTCTTCTTGCTGTTTCCCAGGCGACAGGATTTGACCTGGTGGTCAGTCACATGAATTTTTAAATTTAGTGTGTTTAATTTTTTTGAAAGTGTTTTCTAAACTCATGATTTAAAATTTTGTTTGAGGGAGGTTTGTTATTGTTTTACTGATGCTGTCTGAGGATTCCAGCTGGTGCTAAATTATCTTCCAAAATTATCAGGCTGAATGTTTAGTGGATTAAAAAAGTCCAATACAAATTCCAGTCACCCAGTCTGTCATTACTTATTTTCATTTTGTCATTATATAAAGTCTCATGTTCTTGTATGAAAATCTGATTAACAAATGAGACTTTTAAAGCTGGCATCTGGAGTACATATCCCACTTTCATGTGCCTAAAGATCTTCATGATTTATGAAATACCTAGTAAGTAGGTGACCAGACACTAACTAAAGAAATTAACATGAAAAAATCATTGTTGATAGTACAGTTAATAATAAAGTCTCTCCATATACAGACATATTGAAGGAGTTGCTAAAACTTTAGGGTCCTTTAAAAAAAAAAGTAGCGATAAGAATAAAACATAGGCAAAATATTAAATAAAAAGCTTAAAGTGAAGAGATATGCCTAATAGGTAAGCAAAACAACTATATATAAAGAGCTCCTTTGTGCAGGTAGGTTATGTTGTGCCGTTACATTTCTCTTGAATACTTATGCTTGTACTGTAACAGAGGCTATGTCAAGGTTGATTGCCTTACTGGTTTTGGAACCTCATGTCTTCAGCCTAAGGAAAAAGTAAAAAAACTGTGTAATGACAGCAAAAGCACTACCAGGAAAGTAATTTTTTCATAACCAAATTCTATGGTCTTCCTTATTTTCTGCGAATTTTTCCTTAAAATACTGTTCTGTAAAGGGAAAGAAAACTGTAGTAATGAAAAGTACAATGCTGTCTTTTTAAAGTTTACTTATTGTCTAATAGTAAGATATTCCCCCCCTCCCCCATTTCTGCTTAAGAATCCATTTTGTAATTGTACTTGTTAAGGCATGAGGTATCAAGCTAGGTTTATTTTTGTGCAGAATCTTTGTGCTTCCTCTACTGAAAAGTTTGCAGTGTTTTGCCTTATTGAGCCACCTATCATAGATACAGTTTATGAAGACCTTTTTAAAATAGCCTTTATATTGTTTTTACGATTATTTTTAGTTAGTTTGGCAACTGAATATCCGTAAGCACACTTAGTTTTCACACTCAGCAAAACTAATAACATGACCTTTTTTAGGTAAAATAACTTACCAGTCAGTATTAGAAATCGGTGATTGAGAAAAATGTATCAATGTAATGATTAGTTATTTCATTAGCTGTTTCATCTTGTGTATGGAAAATTAAGTTTGACTATAAACAAAAGCTAGTTGTTGCAACAGGATATCGAGTTGATGGGAAATGCATCAGATTTAATACCATCTCACAGCTGGTTCCCAAAAGGCATCTATTTTATCTTTCCATACTGCAGTTGTAGCCAAACAAATATATCGATTTTTAAAATTTTTGGTTTTTTGTTTTTTAATGTTGGTGTTTGAATGCTGAGGATCTGTGTCTCTCAATCCAAGCTGCTGCTCATGGTGGGAATATTGCTTTAACAGACCTCAAACTCAATTGCCATGTGCCTAGCAACATGATGGTCCTGGAGCTGGCTTTGCCAGGGAGCAGTGCCAGAGGTTCAGAAGGCCAGCATTGCTGTGGGGGAAGAATGTCACTGAAGGTGGCAGTGGCCTCCCCAGCCATCCTCCAGGATTAGCTAATTTGCAGATCTTTCAGTTTTATTGTCACTGTCCCCAAAAGGATAAATTTATGCCTTTGACTTCATCCCTGCCGCCTGTTACCTCTGTCTCACTTTAGACTGTTTGTGGATGGAGTGGTGCATCGTTCTTCTAAACAACTGAATTAGATTTATTTTGTTGGGGGTTTTTTGATCAACATTTTTTATGTATGTCATTTGAATGGCAAAACCAAACACTATTTTGTTAACTTGATGCCGATTAATTTTTAGGCCTTTCTAGAAATGCATCACTAGGTAGTGTTTTCCTGTCACTTGCAGCGTTGCCTGGAACGTTGCTTAAAGGTATTATTTTCCAAAGGTTACGTGATTTTTGCTAAACCAAATACAAAGTTCAGGTAAAATCTGATTTCCACTCCCCCACCCTCCCCCTTTTTAACATAATGTTTAATTTTTTTTTTTTTAAGCATATACTGAATTTATACATAGATCTCTGCAGTCATTAAGCATTTTTAGCTGTTAACAAATTATTGCAGATTAGTGGGATGAAAGCAATTTAGAAGGATATTTAAGAGTAGTTTCCTACTCACAGATTTTTCTAGTCATTCTTAAATGAAATTACTCCTTTCTCAATCTGGTATTAGGTAAATCCTCTGAGGTCCATGAGCTTTAAATGCTAAAGGAACATTATGTGAAAGGAGAAGAACCTGTTAATGGCTCTGTGCCCCAGAACAGCCTTGAGAAAATACTAAAACCCCCTCACTTTAACATCCATAATTTCTGTGGACTTTTCCTTTGTCCAAGTGCTGTGAAAAGTAGGATGAGTATAAGGAAACCTTAGTGCTTTCAGCTGAGCTGACAGGATGCTAGGAAAACCAATTTCAGGCAGTAAAAATGCCTGAAGATCTTTGGGATTTTATCACAGTCTTATGCAGACTGCTGTCAAACTTAACCCTCTTGAGAAGAATGTGACAGCAATGCTAAAGGCTTTCGTTTTAATCACTGTGTGAGTCGTCTGAACAAAGAAAAGGTGATTCGGATCAAAATGAAACTTTGTAAGTGCAATGATTACCAGGGAAAAGTGTTTCACTTTTTATATGCGGTGTTCATCCCTGCCTCAAAGCTCCTCAATCTAAATTTGGCAACCAGCAGTATTAGAAGAAGTGACAAAACACAAAGATTTTGAGAAGGGGAAGCTCAGAGATGTCAGTGTTAATCATGGGAAGGCATTTCTGCATCCTGACAGCATTGCGTTTTGTTTATTTTCTTTAAATGAAATAGGTAATGCTTGTCTTTTTTTCCCCTTCTTTTATAAGTTATTTGAATAAGCACAAATTCTTTTCATCATGGAAGAAGTAAATGTTATGAAATATTTAAATGAGGAACTGAGTAGTGGTTAGGGAAAGTACAATGGAGCGTCCCTGGGAAAGAACTAAGTATGTTACTTATGGAACACGTACTACTTTGAATTTCATACACTTTGGGCAGGAAAGTCTTCAAATGCTTGTACCAGGTTAGAGTTTCTAGTCCTTTTATGATCTCTCCAGTGTTATTTATGCTTGTGCATGTATTATTTAAAAGTTCTTCTTGTGTGACATCTAAATTTGGAATTGTAAATGGACAAATGATTCTTTCCGTGACCAGGCAAATTTGTTCTACCTATGAAAGACACTTGATGAACCCACATGTTTTTTGTGTTTATTAAGTGATAATAGCATACAGGTTCTCATTAGCTCTTTTGTTGTGAGGAAGCAAATATAGGAACTGTGTATTGAGGCAGAAGAGCTGACTGTTCCTCAGATGGACTGCTTCTTAACTGTTGTATTACAGAAATTATTACATCCGATGAGCCCGGGTGAGGTTGTGGCTTTGGGGGGCTAAATGCTGAGAGCAAGTGACCTTTATTTACTTATTTCAGTAGTTTACCTTAATGCCACTCTGTTACTCTATCTTGGTGTTCACATCTGTGCTTAAATGAGTATTGTTAAATACAAAACACTTGTGTCGCTTTGGAATATGTATACTTTCCTGTTCCCTGGCGAGATTCATGTAGGTCTCTCTCCATACAACGTGCCATTTAAACCTCTGATTCATGTTCACTGACTAAACTCATGGTGGTTTGATTTTTTACTGTTCCAGCAGCAGAATGAAACATGCCTCACCTCACCTCCTCTTGCCTTGGTGTTTCAGGTTGGTCTGGCAGCTTAGCACAAACCCATTTGCAGCAGTGGGTAGGACTGTATGGCAGAGAATGCTGGCATAGCTGATGCGTGTGCATGTCCTCTGCTTATAATTTTATTACATGGAGTTAATCCTCCAAAGAAGGGGAGGCATAGGCAGCTGAAGGCAATAATGCCTTAAACTGCCTCAACAAGGTTTTTGCAGAGCTTTGTTTATTAGGGTTTTTAATGGTAAGGAAATTTATTGTAATTAAAAAAAAAAAAAAGATATATCTGTATACTATGAGTAATGAATTATTATTAGGTCAAGAACACATTAGTCTGTTTTTCATCTATGCCCTCAATAGGGGAATAGGATCTTCATAAGGGAATTTTATTATAATCAGGTAGATTTTGGACACTACAATTTTTATAGTGAATTTTAATGCAACTATACATACATAAGGGTTGTAAACAGTCATATGATGGCAAGGTTTCAGTGGCAGCTTTTTCTTCATTTTAAGGGCTTTGGGGACCACTCTGTGGCTAGAGTTGGGTAAGTGCTAAGCGTGTACTAAAATTACCAAAGCCAAAACAGCAAACACAGGCTGTAAATGAAAGACCTTTATCCAAAACTACTTCCTCTGTAATATTGGCTACTTAATATTTGTCCAGGCAATATCTTGTGTTGGCTTATGAAGATGATGTATAGAAAAGGAAGCAGTCTAATAAATACAACTACATGCTATCATAATTAAATTATTTTTAAGGTTTTTGATTTTTCCACTCAGGACTTTTGGAGACCATGTTTTCTGTGATCTCTTACCTTGGGAACTTGCAACCAATTAATTATTTTCCTTTGCTGGGTGTGCTTTACTTGATCTCTGGGTTTTGGTTTTTTTAAAGTTCAATTTTAAATTTGAAGTTTAAATTCAATTTTGCTGTTACGTAGATGTGTTCTTCACTTGACTCATGTAAAAACTTTTATGAGGGTACTAGAAAGATCATGTCCTTCAAGGGAACTACATCTAGTCTTAAATCTATTTAGACTGCATTTCATTGTATCTAAAAGAAGCTGTTGCTGTACCTTGTTTACTAGATTTCAGGTGTCTTGGCAGCAAGCCTCATCAACAGATGACAAGTTCTCCAACCTCTTCTGTTGGGCTGAAATTGCCACTGATTTTATTTGTAAATGTTGCTAACTAAAGAAACTCTGTTTTGGTGGTGAATCAGTGTTTTGGATGGAATTTCTGGAGATACTTTGTCTCTTGATTGTATTTTCTTTGATTCTGGTGGCGCAGTGTAAGAGGGTTCTTGCCTAAGTGCCACTGGAAGTTTTGTCTATATTATCCCTGTGCATTTGCAGCTCCTTTCTTCTGGTTTATCCTGGCTTGAGAAGCTTTTTTGGGGAAAAGTATGTCTGTGATGGTTGGTCGTTGATACAATTGTGCTTCAATGATAATCTTACTTTATTAATTTCACTGCATATTAAAAATGTCTGTATTTTAAAAATAAAAATTATAGCAAAGTGTTTTTGTAATAATGGTGTTGATTTTGTTTTAAAATAAATTCATAGCAAGACAAAAAATTTTTACATTTGAAAAAAAAGAGATTTGAAATGTGATATATGTGAGGAATACCTGTTTATTTCGGGAAAGATTTGGATTTCAAATGGCAGGTGAAATTAGAGGGATTAAATACAAATATTGATTCTGAAGGAAAGCACCTCTTAGTTTTCATACAATAACAGAATGAATTGTATCTTTTTCCTGTAAGGAAGAGGATTTTGAGTTACTGTAAGTTGCTTTATGGAAATCGTAGTTTAATGAGTCATGGCTTACCAAAAAGTATTGAGATATTACTAATTATAAAAGTAATAAAGAAAACTATTAGAAATCATCACTGCCATCACTGTAGCATGCCTGGACCTTGAATGCTGAATGTAATTGGTCCATGGTAGCACAGCTGGAGGGAGTTCTGGGGAATAACAAAGGAGACTCTCTTAGGGAGCATTAAAAAATCTCTTAAGATTTTTCAGCCTAGAAGGGAAAGGATTAAGGTGCAGGGGACTATGAGAAGTCTGTAAAGTCATGAATATCGTGGGGGAGAACTGGGTGTGATTACTCATTGTTTTTCTTCCAGTGTAAAAAAATTAAAATCAAGGTAGCACTATGAAAACCAGCAGTGTCTAGTGACTTATGGAATGCATTGACAACAGACACTCTGGATGTCAAAAGCTGACATGGGTTAAAAATTCAGAGAAATTCAGGGAAGAATAGTGTATTAAATGCTGTCATCATGCTTCTGGTTTGGGAGTCCATATGCTGCAGATTACCAGAGGCTGGCAGACTGTGATGGGGGAATCATCACAGAATGTGTGTCCTGTTCTTACACTTGCCCTTAGGCATCTGTTGCTGGTTGCTGTTGCAGACAGTATTGGTACTACAGGAACTAAGGGCCGACCTGAAGTGTCTGTTCTTACCTTCCTGCTCTGTTACGTTGTTACATCTTTATTACTTTTCATACACTAACTCTGGGTATTTCTTTTCATGTTTGGTCTGTCAGGAAAAGAATGCACCATTTACTTCAGCTGTTTTTTCTGAATAAATTTTTGAGTGAAAAATGAACATCTGTGGCTGTGCATCTTTGTGTGTGGAAGGTGGCTGTGAGAGTAGAAGTGTCAGTATGATCAGCTGTCCCCACCTCTTCTTGCTACTGAGGCAAAATACCTACTGGAAGAGCACCAACAAAGCAGTCATGAAGGGGACTATATTGCTAGTTCTGAAATCAAGATTTAGGGGATAAATTTCACTTTTTTTGCAATAATTATAGTAGTTAAGAGTCAGACTATTATTATAGGCAGTCCACAACAAAAAGGGCTTCTTAATCCTATCTAAATACCATGATTTTTTAAAATAAAAAGTGATGCTGCAAAAGCAGGAGTGCCTACCTTGCATGTGGCTAAGTCAGGTGCCCCTCCCAAGCTGCAGCTGGCTCAGCAGAGGTCCAGCAGGACCTCTACTTTATTATGCCATTAGAAAATCTGTGGCATTGTACCAATAGGATAGAAGATATGGAGATGACTAACAGTGCAGAGACTGCAATATTGTATTCAAGGAGGGACTGAATCCTTGAGAGTTTCCTTGACAGCCTGTTGTGGCTGATGACATATAGTTAGCAGTTCCCAACAACTAATTGGTATTTTCTCAAGTATTTCTGCAATTACCAAAGTTGACAGTGAAGCTAACAACAAAGTTCCACAGTGAACAAGGCAAGTATGTGAATGAGCCATGATGAGGATTGAGTATGGCCATGTTGTTCCACTCCTAATCATCAGCATGTTAGCTATTTTCTGAAATAACGTGTTACCCACTGAGAAATAAAACCAGAATTCAAACTAGATCTTTGTATAACTGGGGCTGATATATGTATAAAGTTGGAAACAGAGTGTAGTTTTCTCTGCCTGTCAGCATATCTCCAAAACTATATATTCTCATTAGTTTTTTTTTAATAGAGGAAAGAAGTTCCATCCTACTCCTTTCATTTTGCAATTAGATCAATTAACACTAGTTTGCCCCTAATAATATTTTCTTGTTTTCTTTTAAAACCAGTATCAATAGTTCAGTTCTGTGATTAAAATATGATTTTTAAGGTACATTCTGGTTGTTCCTTTCCTAGGTACTTGTGCCTTCTGTTTAAGTGGCTAAATCATGAAGGGGATTCTCTATGTTCAAATCTGTTTTCCGGTGTTGCAGTTCCATGCACTACTGCATATTTGGGCTAGCTTGAGTCCTCCTTCCCTTGTTCATGGATGTTCCAGATGTGGAAAAGTTGGGGAAATGTCAGGCAAAATTATAGCTTTGGATGTCAATGTCTAAATTATTCTCATGACTGAGTATGTCTTGTTCATTTTCTTATAATAGAATGTAAGTGAACTTGCAGAAACCAGCAAGACCATGGGCGTTTTAATTTTTCTTCCTTATAAAATAATTATTATTTGAAAAAACTATGTGCTTGTACAGAAAATTTTGAAATTTTAGGTGGATATTTAGTTTATACTGCAGGTTTGGGTTTTTTTCTGTTATCTTATTGGAAACATCCTTGTTACTGGTAATTTAAAGTACTGAAAAATGAAGGTGTAGGCACTAGCAGGCATTTCTAACATGCTTCCTAACAACGTTTGCAGTCTAGAAGTCATCAAAACTTGGCAATATTTTAATAAAAAAGCATTTTTGCAGCTTTTAAATGCAGTAGCTTGTCAATATTATTAATTATGTACATTTTGGTCCAACCCTTCATCCCAGCTGGAAGCAGAATTCCCACTGACTATAGGGGAATCACGGAATTTTAAGGAAGTTTGGCTTAGTTTTCTATATTCAGTCTTGCAGTGACATGGAGGGCCCTAAACTTCAGATTTTTCAGCAAGTACACAACATGACTCATGAGTGTCTCCATTACAGTAGAAGGGAATGCAGCAGAAGCATTACTAATGAGAACAGAAGTCTCACATGAAACAAGTGTGCATCTGTGTTTGTGTGCTGAACTGAAGGCAATATGTTAACATATGTTCAAAAAAGCACGTTTCGCATCTCTGTTAAGAAATACTGCTAAAAAAACGTAGACCATGAAACACAAAAGGGAGAGGATACTTAGCTCCGGTTTGCTGTATTGCACTTCATGTTTTCATCCTGTTTTCTGAATAAGCAAATAGACAGGCTGGATTTAAAAATAGTGTTATTTTTGCACGTATGTAAAGATGCTAGTTGTAAGAATATTATACTATATTATTTCACATTATTGAAAAATTAAATATAGATTGTTGTGGTAAACACATGACAGTTTAAAAAAGTATAACTCTAGGATATTATTTTAGAACTTCTGTATCTGAACTCCAAAGAGCTTGGCTAAATTTTGTTATAGTTTCTTTGTTGAGCCCTCCCCTTTCCCTGGTTGCATTGCTCTTGTTTTTTTAATTTAACAACATATTGGCCATTTTTCCTTGAAGTGAAATATGACCATATGAACATAAAAGGCATTTTACTGTCCAGTTTGCTTGGTGGAATATTTGAACATTCAAAATTAGAATTGAAATCTCAAATGCTGTAGGGAGTGTGCGATTTTTGGTTTTCATTTTTTGTTGTTTTGTTTTGTTTTTTTTTTAATGAAAAAAATACTTTTCTACTTATGTGAGACTGTAATCTTAACAAGGATTGTTACATAATTGTTTACTGTTGTGTAGAACTTCTGTTAGATATGTGACATGGTTCCTTGACTACTGCTGCAAGAAGCCTGTTTTCATCCTGTGAGAACTTTCTGCCTAACAGAAGGTTCTTGGTCACACTTCAGTTTATTCATGCCACCATTATCGTCCACAACAAGATAATCTCATGCATATAAATCAAGTTCATTTTATGTCTTGTGCTGTTATAACTGGACAAAATGGTTTATCTCAGCTCAGTCTCTTCAGTTCTTTCTGGTTCTTTGCAACAGCATTTCTAACTGTGTTTGTGTTGACCTGCTTTCTTATTAACCATTTTCTTTCAAACTTAGGGCAATATTAGCATACATTGTGTTATATTTAGGTTTCATTTTTCTTGGAGTTCCATGAATTCACAGTTAGATTTAGAACATGAATTTACTATTTTGTGCCAGTGAATTTGTATCGTGTCTTGGTAACCATTACAACCTCTTAGGAGTGGTTCAGAAGACTGGTAGAAAAATCTTGGCTCTGAACCCTAATAAAAATACATATCTTTAATAATTCTAGCATTAATACTTAGAGAAGTGTAACACTCACATTACATTTAGACTCAGTTGTTTACTTCTCTTAAGATTAGTAGTTTTGGGAACCAGCTTGATTGTAAGCTCACTGTCAACAGTGGTAAGATGATTTTTTTTTTCTTTTCATTTTTATTTTGGTCTTTTGTTTTGGAAGACGTGGATCTTGATCAAATATAAAGTTATAGGCTGTAAAATGGGCAAATTTGAATTCACACTCATTTCATTATTAGTTAGATCATTCACAGGTGACAAAATTATGTATAGGAAAAGGCATGGATCCATTCTGAGGTCTTTTCGACTTGACATTCTGTGGTGCTGGTTTTAGAGATTTCAAATCTAAAACTCATCCAGAACTCACAAAACTAATGCCTGAAGTCATGACTGTTTTAGGCTACGTATGTTTATGAGTTACATTCCCTTGGAGAACGCTGGAGTGTTTGAGCACATACACTAAATTTGAACCAGCATGGCAGAAACTACATGTGTTATGGTCCAAATGTATTTTGGCGCTATGATAGCGATTGTAAATAGGCCTTAATGCTCTCCCTGGATCAGAGAATTGGCCTGAAGGCACTGTAATTCTGTTGCAATTTTTTTTGTTTGTTTGAACAAAACAAACAAAAAAAGGGTTATTGTTGAGCTTACATAAAATCTGAGCTGCTCCTCAGCTGAGGTTGAAGGAGGACGTCCTTCCTCCCCACCCTGTCACATGCAGAGATGCCATCTGGGTGTATGGGACGGACTCCAGATCGGACTTGGAACTAATCCAGTAAATGTTGCAGAAATTTTGAAGCAAACAGAACAAAACATAACCAAATGAAGCTGTTTGTCGACAGTGATGCATTCAATGACATAATGATTTATTTTCATGTGTGTGATACTGCAAAGCATTAATTTCCTCCAGTCAGTGTGGGAAGTTTTGGAAAGGTGTAAGTTTTAGGTGTTTTGAGAATATTTTGCCTTCAAACCTTATGCTGTGTTTTTGAGGGTGTTTCTTCTTGTGTTGTTATCAAATATTGGCTTCTGGAGTAATGATTACACTTCTGATTAGTTAATTTATTGCTCTCAGTAGGACTGAAGGTGAAAGAAAAGAGAAGAGGCTTAGGCAGCTATTCTTACCTTTACTAGGTTTGATTTCTATACTTTTGATTATTTTTTCGCTATGGAAAGTAATTTTGTTAGACCTGTGAAGAGGAAGATTACTTAGAAAAGCAAGAACCATTTTTCTGTTCCTTTTTTTTTTTTTTTTTTTTGGATGGTTTTAAACAGCTACTTTTTATTGTGGTTACACATTATTTAAAAAAATACCTGACAGTCCAAATTTGATCTGTTCCAGTGCATTCTCAGTCTCTACATTTATGTTCTGGTTATATTACCTAAATTTAAAGTAACATTATTTCAATCCTGACACCAGGTATACATTCTCTATCCTGTTATATGTTCTGTTTAAAACAAAGCAACCGCCGCCAAGTTACTAAGATATGACCAAGAGCTGATCAGATGGATTTTAACTGATTTTGCACTTTTTGATCGTCCTTGTTTATCTTGGTCTCTCTGAGGTTGCCTTTTCCTGGCTGATTGTTAACCTCACTCCTCTCTGTTTCTTATGTGCTGTGTCCACAACTAACTCAGATCTCTACTTGAGATCTTTCCTTAAGTTTTAAAAGATCATACCTGCTCTGGGAAGTTGTTAGAGGGAGCCATGGCGTTCTGGATAGAACAGAAATCAGTGTTCCTTTGTCATTTGCACTGACTTCCAGACCTCAGTATTATATGGTAGATACCCACAAGGTAAGGTCTTTAAATGTAAAGGTCATTCTCAAATAGCTTTTAGAAAGGCAATAAATAATCAAGAATAGCTAGGACTTTTTGAGGCAAAAATTGTATCTCGTGGCTTTTAGAGCTTTGCATATTGTGGTCTTTTTTGAGGTGTAACAGAAAGAGATAGAATGGTGCTTGGAATCCTGGAGATTTAAAGTTATGTTCCTAAAACACTTGAGGCTACTAAGTAGTCCTGGCCTGATTTTTTGAGTTTGCTGAGCCAACCCCAAATCCCAGTCAAGTAACTCGACAACTGTGGATTTGTTACTGAAACAAATAAGTAATCTCCACAGATAGTCTGTAAGTGTACTGAGATTTGAAATGTGATAATTTTGTTCTAACCATATTACATGATGGGTTTTTTTAGCCAAGTTAGGGATTACAGGTATTTAGTCTAGATCATCTTTGTTTCTGATTGTTGAGTTGTCTTCCTGGCACTTAGGGTTATACCACTGACGGAAATGCTATTATGAGTTGAGTTTAATGGGTCCATCAACATAATGGATTGTTTCCATTCCTCTATTTTTCATTCATTTATATATTTTTAATTTCATTTATTTGGTCAGTCTTGTCTTTTCTCAATTCTCCCTTTTCCATGTAGTTTGTCAGGTGCTTTCAGGCTTTTCTAACAAGCAGTGCTCTGCATTGTACCAAGAGCATCATGACTGGAAGCAGCGTGACTGGAGAAGAGGAAGAGCTTTTCTAAGAGGGGACTGAAACCAACTGGACAGTTTGAATTCTTTTCAAAGCTGTGTTTAGGTGGTTGCCCCTGACTGATGAGGGAAGCACCTCACAAATACATATTAGGGTACTATCACCTTGCTTTTCATGTCTGGTGCTTGTTCAGAATTTGGTTGAGATCAGAAGGGAGCAGAAAAGTTAAGTAACCTTTCTGAATATGGATTAGAGTTATGATGTTGGTGTCAAATAACACACACTATAAATTGGGAACTGGAAGCCTCCAGGGCATGAACAATTAGTAGTTAACAAAGAGCAGTTGCAAATCAAGTAAGTTTTTGTTGATCAAAACATATTTCAAAGATTCAGAGCTGTACTCCAAAAGGGAGATTTTAATTGGGTAAAAGACATAGATGAGAGGTTGGGCAGTGTGTGGTGGAATGTCATCAAATGAAACAATGACTTGCTTCAGTCTGTGTTTTCCATTGCTTTCACAGTGGGTAGCATCCATTGCATGCTTACTGGAGAGCTTGATCTGGCTGGGCTGCATTTCAGTTAAATTTACTTTTGAGAGTGGGCTGCTGTCTTAAACTCGGCAGCCATGCTTTTATCCAGTGTCCAGAGTGGGTGATAGTATGGGTAACTTACACTGTTCTCATCTAATATATATGAGGTTGTTTTAAAATACTGCTAGGTGGTAGCAGGTAGGTAAGAATAAATTGCATTTCTGCTCTGTTGGAACCAACAGGTTTTGTTTTTTCTCTCTCTTTCCATCATTCGGTAGAGAGTTTTTTTAACTTTTTGTTAATGCCAAGAAGTAGACAACATCCATTCTGTCACTATGTTTTTTCCAATTCCACGGTTTGTGTAACAAAATAATTATGTTAGAAATAAGAGTTTTCTTAGAAGTTGGCACCGTTACATTTGTATGTGCTATCTTGATTTGAGCATTAATAACTGTAAAACAGGATTAGAAAAGTAATAGCTGAAACAGTTGTTTGGGAACACCTTGTTTGCTTGCCCCCTGGTAATTCTTGGTGTAAGGCAAAATTGCACCAGAGTGATTAGCAGCATCCATTGTCTAAGGAAAACTAATGTCTTTAGTGGGCCAGTGATACGATTTTTGTTGAGGTGAATGATGCATTTTAGAAAATCCAGTTCTAGAACTGCAGTTTTTAAAATTGTCCCCACCAGCTACACAATTCAAAACTTTTATGTGAACTCTGAGTTATGCGTTTCCTTTAATGGGGCACTATATGAAGAAGGGTTTTGCTAGAATTGGTATTACTATTTTCCTAGCCCATATGGAGCTGAAACTGAAAGCTTAGTGAAGGCTTTTTCAGGAAAGCTGTAAGTGTTTCTCAGGGTAGCTAGACAGGACAGTTCCCAGAGTTTGGAAATTTTCCTCGTTGAAGTGTGAAGAACACTTACGCTTCTGATGAGACTGCATTTTGTAGAGATCAAACCCAAATATACCTTAACAAAAACAGTAAGAAAAATCTTACACCGACATTAGTGGCACATAAAAATAATTTGAAGAATCAACAAATTGGTGTAGGATTTTAGAAAACTTTATTCTGGAGAGTCAGCACTCTTCAGAATGTGCCTCTAATTTTTGCATAAAGCAAGAAGGCATTTAGCAATTACTTTTGTTACAGCCAATATTCTAAAATCTGATGGGTGCTGTATCTTTTTGCAGAGGTAACTGTATACACTGCCTGTACTGAGTTTCATTCTGCTGCCGTTATATGAGAAACGCTGTGCAGTGAAAAATTAACAGCTTTTTAAAACCTTGCCATGCTTCCTGTGCTTCCAATTACAGTTAGTTATTCATGCATATGACATTTCTAGGTAGATAAGAAGATACGAATAATACTCAAGCTATATGGATGGAGCATTAAAATTCCAGTAAGAGTCTAGGTTGTTAGCACAGAAAACCCCAACCACAGGAAATAATGGTTCTCCACTGTATTTGGCTTTCTAAAGCCTGGATAAAATAGCAGGATAATTCTGATACTTATGTGAATGTGCCTATGTGTGGAGCCTTAAATCATTAGTTTATAGGATTGTTGTAGCATTACTTATGGGAAGGTTATATGAATGATAAATTGTGCTGATAGTGTATTTATGGACCATGTGGTTGGGGATGAGTTATTAACTGAGTATAAATAAATGCACTGTTTTGAAGTGCTGTTATTTGCACTGTAACTCATGATGCTTTATTCAAAATAGGGAGCTAAGAAAATATATTCTTACTGTGAATAGATATCTGTGTAAGTATTGTAGTGATGTTCCTCAGGCTCTTTGTTTTGCAGATGATGCCTACTACAGTTGGTTATCGCATGCCTCTTACTGTCGCCTGTGTAGGAAGCAAAGGTCTCAGCCCTCCTGCCCTCCCCAAAAGAACAACTAAATGCTTGATATTATCAAGGAAAGAGCAGAATGGATTTGTTTTAATAATGATTAAAACACAGCTGACCCTGAGAGTAAAAAAAAAACAATCCCCAAACCCAAAAGTACAAATTTTGAACAGGGGAGCAATGGCAGTTGTGGTCCTCCTTGCAGAAGAAGTTGAGGTGTTCTGTATGTGAGTAACCAATTTGAATCTTAGAAAATAACATACTTTTTCTCAAAGTAAACAACATAAAAGAAATTGATAGGAGAACAACGCGTTCAGAGTTACCTAAATATCAAACAAAAATGTCTGTGTATAATGAAGAAGAATGTTTTGGCCAAAATTTAAAACGAGAGATTATGTGAAGGACATTAACCTCCCAATCTTTCCCTGCTCAAGCCCTCAAGCCTGCCCCCCCACCCCAGCCAAAAAAAAAATGCCCAGTGTAATGTTCTAGCCTTTAAGAAATATGAAGGATGTATTTGTTAAGTAACTAGCTAGTTACTCAAAGATGTAACAAATTAATGCCTTTGCAGTCACTGCTGAGCAGTACAGATTTGTGGAGGCAAGGAAGAATGCAATTCAGTGAAAATACTAGTTGTGAAGTTACTTATTTTCTATTTCTGACCTACTGGTCATAGACAGTTTGCCTATAAGTAATAAAGTGGGAAACAATTAAAAGTGTCAAGCACCTTTCCTTTATGTGTCAGTGAAAATCCCCTTGTGCTGCCCCTCACTGTGGATATTGAAAGGGATACAAACTGAGGGAAAGCTGGAACCCACACAGTAGTTGGGGAGGATTCATTTCCATAAGAAATGAGGCTAAAAATACACTTTAATGCATTGCTAATAGTGATGTATTGGTGAGAGCAAGTTTAATGAAAAGCTGTCTTATGCAGTTACAGGATAACATTGTTCCTGTAATTGGGTACTGAAAGCAGGCCTTGTTATTTGTTGCAGCAAATACTGGAGAAATGACAAGATAAAGAAGAGGTCTCATAATGGTGATGAAGCTCTTAAAAACAGATTTAAAACAGAAACAATACACATGAATACTTTTAATGACAAGATGGTATATGAATGGTGTCAGTGGTAATGTTTAGTCATCAATATTGAAGTTATTGAAACAGAATGTGTTTTCAGTAGGTAGGCAAAGTTTTGTAAAGCCTGCTCAACCAATTCAGCAACACAATACTTCAGAAAATAGAGAATGGATAATAAATAAATTAAAAGTGGGGTCTATAATAAGCTGCTTTTGTCTGAAGCAGTATGTGAGGATTTTCTTGCCCTCTGGACGTTACTGTCTTAACTTTGAATGCAATGTTTTACAGTATACAGAACAGAAATTTAAATTATATTATTCACTTCATTCCCAGTTTTAAAAAAGCGTGGGACTGAAGGCAGAAGAGAAGGCATAGACACAGCCTGAATAGTCTGATAGTTCCTCGTGTTGCCAAAGCTGGGTTTTGTTGTTCTAATAAGGGGAAATACTGATAGACCATAGGTCTGAAGGAGGCCAAGAGATCGTTTGGTTGATGCTGCCTCTCGTGTCGGACTTGTCATGTACTTGTCCATTGTTACAAAGGCAGCAAATGATGGAGAGTGCCGAGCTGTGCTCCAGTGCTTTGCTGGCCACTGTCACAGGGAGAGTGGGTATGATGAGGATGATGATGATGGCTGTCCTTTATCTGAGGTGATTTTAGTTTGGCTGAGAAAATGTAAGGAAAAGCTTGCAGAGTAGGCAGATGTCAGTTGGGATATTAGCAGATTACTGCTAAGAAGCCAGAGGGAAATAGAGCCTGTGCACTTGGTGAAGCCGAAGGAGATTCCCTTTAGTGTAGAGTTAATTTCCTTAAGGAGGGGCAGGAAAATGCAATTTAATCAATTTCAATTTATCTTACTTAATTTTATGGTTTTACATTAGTAATTGATTAAAATAACTTCAGTTTTTCTTGGAAATTGGTTTACTATTTTACAGCGTAAGAGTGTCAGTAGGACTTTGAAATATCTGTTGTCTTCATTTCTTGTTGTAAACAGTCTGCATTGCTGGTGTACAGCAGGGCAGCAATGTTTATTTGCCTCTGTAAATTTCAACAGTGTAGGTGCTAGCAGATAAAAGTGAATTAGAGAAAGTTACTTCTTCTGAATGCCACTGTCTAAAATAAACCACATTCCTTCTAGTTAACATTGGTCATATTTAATGCATGTACTGTAATTATTGCAAAGAGATTTAGCAACAGTTAAGTGGAAATGACACCCGTCTGCGTAAAGAAAGGTTTTAGAATAAAGTGTTCCAAATCCAGTGACAATGTACTGTATGCTAAATGGGTATGTAGTGTAGTCATTTGTCTTAATTGTAGTCAAGTCATTTTCTTCTTAGAAGTGAAATATAGTTTGCTTTTTAATTTTTATGCTGTACAGATTAGTCTAACATGTATATACAAATACAATTTAGATTGCTACAACTGTTGCACATATCTTAATAATCGTTATCATCATATTTCCCATTTATGTTAAAAACTTTTTTCTTACTGTGTTCATAAGTTGCCTACCAATCTTGTCCTATAATATATGGATCTTTTTATAGTTCTGATTTCCCATCATGCCAAGAAGCTAGGAAAATATTTTGTGATGGATATGTGGAAGACCAGTACTTTTTATTGGCAATGTAATTGTATTTTGTGTTAAAATGAAAAACTAAAAGCCAAGAATAATGATGATTTAGAGCAGTACTCACTCTGACTGTGCTGAGAATACTGACACTAAAATGTGGATGTGTGAGTCAGAGCTTCAGTTAGAGTTGTGCTACTCACATGGAGCCAGGTAAAATAAGGCAGAAAAAACATTGCCAAGCTGTTTTCAACAGCTTTGGGAAAGCAGCGCTCCCATCCTTGTCCCTGCCTACCTCTGACCTTTCATCTCACCCTGCTGTCACCCTCAGCATCCCATCTGCCCTGTCATAGGCATGACTCTGTTTTAAATGAACTTCCATTACTCTACAACTACCTGGAAGGAGGTTGTAGTGCAGTGGGGGTTGGTCTCTTCTCTGAAGCAGCAAGTGATAGGGGCACGAGCGGAGGCTTAGTTTGGATATTAGGAAAAACATCTCCACCAAAAGGGTTGTCAAGCACCGGACCAGGCTGCTCAGGGACGTGGTTGAGCCACCATCCCTGGAGGTATTTAAAAGGCATGTATATGTGGCACTTAGGGAGGTGGACTTGGCAGTGCTAGGTTAAGATTGGTTGGACTCAATCATAAAGGTCTTTTCAAACCTAAACGATTCTGTGATTCAGAGGGGATTGGTGTTTTGCAATGTAATTTGCATATGGAACAATGAGGAATGGAAACTTTTGAATGAATGGCTTGGTAAGCAGGAATTAGTTCTCTGTACTGAAATAGGATTGGTCTAATGGAAGTATGAACAAGGGGTTGCTTATACAGCAAATTCTGGTGGGGTTTTTTTTTGTAAGTTTTGTATTCTTGATATTGTATGTGTTAGTAATGCGAATAAGATAGGATCTAGATAGTATTTAATAATGTCAGAGTTCTTTTATTGCTGGCATAGAGGATTTGCAACCAAAAGGGGGACATTTCAGTGAGCCTGCTCGATACACAAGAAATACACATCATATGGCAAGTGGGTTTTGAGTAATGTACTCCCTAAAATTGAATGGTTTTCAGTAATTGCATAGAAAACAGGCAAATGATGTTATCATATTATATAGTACATTATAAAAAGGTGTTCCTTTGGTTACTGTTTAAGGTAAGGGGGATCTTAAACCTTTGCGGAAGTATATGCAAAAAATAAAGCTTTAAGTAATGATAAATATGATTGAGTTGAGTAGTATTTTCTGTTTTGAAAAATTTCAGATAGTTTTTTAGTTTTCTAAATGTGGGCCTGTATTTTGTTGGTCATTAATCTGCTCAGTTACAATACCCAACATGGGCCATAGCATTGTTGTTCAAATTTAGGTATTTATAATCAGTCCCAACCATTTGTTATATTTTCTGTGAAAGATAAATTGAATTACATCTGTACAAGTCATTGAATACTTAGACACTGGTGGTTGGGTACATATATTGTGGTTCCCAGACTGTACAGGTACTAATAAATTTAATTAATTTACTTTGTGCAACCTCCTTACCAGCCCAGGCTCTTGCCTTACTGCTGTTCCTTTATTTGGTGTTCAGATTTTCTTAGATGTATATTTGCTGAGAAGCATTAGTAGAAATTTTTGGAACTTAAAGTATTATAAACCTCCAAGCAAGCACATCAGTTAAAAAATGTGGGGGAGCAGGTGGAGGGTTTCAGGTAAGAGTTAAGATAAAAATCCCTAACCTTGGTTTTGTTTCTGTGCTCTTCTAAAAGTACTTTTCTCCTTCTCTTCACTCTTGTGAAAAATTAATTCAACCCACTTTGCCTGCCCCATCTCTAGTGTGGGGGTGGGAAAAGTCTGTCTTGGTAGGATTTACTAGTGCCAGTTCCATATCTGCAGCCCTTTGGACAGTGCTATTTGCTGTTTCTGCTGTTAGATATTTAGGTAAAAATGGTTTTTTATTTGTAGGACTTAGAAGCATTGTCACTGCTGAAAAATACTGGAAGAAAAAAAAAAGATAAAGTTATTTACATACCTATTTTGATAGGTACAAACTGACTCTGAACATGTTATTTTGCTAATCTACACGCCAGACCAATTCTGGATATGATTGTGTTATTAAAAAACAGAGGAACTGGAATCCACAAGATCTCAGCATTTAAGAACACTTTTATTTATAAGGTCTTGACAAAATTTCTATTTTTGGCGTTAAAAATGAATGATTATTTGATTTCCTTAAGCACATTTGCATAGAATAAACAGGATTAAACATTTAGTGATGGAGAACCTTGCTCATAGCAACAGGGATGCTGTCTTGTTCAGGAGAAATAATCAGTCATTATTTTTGTCTCTGTAATTGCAACAATTCTTAAATGATTACTGAAAAATAGAAGAACTTTGCATATAGCTTTCAGTAAACCCTTTCACTTCACAAAATCCATTCTTAACTAAAAAGCAGAGTAGAAATATAAACAGATTATCTACTGTCTGCACTTTATTTGTGTCTGTTGGTCTCTGTTAATGTCAAAGAGATGTATGTTGTGGTATTAACAGGTCTGACATGGATTACTTTCAAATGCATTCTCTTTGTCCTGATTCCCATCTCCTGGGCCTGAGCAGTGATGTAATTACTGCTCTTTCTCCTTGAAGAAAAAGAACCTTGAGGAAAAGGAACCTGCGAGCTCCTTATTTTACAGCCTTGTGTTCTGTCTACATGATGTTATTTTCGTGCATTTCAACTTGATTTAAAATGTATTTTTTTGCCATTTGTATTTCACTTCTTTCTCTTAAAAATAAAATGTTGCTTGTATGTTTGATACATATAATTTCTTTAAGACTTTCTGTGTTGAATTTGGAGGTACTGATTTATATTTATCTAAATTTAGGATTGAAATACAGCATATTGTACGTGCATTGTCTTTTAATTGTAGGGAGTACTGAACAATTTTTAGTTCTTACAAAATCAGGTTCTTGTTCTTGAAATGTGACCAATTATCTAATACAATTCTTCGTGGATGTGGGTTTCCATGGAATAAGGCACAGCAAGCGGTGACGTGTAATCTCCCTTTTGAGGAATATGTATTGTACTTCTAAAACACCTGCTGACAATAGCTGCCAAAATTAGGTATAAAATTGAGAGTAAGAAGATATCCGAAGCAAGAACTCAAAATCTTACTTGCCATAGATTGTAAATAAGTATCAATTAAAAATCTTAATATGGTGGACATGATCATGGATATTTCCCCCCTTGTTTTTAAGTTTCTGTCTGCTCTTGGTTTATATCCTGTATCATGAAGGCATTCTAGCAGAATTTTAAAAGGCTACATTGTACTCAGAGGTTTTGACTTTAAGTTAAGAGTCAATTTCTAAAACATAAACAGATATTTTCGGATACTACCTTCAAAGGCATATTCAAGGTGAATAATTTCCATATGAATGCTACAATATTTTCAAAATATTTTTGTGGAAGGAGAATCCAGCTCTTAGTGGCCTGAAAGGCTGTGTAGAAGCAGCACTGCTGATGCACTATGCTTCACTGTGGTTAAAATGCAACTTCTACTCTGTTCTAGTTAAAAGTTTCAGCATTGCTTTTTCTGTCATTTCTTTCTCCCATAAAATCAAGATGTAGTTTTCTGTCAGGAGCTAAGTGGTAATGTCTCAAACCAGCATGGCTTAGGAACGGCGGAGTTCTGGCTCCTCTCTGGTGCCTCCCCTTCAGTGTTTTCTTGTCCTTCACAGCTGCAAGTTCTGTTTTCCAGTATGAAAATCAAAGTACAGTTGCTTAAATATTGTGTTAGACACTAAAAGCAGCATAAAAATAAGGAAAAGCCTTTAAAATGTAATTGTACCTAGTAGTGAACTACTAAAAGCTGCTTGGTACTACGTGTCATGAGGCTTTAATTACAGAAGTTAAAAGGTTGGTACTTGTGATTTTCCAGATGATTGAAGACATTCAAAGCTTTTCAAGTCCATGCCACTTCTCAAGTCTCCTCCCACCTCTGTTTGTTCATTCTCCTTTGGTCGCCTCAGTATGTGAGTCAGGGAGAGATGAAAAGAAATAATTATCAAAGCAGAAGAACACGAAATGAACAAATTAGGTATTTTTAAAAATATTGTCAGGATTTGAGCTATACTTAGCACGCCTTTAGCTTTCCAGAACAATGGAGAGCTGCATTATATTTTGAATTAACACATATGTGCAAGTTCCACAATAGTAAGAATATTCCTAAAAAGCATTTATTGATCCAGTTCAAAATGTGTAAAAGAGAGAAGCCTTTTAAATCAAACAGCATGAATTTTTTATGCTTTGGGATCTTTGCTCCTTCTTTATATTCTTCACCTTTTAAACTTGTGTTAATAGACTCTCTACCAAGATTTTGATTTATTACAAATAGTTTTTCATGGTAATATATTGATATTTTTTTTCATTGTTGGAGGAGCACTCCCTACTTTATCAATCATTTGACCCCTTTTGTGATGATGTACCTTCTGTGTTTGAGAAAGAGCTTACAGAGAGCTCCCTCTGAATGCTCACTGGGGAGGATGTGGAAGAATTGGATTAAATTTTGTCCTTGGTTTAGGAAGGATTTAAGTAGATACTTCTCCTTTCTCAAGGTCCCAGCTTTGAGGTAAACAGATGTGAGATGGGTATGCTCTGCCTCTCTTGGTACAATCTGCCATTGCATGTTAAAAAAAAGTAAGATTTGGCCGGAAAAAGCCAGCCTGAACATGACTCTGAAGCCTTGTTATTTAGGAACTTCCCTGGAAAAGGAAAATTTTTAAAGATGTTTTGGACTCTGCTTTCAATTCAGAATGCTGCTTGTGTGTGTTAGTCCCATGACAGTTTACTCATTTTTTCCCCTGTATGCCTAGTTACTCTGCTTTAAATTTTGAGGTGTTTGATGTAATTGATGTGTCAGTTTTTGCTGGGCTGCATCTCCTTACAGTTATCAGTGGGCAACTTCTCCCTTCTTTCCAGTGAGCTGTTCTCCTGCTTTTTCTCAGTCTCCATGTGTACAGTTTGCCTATCTGTCCTGTTTCTGGGGGGCTTTTGCGGCTTTTTTCTTCAAAATTTCTTTCAACGGTTCAGTGATGATGGTTTCAGTGCTGGACACCTTTTATCTAGGGCCTCCAGCAAGGCTTGTCTTCTATCTAATTCAGAATTTAGATTTACCTACGGTAAAGAAACCTGCTTAAGAAATTGATGATAAGTAAAAGTGAAAGTTTTTAATATTAATAATTATGATCCAATAAAAGTATTTAATAATAGATCATTTCTTTTTGACAAATATTACAGTTTTTAGTGACTCTGCAGTGCAAGAGACTGAAAGTGATGATAAATAAGAAACAGGTGTTGCGGTTTTAATTTTCCCAATGGATGCATAGAAAATGATACAGCGTAAGTAATAAAAATGACACCATGTCGATAAGTATTTAAATTATTACAAATTGTATTGCCACTGCATAAAAGGAAATCTTTTAATGACCATTTGCCTCTATTACTGAAGTGTTTTGCAGTGATAAATCATCTCAGTACATCACTTCTGTTTCCCTTTTATAGAGTTTGTTTGTGTTTAACTGAGAACTTTAACCTAGGGTTGTGTCTGGAAGTTGCTGGTGTTAGATTGATAGGTGTGTAAATATCCTGTGGTACTTTCTACACAAATAGGTTTTATTTAGAATAGAGCTGTATAAGTAGGGAAGAATAAAATCTGTGTTAAGTTAGTATAATTACAGAATCAGTGGAGGAGTTTAAAAATAGCTAGTCTCAGATGGTATTTGATAAAGGTAATTAAAGCATGAAGAGCAATGATAAAAACCTTTTGTTCTGCTGCTCTCCTGTAGTGCTTCAGGCTTAATGTTTTACAATCAAAACACTAGTTTCTGGCCTGGAAACCACACAGTGATGGAAACTTCCTGTCTGCTGCAGAATTGGAAAAAATATTCTTAGTCTCCTCTAAATATATACATTAATGAAGAAAGTCACCATTTCAAAAGCTGTTGGTTTGTGAGCTTGGTATGTTCTAACCATTCATAGCAGTGCTGCATTTTTGGAAGACATACCATCCAGAGTGATATGCGTGTTAATAAAAAGTGGGGTTTTTATTAACTGCTCATGTATATAGTTTTAATATTAGTGGCAAATAAATATAAAGGGAATTTTATGCTGGTTACTGTAGCTCAGTATATGGATATTCTTGTGTGAAAACGTTGGTAATCAGCTGTTGTTATGAAGGTCTGCAAGTGGCACTGTAAGCAGATACATCCTCCTTGGTGTGTTAGGCAGAGGTGAAGTGAGGTGATCCTTTCATGCTGCTCAGCCTTGGTGAGGCACAGTGTCCCATGCTGGCCTCCCAGGGCAAGAGAGGTGTGGGCATGTTGAAGTGAGTCTAGCACAGGTCCACGAAGATAATTAACAGCTGGGAGCATCCATCATCCAAGGAGAGACTGAGAGCTGGAATTATTTAACCTGGAGAAAAGGCTCAGGCAAAGCTTACCCATGTGTACAAATGCCGTTGAGGAGACAGAGGCAGACGTGGTGCTATCCAGTGACAGGACAAAGGCAGTGGGTGCAAACTGAAATACGGGGTATTCTGTTTAAGGATAAGAAAAAATTTTCTACCATGAGCACTGTGAAACACTGGGACAGGCTGCCCGCAGAGGCTGCTGAATCCCCATCCCTGGAAACACTAAAACACTGACTGGATGTGATCCTGAGCAACCTGCTGTAGCTGCCCTTGCTGTGAGCAGGGCCTTGGACTAGACAATCTCCAGAGGTCCTTCCCAACCTCAGCAACTTGCTGATTCTGTTTTAGTCAAAGAACATTTGCAGGAGAATTTGGCTGTATATTTCTGTACTGATAAGATTTAATATTTTTTTTATGCTATGTTGATTATACCTCAAGTTTCCCATGGATTACACTGTGCTTAGAAGAAACTCTTCTGTGGGTTTTTTTTGGTTTTTTTTTTGCTTATTCAGGCAGGCGAATTTATCTTTTCAGGTATGAGATGAAAGTTTTACAAAGGATGTGTTTTATCTAATTTGGCAGTCTGAACATATAATTGAAACAAAATAATTGATAGAGTCACTTACGAGAAACCAAATTCTGCTAGCTGCCTAGGAGGAGGGAATGGATGTTCCTGTTTCACTGGCTCTGCTGCTGAGGTGAATTCCCATGTGAAGCAAAAGTGGATATTTAAAGTGTCAAGAGTGTGCAAGTCAACAGTACGTGGGTTAAAGTACATTAGAGATTACTTTGTCAGAAAGATTACCTTGTAAAAAGTAAATGTGAATATTTGCTGTCTCCTCCTACAGACTTGCTCTGTACTTGCTAGGTACTTCAGTCACAAACTAAGCTCTTTTGTGTGGAGGCAGGCTGCATGTATGCCCACGCAGTGGAAATACGAAAGCTTTGGAAGATCCTGGCTGCTGTCAGGGGAAAAAAATACTGATCGCTAGATGCCATCCTTGTGAGCCAGACAGCTGAGCTGGGACAAATTCTCACCACAGCAGGTGACTTTCAGCTAGAGTTGGGAGCCTGATTCGTGAGTGGGATCTTCATTTGCCATGTTTTCTTCCTTTCTCCAAGTCTTTTTGGAGAACTCTGATCCTTATAGCAGAGATCCTAAATAGAAGTGGGGACGGGACAAGCTACATCATATGTCTGAAGGGTTCATCCACTTCAGGATGGCACAGCCAGAGATGGGGAAGGAATGTCTAGAGGTTACCTAGTCAAGCTTTTCTCTCAGGGCAGGACTGTTGCTATCACTAAATCAAGGCAGCTATACAGGTTGGTCTGGCAAAGTCTTACAGACCTCCAAGGTGGGGTTCTGAATCTGCTTTTGGTCACCTGTTGTACTGGTGCACTGCCTTCCCAGAGTCCCGTCAATGCATGATGTGAACATACGTGCATAGGACACATCTCAAAGAAAATTAGCTAGAGGTAAGTAAGTTGTCATTATTCTTACATCTCTTTCATGACAATGAGTGGCAGTACTGTTAGTGTAACCGTGACCAAGCAGTTGTTAGTGTAAACAGCTCATGTGCTGGCACTGTTGCTTGCCTGGCACTTAAGTCCCAGGGTGGACAGGTCTGAATCTCCAATTTCCAATGTCATTCTGCATCTGTTAGATTTTATAGATAGTGGAAATACATTTTTTCCACTTTTCTCCAAAAAGCTGGAAGACTGCAGGCTATATTGAGCTTATGTATTATCATAGAGTGATGGAATTAGCATGATTTTTTAGGAAAATAATCAAGAACAATTTTGCTTAATTTGGTGGTGGAACACTTAAAAAGTAGGTTTGAGCAATGCTGGAGACACGTGTACAGGCTGTAAAATTACTCAGCTCTTCAAAGTGCTTCATATAGTAAACAAAACAAGATTATCACTTCACGTTATCTTTTCTAAATGAAAAAGCTTTAGGCAGTTATGGTTTATGTCAAACCATTTTTTGTATAAAAAGGATAGAAAAATAGAATTTCCTGTATTAAAGGAAATACCAGTGTACCAATGCAAACAACCCATGTCCTAATAGCAGGAAAAAAGTTATTGACTTAAATGATCGAGATTTTATAAGTATAGAACAAAGAAAATAATAGGAAAACATAGGCATCTGCCTCCATCTTCCCTGTAACCTCCCTCTTGACAGACTGCAGTTAGCTTGCACTTTAGCCTTCTCTTTCTCAGTTTAAACCAGGCAGCCCTGGCCTTTCCTTGTGTCGTGTGGTTCAGCCCTCAGGTCATCCTGGTAGACCTCTGCTGCACTCTCTCTGCTTTGTTGATAGATTGCTTGTACCAACGACCTTGACATGGGGCACACAGTATCACAAGTGCTGGGTACAGAAGAATTATCGCTTCCCTTGGTCTGCTATATAAGATGTATACATGAATGAGCAGGGAAATGAGAGATCTGTTTGGAAGACACGAAGAATATTGGGAAACTAGATATATGGGATATGACAAATGTACTCAGAACTACAGAACTACACTTGTTTAAAAAAATAAGCAAAATGTGATTTCTTGATCTATTGGTACCAACTCTACAAGCATTGATTTATAAATATAAATATATAGCACATTGCTGAATTTTATATAACTTCTGAGTAATGGTAACCTGGTCTAGTGTAAGGCATCCCTGCCCATGGCAGGGGGGTTGGAACTAGATGATCTTTAAGGTCCCTTCCAACCCAAACCATTCTATGATTCTATGTCAAAACCTTTATAGACACATAGCTGTTATTTTAGAACAGTGAAGCCATAGCACTGCTACATCAGTAGCAGTTCTGCTCTGACCACAGTGAAAGCAGAATTAAGCCCCAGAGTATTTAACTGGGGGGCGGGTGGGATCAAATACCATGTCTTTTTCCCAAATTAGCAACTTTATTTGGCAGTGCTAGACAGTAATTTTGTAGTCAACTTCAGTGCAGTCTATTTTGTAGTAACATCAGGTGTTTATCAGTCATGGTGGTCATTGTTCCACATGGTGGGCATTGCATGAAAGATGTCGAGCTACAGACATGCCAATAGCATGATGGTTTGCTTCTGAAAATCTGAGCTGTCTGGATTACTCTGGAAGTGAAAAGATGGTTTCTGTCTTGAAACAGCACTAACAGGGTCTGTCCCTGGTGTCTGTACTCTGGTGTGGTGGTGATGGTGGGCAGAGCGCAGGGGCTGGGGAGAAGAGGGCAGACCCTGGGCTCTGAACTCACTCCAAATTTTTGGTGCTGACTCATTCAGAAAGTTAGATCTGGCTTCCCAGCTGGATTATTTTTGGCTACTGCAATTGATATTTGAGGTTTATTTTTATCTATTACTGATTTCTATGAAACTGAAAGCAAGAATGGTGTCATTGTGAGGAACTGTGTCTGAATGTTACAATAAGAAAAATGCCTGCAGTCTGTAAGCAGTATTATTAATTATACTTTTTAAGGTTCTCTTAGCATTCATCTGATTTCTTTATAGCAATGGATATCAGACCAGCAGTTAATTACAGCAGTACCATTTTTGTTGCTCACCTCATTATCTCCGTCTTGCACTCTGATTTTGCGCGGCTGCTGGCTCCCCAGCCGCGGGCCTGGCAGCGCGGTGTGAGCCCAGCGCCAGCAGCGCCGTCGGCACAGGAATAGAATGGCAGATGGCAGCAGGCGCTATTTATAGCTTCGGCCAAGCTGCCCGAGGTGAGCGCTGCTGAAATAGTCTATCAGGATTGTTTTCAGCTATTAGGGGACTGAGAAGACAATTTGGGGTTGGGGTGGGGGTGGGGGTGAGGGTGAGGGTGCAAAAAGTCAGAATTTGCATTCCTCAGAAGCACCTTGGAAATGCAAAAGTCTTGCTTAATATCAATTTCTATGTTTTTTAAACAGTGGCAGCTATTTTTTCCGTTTGATACCTGCCCTGTCTCCACCAGTCACCCCGCAAACCTTCCAAATACAGCCTTCCTTGCAGCTTTGTAGCACTGGTCGTGGCTGAGCTGGAAGAATTTATTGTTCTGTGGAAGTTGTGCTGCCATGGCAACTCAGGCACACAGAATTTTAATTGCAAGGCACAATATATGTTTATGAAAATAATTAATAAAAATGCTAACAGGGTTGTTTTTATTAATTACCAGTATCTTTTGTACTGAGTTTCTCTTGATTTTTTGCACAAAAGGAATTCAGTGGGGAAGTTTTTTTTAAAATTACTAATTTTACTGTTCTCATCATGAAGTTTGGTTTGGTGGTTTGGTTTTTTTAATTGGATCAGATGAAATGTTGTTTCAGTGTTTAACCTAGATAGGTATGGTTGATTTTGGGTTTGATGGCATTTGTATGAAAAGCTGTAAACCGTATTTTGTACCGAAGCAGTGGAACTTGTGCAATCAGATGCATGCAATCCTGAAAAGGCAGGCATTGGGCTGATAGGAGTCTGTGAAAAGGAAGAATAAGGGGAGATTATTTTAAGTTTTGTATTATCCAAGAAAACATATCTTTCCAGTTATGATTGCCTTTTTGGTGTTGTGCAAGCGTTTGCCAGGTGCTCAGTCCGGTGCCTGTGATGCTGTGCCAGTGCAGCGTGTGATGGAGCTTCCCTCGTCTCCTCTCAGTGCATCCTGCAGGACAGCCATGTTTTCATAGAATAACACAGAACTGGAGACACAGTGCTGTCGATAACTCGAAATGGAGGCGTAATGCACTGTGCGTAATCTGTGCTGGAGGTGAATTTTCTTCATCTTATTGACAATTAAAGTCTCTTGTATGGTTTTGTTGTTGATTTAAAAAAAATTTCTTTTGACTGTAAGCCATGCACTATTTCTGTCTTCCTATGAGTAGTTAATATTGTTTGTTATGAAGTATTTTATATTTTTATTTTATAAAGTCTTAAAGACAACCCAATAAAAATACAGGTTTTTCAGTTCTGAATTGAATGCAGCACTGACATAGTGATTTAGACATGGGAAGTCTGCTTAGTTATTCCACATGTTTTCCTCATTTCTCTCTGACCCTCAAGCATGAAGATTTTAATGCTGTAGCTGCTAGTAAAGTGAAATGTCATCTAACTCATTACCATGATTTTTGCTGGGTATGAGCAATATATAAATTTAAATGCTATTGAGTGGATTTTTTATTTAAGTGTGTTGCCCTGTAAAGTTTCTTTTAAAAATAACAAAACTGAACAAGACTTCTTTCTTTAAAGATTAATAGTATGTGATGCCAATTAAACTTTATACTGGGACAAGAAAGCCATCTACAATTCAATTATATCCATATATTTCATCGTTTGCTACTAACTTTCTCAGGTGTTCACAAAATATTACCTCTGTTACAATACATTGTGCATTTATGTGCTGGCTTAATGATTTCATTGCTGTGTGATAGCTTTCAAATGGATGAGAAAACAAAAATACATTGTGCTCATTAAAGTGTTGTGTATCAAGTTCAACTTCATTAGTTTTGATTGGGACTGAGTTGGTGCCATCTGTGCTGTCAGTATTGTACATCTTTCACAGAAAAGATGAGAGATTTGAAATCCAATTCCCTCATGGTGTATTGCCCTCTTAGTTTGTGTGGTTTTGTACAAAATTAACTTGGCTGGATTCCATTTCTTTGTAGCTGAGCTTTTTATTTTTGGCTTCAGTTACCTGACAGTGGAGTCTTTGGGCCAAGTTCTGATCTTATGTGCCTGACTGGCTACCGTGTATTTTTTTAAAAAAAAAAGCTTCAAGTGTGTTTCTTTCAATGCGTTTTCAAAATTAAGAAATACTGCAGTATGTTATCACTATGTTTAGAAATACATTAGAAATACCGTTGTCTGAGATAATACTGAAATACACTTAAAACTATTTAAAGGAAGAAAATAGAACAGTGTTGATTGCTAGAGATGCAGACAACTTTGAGAGTAGAGAGCTAACCAGAGAAAGAAGAGTTGTTACAGGGAGCTCTGAGTGAAGGTAGGAGGCACTTAAAACTCATTAGTAACTTTTAATAGATGTAATCAGCTACCAGGAGTCAGACAAACCTGATTCTTTATTGTTTACAGATGACCGTTCCTGCAGTGTTTCATAAGATGGAATTCTTTGGATTTTTTTTTAAGTGATAGAAGTGAATGCAAGAGATGCACGGGTAGTCTGGGAGGTTCCGTGTCAAACCTGCTCATGAATTGTGCCTGGTCCTGCCTGAGCTGTCATTTTGGGAAGCAGCTTCTGTGCTAAGTGTTCTTTCCAGTACTTTCAATTGCAGAGGATCTTTAAACTTTGTCCTACATGAAATATTATGTGGCACAGAGCTGCCGCTTTTTGAAAAACTGATAGATAGAGTTCCTTGATAGCTTAAGCTGATCTAAATTGGGGTGGCTGCAGTCCTGACCTCTCGCCTGCCCCAGCTGACCGTTCCTACCCACTCTGCTTTTCCACTGCCACTGGAGCTCATGTGAGCAGCCAGGAAGAGACATCAGGGAGCTGACCTGGATGGAAATTAATGATATATTTTCCTCTGGGGTAGCTGTGGCCTAGATTAGTTCAGCGTATGATCAGATAAATGCTGGTACTGGCTTAAGGGAGTGTGTGGGGATGCATAGCCAAAGGGAAGAGAGCACAAGGCTGTGGTAGCCTTAAGCCACATACAGTGTGATTACTGTGTGCTGTAATACCATGATACAGTATTTTAGAAGTGGATGGCTAATTGAGGCAGAGGTTAACTTGCTCTTTGACTTGAAGTGATGCTCCATATGTTTGATCCCCTTAATTTCAAATAGGATTATGATTTCTTTTTAAGGTTAAATTCCCATCACTTCTGAAGTGTAAAACACACTTCTATGAGTTATTGACCCTACTTTTTATGAGTGGCCATGCAGGATGGAGATGCACAGTTTTCCATAATGGCAATTATATCATTATAAATGAAAAAACTACTTTTCATCATTCACATTGCACACACTCCTTGAGGTCTTGCAAAAATTCAGTAGTTTTGCTGACAAAAAGTAACAACAGAACCCAGGCAGTATTTTTAGTGACTTCAGTCATCCCTTGGTACTTTCTCTAGTGTTAAAAACTTCTAAAAATGTGAGTTTTAGATAATTCCTGGATTCAAAGAATGCTGTTGCTTCCATTTTGTTTTGGCTAGTTGGTACCAATCCTGTATTTGGCTTTCTCCCTGTCACTTATAAATGATGGGTGGTAAATGCTGTGCAGTCTCATGTGTTCACAGTGCTCAAGCTGTAATTGTTGCCTGTCTGTAAGAGATTCTCTCCTCCTCTCTCTGGGAGCCAGCTGTAAAATAAGTAGTAAGCCTAACAAAGCATGAAGAATTATTGGCCTACAAATTAATGGTTAAATACTTCAGGGTTTGGGGTTAGGTTTTTTTTTGTTGTGGTTTTTTTTTTTTCAAACATTCAGAAATACATGCTTGTCTTCTCAAAAAACAACTCTGCAACATCATTGATGTGTTTCTCGGTAATCCACTAGGAAATAAGTGTGACAAATACCTTTGAAAAACGCATTTACTTTGCACCTGCAGTGAGAATAATGCACTTCAGTCTGAATTTAAAGTGTGTATTCACTGTGCTTTGAATGTAGCATTTTTGTGTCTGTTATCAGTTTTGTATTATTTCGTGAAGATAGAGACCTCTACCAACTCTAAACACCGTGCCTGGTTTACTATTACACCCCATGATTGTCACAGCGTCAGTGATGAGTGAGAATGTTATCTTAACTCATACTAGTGTAATTTGTGAATGTTTTCTTCCTTGTTTTTCTTCCTTATTTTTGTCCAGAGGTTTCCCAGTACTGTTTGTTTCTCTCTTGCAAGGTTGCTCCTCTCATTCTGTCAATTATTGATGAGGTCTGCTCTTGGGGCATTTGTTCATAATGAATAATTTCAAAGACAAATAAAAGACCTCTCTGCAAATTTAATGTGTTGCCCTTTTGTAGTGTGTTATATTGCTTTCTTGGAATGGTGCACTGGGAAAAACAATGCAAAGCGAAAGCTATTTTGTTTGAAGTTTTATTCATTATGTATATTTCTTCTATGAAGCTACAATATGTGACATATCTAGGATGACTGAGAATGATAGGCGATTATGTGATTTGCAAATGAAATGACAAATACTTCTTTTAAGTCCATACTTTAATACATTAGTATTTTGGCTTATATGTTAAAGAACATTCAAGCAGGAGAGGGTAGATCAGGAAGAATTACAAGAAATTCTATGCTTAGAAGTAAAAAAGCCTAGTTTACAAGTACTCTGGAAAGGAAATACTTTATTTTTGTAATGTCCTTTTTTACTTTTTCAATTGTGATGACTTATTTTCACCACAAAGGGTAATATTTTCTCATGAATGTGTTTACAATATAAACTATGGATTGATTTAATCATATGATGGGCCTGAGAATTAAGGACAATCACTGCTGTCAGACTGCAGTCCTTTTTCTTATAAACCAGAGTGGTGATCCATGGCTGTATCATGATGGGTTGGCTTTTTGCTCTTTGTAGCCCAACCGATAATGGGCTTCATGGAGGAAGGGATAATCATTAGGTCTGGGTCTGCTGGGAAATACGCTGAGTTAACATGTCTTCTGGACATCATGAATGCAATTTTTCTGTGTCTTAGAGGAAAGGTGGAAACACCGCCTGCTCTTTTCTGGGTTTAGGTCATCTGTGAGTCTGAAGTCAGGAGTACTAAATGTGTGGTGTGCCCTTTCTTCTCTTTCTCCCAGATGCTTTGATTTGTGATGAGCTCTTTAAGCAATAGAGTATATGAAGTAATGTAAGATAACTTAAAAATTACCATCATGATATATTAGATTTGATAGATCCTTGAAGTTTTAAACCTGGAACCTTACCTTCCTCACACTTTCTTAATTTTTGTATTACTTACATTTCCCTTTTTTGATATGTAACTGGTACTGCTTCTCAGATTGGGCAGAACTTTCAGGTCCTTTTTCTACTGCTTGCTTTGAAACAGCAAATTTAGCTGCAGTAAAACTGTAGAGATAATTTTAAAATGTGTCTTCAGGGTGAACTTCTATATTTTGTCTTTTTTCCTATGACACAAAGCAAGGCTGAACTGAAAATAGCAGGCTCTGAACTTTAATGTTGTTAATTGCTGATTGAGCCACTGTCACACTGCATGTTTTAAGACAATAATGTACAGAGAGATTTAATGGGGTTAAAAAAAGTTAGATAAAAGCTTTTTTAATCATAGAAATAGAATCTTCTGTTAAATGAATAGCTCCCTACCTTACTCTCAGACATCTGTTATAATTTGTTTATTTAAATTTTCATTATTAATAAGATAACATAGTTTCTGATAGCTTTGCAAGAAATTATGCATCAAGTCAAATACTTTTTCAGTCTTTGGACATAAAATAATTTCTGATTAAGAGAAAACTTGGGAAGATGGTAGCTGTCATGTAGAAGAGTACTAAGCAGAATTGAAAAGTGAGAGACTCCAGGTGTTTCCTGGACACACATTTTTTGTTTCGCCTAAAAATAGCAATCTGTGTTTACACTTACTGATTCTTTGCAGAAGAAGCTGCAGGTACTAAATGGAAAACTTTGTACCATATTCTGTTTAGACTCAGATCTGGTTTTATATATTTTTGGTGTTTTCCACCTTTTGTATTCTATCTTGACAGGCATTTATATAGCAGAACATTAATCTTTTCTCTCTGCTTAATCTCTCCGTGAGAGGCTGTAACCCACTTTTCTGTAACAGCAAATTTAGTTTTCTGTCTTGATCTTGAGAAGGTGAAAGTGCTGGTAAGACTCAATATTGCTAATGCCCTGACCAACGTTTGTTCTGCCTGTTAAGATAATTAGTCTGGTTTTTGTTAGAATAAAGTAATTTAGATGGATTGCTAGATCAGGTACATCTGCCTTTCGGAGTTGTAAAGCAGTTTGGGGAGTTTTACCATGCCAAAATCCACATTGAGAATGTTCACCATAATGCTGTCCTGTGCTAGTTAGCATATCCTGAAAGAAATGTGCTAATTTTATTTTTTGTGTTCTGAATGAGGGTCTGTTTGTGTTCCACTAAGCTGATCCTTCAACTGGTAGAAATGTCCCTCTCACTGTACTCTGAGATCGTATGGGCTTTGTGCCCTCAAATAGTTTTCTGTGATTTGGAAGCCTCTGTGCTATACTGAAGGTATTAGGAACTGTAAGATCAGAGGGGTGAATGGACATGCAAGGGTTGTATCTTCGAAGTTATAGAATAAAATGGAATAGAGTAGTTCTTTTGGAAGGGACCTACAATGATCATCTAATCCAACTGCCTGAATATTTCAGGGTTGACAAAAAGTTAAAGCATATTATTAAGGGCATTGTTCAAATGCCCTTTTTACTATCAAAAGCATTAGATACCTGTGTAGGGCAGCAAAATGAAATGCCATTCACAATGGGTTGTGCAGCTTTATCATCCTTCTGCCCCAAAGATCAGATTTTTTGCAATGATGTAGCAGGATAGCTGTGTTAAAGTTCTTATGCTGACTTATTACAGTTTTTTGGGTTTTTTCTAAATTTTTTCCACTCTTCCTTATACACAAACTAAAGTTTCAGCAACTGCCAGCAGTACATCCAGTCTTCATTAAGCCAATATTAAATAGGAGAGCCCTTGACTGAGGAGAGATTTCTTCCTCTACTGAACTGTTCTGCAGGTTTTGCCGGACCTGAAGTAAAGGCACTTCCAAAGTAAGGTTTAACCACTCTGCCAGAATCTATGTCAGAAGAGTCCACATTTTGAAAATTTGGTACATCGGGTTGGTTGTGTCTACATTTAGATGCACATCATATTTTAAGGAAAGAGTATCAGCTGTCCCGTTTGTTGGCGCTTCTTTTTTTGACATTAACCTGTTTACTTGTATTGTCAGCAATAAGAATAACTTCTGTAAAGTAGTTTTGTCCTTATGGTTTAGTCCTTTGACCTGGGAAAGAATGTATTTGAGAAGCATGTGGTGTTCTTCAGGACTGACTTAATCCTCTGACCATGCTATATGCTCGTTGAAAGTGATGATATACACATTCTTACAAACCTATAGGGCATCTAGTTTTAAAACAGTACTAAATACCAGTTTGTTTAAAAAAAGAACATAATAAATTGCTTTTTACTTTCTAGATTGAACCTTCCATGTTGAACATTCTAAAGCTTGTATGGATCTCATTTTTATGAGCCAAGTGATCAAAAGTCATAGGCTATTGGTCTATAAACCCATAGATACTTAAAGGCTACTAAGTATTGCAGAGGGAACACCCTCTGAAAGTAGGAAAAATTTAAACAGTACGTGATTCATAAATGTTACCTACATGGAAATATGGGTTTTACGTATAAATGGATGTATAAATGAATATGTGATATTATAGAAATGTAGATTCAGAAGTAGTAAGAAGCTGTCTTTATTTGCAATATTCATATTTATACACTTTTAAGTAGGTATTTCGATTAATATTTCCTTCAATTTGCAAGCTAACAATTGTACATGATGGTAAAAGTGGCAAATAGGCTATTAAAACCCTGTAAGTTAAGCATAAGTGAGCTAAGGTCAAATAGATAAGGAATTGCACATTGTAACCAAATGAGATCTGAAAGCGTCTATTAAAGAAACACAGTGGTGAAGTGTAACGCAAGGTACAGTAATGCTTGTCGAAAAGAGTAATGAAAAGAAGGCTGAGCCTTTGTTACCCGTATCCTTTTCAGTAATACCTCTAAGTATCCAGATCAAAGAGTATTGCAGTGCATGCAATGTTTTCTTCAATCTTGCTTTCTAGCTGCAATAATTTACAAAAGTGAGCAGTAGTATCCAAAAAAGCCAATATCCACTCAAGCCCAAAGTGGATAAGCAACTTTAAGAAGTTTGAATTTTAATCTGCATCAGCTGTATATTGTAGGAGTTCAGGAATTGAAACAGTAGGATTGTTTTAATACTCTAGTATATGTTTATAATACTCAAAAAGGAAAAAACCCTTTTCACCTATCTAATAGCTATAACTGGATTTTATAAAGTTCCATAGCATGCATAGTATAAAACTAATTTGGATTTTCTTTCAAACTGATGTTCATCAGTTTAAATGAAGATAAGGTATTTGATTTATAGCTTCCTTTTATGAGTCAATGAGAAGTAAATACAATCTATCTGGTACTTCTCTCGTCTCCCATCCTTTATCTTGTTTTATTTCTTATTGGTCCTCTCCATTTCACCACCTCTTCTTGTCTTCATTTCTTTGCCTTCGGTTTAATTTTGTTTCCCTCTCTGCTGCTTTACATTTTCCTCTGTCCTGTATTTCAGTCCCTACTAGCTGCTCATTGTCCATTGACTCTTCCGCACAGTCTGATAGAGAGTCTGATAGAACTTTCTTTCCCGTTTTGTTGTTCACCAGCCTCTTGTAATCACATTTTTAAAGTACTCAAGGTCATTTAATCACAAGTTGAAGCCTCTTTTTCACCTCAGGCAAGTATACGTATAATGAAGTAACAAAATTTCATGTGAAATGTTTTGTCTGGAAAGCCAAGAGGAAAAAAAGGGGAAGGAAAAGCTAAATCAAGGTTACCCCTTCACTGTAGCCTTGTCTCTATATGTTATCCTTCATTATACAGCAAAAACATGCTTGCAGTTGCACAGCTCTGGGGGATACCTTTGCAATAGCAGCTTAACTTGGTCTGTCTTGATTTATGAGGAGTCATTTTGTTGGCAATTTTGAGAGGGCCTCAGAAGTCCCAAGTACCTTCCTTTCCAGACAGACCTGCTGAGCCGTGGGAGGTACCTTTTGTATCTTCCCAGTTTTCTGTCATACCTGATTACAGGATGCCTGTTCTGTTACTACTTCAGCCTGTAGCTTTTTAGATGTTCTTGGAGGTGAAAAGGATGTGGTGACAGGGAAGTTACTGAGTCAGTTTAATTTTCTGGGTTTTCTGTAGGTGGCTTTTGGGTTTTGGCAGACTTTGCAGTAGAACTTGGTGTGTGAGAATTAACTGTGTATGCACCTTATTTAAAAAATGAGGAAGTGATTTTCTTTGTGTTAAATACAATGATCTAGTAACACAGTAAACAAACCTTCCAGATGATAAAATTGTGTTTAATTGATGGTGACCCTTGAAAAGTGTTGTAAAAAAGTACACTTGACTTCAGTCCAGCTGTGGTTTTTTTCTTGGGGGGAGGGGGGTTGGTGGTGGTGGTGTGGTGTTTAAACCTCACCAGTTTAGCTTTACTTAAATGTTACATGGTTGCTAGCTTTTAACATAGACCTTAACTGAGTAACATAACTGAGCCGTGTTATGACTGCAAATGCATGGAAGGTGCTTCTGTAGCATTAAAATGAAGTGCTGTCTCATGGTATTTTTTTCCAGAGATATCCTTTATATGAATGGATTATCATCTCTTTGTGGTTTGTTTTCATTTTATCATTATAAATTTGTTTTATTCTTCCATGCCTGAGGGCTTATACTGAACTTAGTTTTAGTTGCATCTTATGATGATGAAAGTAGCTGTTTTCCTGTGTCTCATGTATAATCCTTGTTTCTTAGGGGATGGGAAATAATTAATTTTCCTGTTTGTATTGCTTTATTGGTGTAAATGTCAGAGGTGCCAAGAAGGGCAGTGTTGGTTCATGCGGAATTAGCATATTTAAACAGATTCACTTTTGTTTTGTCCTGGACAGTGTATGCATAGACATTGACAGAAATTTTGTTTGTGTGTACCTTCTAAAATGAAGGCAATCAGTGAGAGATAGTTGTGAAGTAACAGTATTATCTGTAAACTCAGATAACCTCCCCATCATAGTCGAAATAATTGGAATAACTAAACTTGCATCATTAAATAAGAGGTGGACATAGGCTCTTTTGTTTTTTACAAGGAGAGAAAACAGCAGAATATCCTTGAAATCTGCTTATTCCTATACAGTGCCTATATAAATTGCTTGAGAAATCTTCAGATACACTAAAAAGTACTATACAGAAAACTGATAACATTTGAAACTGTTAGGATTATTTTTGTGCACTGTGCTGTCTTTGCACTGTTGTTTATTGTTATGACCCATATGTGACCAGATAAACGCTTTCTAATGTCAGTACTGTATTGATCTAAGTCTTAGGAGGCATTGAATTTAAAGTGAATTTCAGTTTTCAAACAATAGGAATAAACTAGATCAATATACAAAGGCAAAAATGGAGCTTCTTTTGATGATTCACACACAGCCCCATAGGTCCCAATTACATGCTGAGCTCTGTAGCATGGCCCGCCCTTTGCCATATGCAGTGGTTACACTGTTGTCTCTCAGCTGGGAAGAGTGGAACTGCAGGGATTTTGGGGCTTATGCTGAATTCAGAAATCTCCATAGCCTGAAAATGCTGGGTTTGCTTGAGAATCAGAGATGCAGTTACAATGAGCTTGTTGACATGCTAGTTTCTAGCACCCTAGAAGCTGACAGGCTGGAACGCAGCTTTGCAGAAAAGGACCTGGGAGTCTGAAGGACACGAAGTTGAACATGAGACAGCCTTGGGCCCTTGTCATGTAGGGGGCCGATGGCATCATCCTGCTGCATTAGGGGGAGGGTTGCCAGCAAGTTGAGGAAGGGGATCCTCCCCCTCTGCTCAGCACTGGTGAGGCTACAGCTGGAGTGCTGGGTCTAGTTCTGGGCTCCCCAGTGTGAGAGAGACATGGACATACTGGAAAGGTCCAGCAGAGGGCCAATGAGAAGTTGAAGGGACTGGAGCATCTCTCCTGTGGGAAAAGCCTGAGAGAGCTGGGACTGTTCAGCCTGGAGTGGAGAAGGCTCGGGGGGATCTTGTCAGTGTGTATGAATACCTGAAGGGAGACTGTAAAGAGGACAGAGCCAGGCTCTTCTCAGTGGTGCCCAGTGAGAGAAGAGAGGCAATGGGCATGCAGGAGCCTCCACCTGAACATAAGGAGAAACTTTTTGACTGTGAGGGTGAGCAAGCAGTGGCACAGGTTGCCTAGGGGGGTTGTGGAGTCTTCACTGTTAGAGACATTCAAAAGCTGTCTGGACATGGTCCTGGGCAATCAGCTCTAGGTAGCTGTGCTTGAGCAGGCAGGTTGGACCAGATGACTTCCAGAGGTCTCTTCCCGCCTCTGGAATTTGTGATTCTCTTCCTTCCAGTATTTTTCCTCATTAGTTCATCTAAAATTGTATCAAAGACTTCTAGTAATAAGCTCAGATATTGAGAAGTCATTATGAGCCTAGGCAGCGTCTGCTTAAACCTACTTTTAGCTACATGTAGTGCTGTTAGGAGGTGAAAGCCCCTGGGCACTGTATTCCCTCTCCTTGTAACTGGGAGAAGATTTGAAGAAAGGGTTAAGGGAGCTCTGTGGTCTCCCCATATCAGCATCTCTAAGTTGCTTACTTCTACGATTCGTCTTGCAGCAAATTCCAGAGCTGCATTTGCAGTACATGCCACCTGTAGTGGCAGCGGTGGTTGCTCAGCAGAGACCTGGATAACTGCCGTTTCAGCAGCTGTCTTCAATGTATTATATGCTCTGAAGGATCCAGTGAAGAGATGTACATGAAGTGTTGTCCAAATTGTAGATTAATAGAACTTTTTTTCATAAGTTTATTTAAAAAGCAGCAACAAAATAGAATAAAACCTTTATAGTCATGATATATTAGGCTTACATAACTTTTCTTTTTAGTATGATGTGGCATCTCCATAATTACTTCTGTGTTAGCTGTAAAAGTGTTTGACATACATTAATTACTTATTTGTGGATATTATCACTCTAGAATTACCAATGAAGGACTTGATGCTCAGAAATAATGCACACTATTCAGTATCTCCACAACTGAATTGGGCTCTGAGGCAGGCATGAAAACCATGTGCTTGTATTTCTGTCCTTTTCCCTAACCGTCTGCCTGTTCCCTAGCCTTCATCTTCTGCAAGCACTGTTTCCTGAGGCTGCATAAAGACTTTTAAGATCTTGTCGAAAAGTGTTTTTGGTCTTCTGTGCTTCCAAAGAGCCGGAGTCTTTGGTCTTACAGTCTGATGTGAATGCTGAGTGATACAAAGGGCTGTCAAGTCAACAAAACCACCAGATTTTGGATTTCTTATATAAAGAATAGAGAAGATTGTAATGGGCTTGTTGATCTTAATAGTTCTGAGAGATGAGGGGTTCAAAAAACTACATAATTCCAAATAACAGGATGCCTTCACAGTAAAGAAGGTGTAAAGGTGGTGGTGTGAGAGCAAGTATTAAAATGAAAGCATCCAGGATATCAAATGAGAGGTAACTGGGAGGTAACTCAGTTGGTGGTTTTTACTTACTGTAAACATTACAGCTGACCATAGGTCTTGCTGAAGTGTTTCTGCCTGGATTATTGAAAGAATTCCATTGTTTAAGAAAATGAGGGACAGACATTTCCTTTTTGAAGGAATAGGCTGCACACTTCAACAACTACAAGCTTAATAAGCTTTTTAAAATCAATGTATTGGCAAATCTTTATCTGTGTAGTGCTGCAAGGCATTTCCTCCTTGTTAAAAATCAGCATCACTGAACCAGATAAACTTCCTTGATATTACAGCATTTTCTCTTTTTTATTAATATTTTGCCAGCAGCAAGCAATACAGATGGTAGATGTTAGGGTATGCTAGGAGGACCTGCATAGCTATGAGTTTTGTAAGAATCCTGTCATAGACTGGGAGTCACTTGGCTTGTAAAGGAAAAGCCAAGCAACTCTGGAAAGCAACGCTTTCTTTAAGATCTTAAATGGACCAGTTACATTGATCATGCCATCTTCTGATTGCCAAAAGTAAGTTTAATTTCAGAATTCATAAAAACGTGTTGAAAGAAGCACTGACTAGACAGACATCTACTTGGTCAGTGACGCTGCAGGAAACTAATCTTCTTAAGGCCTAGGCTTTTTGGAAAGTTTGCTTTTTAAAGATTTTTTTCTTAAGCAGTAACTATTTTTCGCTTTTATGCTTCTTGTAGTGAAGATTTATAGGCACTTGTTTAAAACTGAAGTAAGTTTTGTAGCACCATCAATTAAAGTAGATAAATAGCAGTCAAGAATTCAAATATGTCATCTTCTCCATTCTCTGTAAACAGTTCCACAGTTTTCCACAGCCATGTGATTCTGCTGCAGTTAGTATTGTTTGTTAGAAGCAGGCCTTACCTTTCCAGTTGCTTCTGGAAATTACCCAATGAGTTGACGGTAGAGTCAGAAATATTTGAATTTCATATTACAGACTAATCACAATAACATTTTTTCCAACCTTTACAAATGCAGTTGTGCCTCTAACAGAGGAGACATAGTCAGAAACCTAAGCTAAAAGTTGGCAAACCAGAAGGAACTTGGGCAAAATTAACTTGCTACAGGGATAAATCTATGGGTTACCTTTTACTTGTCTCTTTATGAGATAGTGCCTATACACATTTCAGAGAAAAAGGGTGAAATGTTGATGAGTAAACTGGATAACATGCCTTTTAGTTGGTGTAATATATCTTCATGTTGTTTGGAGAGGCCAACCTTCCTAAGCCATAGCTATTAAAAACAAGAGCAAACCTAAGACGAAATCTGGAGCTTAAAAAATTATTTTAAGAAAAGAATGCTGGATATCATATCTGCTAAAGATTGGGTGACCCAAATAAAGCCCCAAACATAATAAAATGGAAACTGAAATACTGTGATATCTTCAAAACAGATGTGCATGGCCCTTCATGCCAACTATACATCATACGAAAAAAAACAAAAAACCAACAACACCCAAACCACAAGCCCCATCAGCTAGTGTACAGAGCACTTTATCTCTTGTGGGAGATCAGGGAGCCTTCAAGATTAGTGTTTAAGAGTAACTTTGAATTCACAGCATAGCATGCCGATGGCAAAAAATTGAGCCTGCTGCATTCAAAAGTTGATCTCTTGCCCAGCAGCACAAACAGCGTTTTTCTTTTGACAACATCTTTCAGAAAGGATATGGCAGAGTAAGAAGAATAAATTATATATCAGTAGCATACAAGAGAGGGAGGGTGTACAGAATAGGAGAGGGAGAAGGAAAACAAAACACAAAGATCATAAAGGTCATGGATATTTTTTGTTTTTCAGAACAAGAGAGTATATGCAGAATTGATCGGTTTGTGTCTGATCTAGTTTTGCTGTGATTTTTTTACAGAGAAATGTCATCTTGTCTGTTGCTGATTGATAGCTCAACCCTGTTAAGATCTGAGCTGTTTCTGCCTTACCTCTGTGACTGCTACAATATCACTCTTTTTTATAGCTACATACAGAATAATATTTACATAGGTATCTTTATTATTCTAGTCCTACCTTTTTCTTCTGTGCGGTCTTTAAGAATATCTTGGAGTTGTCATTTTCTATGGTCCAAGTCTACCTTGTCCAGCAGCTTGTAGCTGGAAACTATCAGCACCAACTTCTGGGAGGGTTAAAAACCTCATGCTGGGCAGCTGGGCAGTGTGTCCTTGTCACAGCTGCTCCTCCTCTCAAGTAGTTTTAAGATTGACTTAAGTGTTGAAAGAAATACAACTACAGCCTTTCAAAATGAGCATCATTCCCCATTTCCTTGGCACTCATATGGGTGATCATATAAATAATGGATCAGGTCACAACAAGGTCTTGGCCAATCCAATCCCAGTGGTACTGTATCTAAAAGGATTAGGGTCCCAGCCCACGAGTTTTTTTAAAGTTAGAGAATTGGGTATTTAGAAGCGATTGGCAATTTTGTGTTCTTAGTCTAAAAAGGGCCATGTTATCAATGCTTTTCTGAGGATCCTGCCCACTACCTTGTCAAACATAGCTTGAGAGGAATGGGAGATAATTTGATAAAAGATGATGTCTGCTTCCTTGGGCAGAGCTATATTAGTAATCCAATACATTACGCTGATGAGAGAGGAAAGCCTTTGACGCTAAATTTAGATCCAGGCTTGACCTGCTGGAAGCCCAGAACTGCTTAGATTTGAACAATTTGGCCCCATGTTCAGTAGGACTGTTGTTTCTTTCTGCTTATAGAAAGCGGTTTTGCCCAAGCAGCAATAAATACAGCTGATAATGAGCCAGAATTTGCAAAGTTCAGCTGGCCAGTGTGTTTACTGAACTAACCTAAATATTAAGTTCACTTTTAATATCTTGATATGTAACTGTTAAAAAAAAAGTCTCTAAAGAATAATCCCCTGCTTTTTTCTCAGTTTCTATTTCTCTGTTAATTAGTACTGTTTGAGTATTATAGGTTCTCAGCTGAATAAAACCTGATGATGATTGAAAGAAAATCTATTCATAGAAAATAACTGAACTATAAGGATTGCATTACAAAAATGCTGCAGAAGAACTGAGCATAAGCCAAACGTCTTGTAGTCAATGTTTTTAAAAGGAAGAGCTATTGATTTTTTTTCTTCCAAATACTGATTGGTAGGGAACCTGGGATTTTCTTGGATCGCACATTCTACTTGGAGGGTTATAAGGTGTATGGAAAATGATGAGAGGAAAGGGGCTTATGGTGTGTATATATATGCTGTCACAACGTGATGTCGGGTTGCACTGAAAGCGTGAGTTTGGGAGGACATCATTAATAATGGGGGGCAAAGCTACATGCCAGTTACGCAGGTCATTTCAAACCTATACTGACTGACCTCATCTGTTTGTGTGTTTTGTACTTGCTGCCTGTTTGTGATTATATTTTAGAGAATTTAAAATTATTATTCATATTCCCATGTGCACATGTGTGGAACTGTACAGGACCACAAAGAACTGTAAGGAACAAAATGAACAATATGCAAAAAATCTGTTCCTTCAGCAGAATGCTTAGGGTACTGAAAGAGTGTCATAATGTCTAATAATGTGCACTTGGCAAGTCAATATTTAAATTTACAGCTTTTCAGGATTAAGAGGGATAGATTTATTGAGGGCACCTCTAACTCCTGCTATCAGCAGATGGTGTGTTTCCACATCATACGACTCTGGCTAAACAAGAGTGATGAACACCTGTGGCAGCCTGGGACTTTTTGCTTTTCATACAATGTGCAGAAAAGTTTCAGTGTCTAATCCTGAAAGAGCATGACACACCAAGATTTCTAGGGCATGGTAATTTTAGAAGTTGAAAGCCCATTTTGAAATTATTTTTTCTTTCTTTCTTTTTTTCTTTTTTCTTTTTTTTCCTTTTTTGATTTTCCTTGTAATCTGGATTCTGGCTTTTTTTAGCTAGTGAAGAGATGAAGCACATGTGGGACAATTAGATGCAAAATCAGCTCTTTAAACCTCACCAGAGATACAGACCTTTTAAATGGGCCCAGTCAGGTGAACTTGTACTGAGCCTCCAGCATATACAAATCATATTGTTTTCGTATGTAAACATATGTGATAAAACCAAACTTTGAAGGAGTATGAGATTAGAGATAAGCCTTTGGAAGTTAAGTACAATATGAAAATTGCCTACTTGAATGTGTAATGATATATTCTTTATCACACATAGGTCCGTGGTTTTAATTGTCTTCTTCCCAGGACCTCTGCCTTGTTGTGTACAGAAGGAATAGTGCTTATCTAATGAGCAGCATTTTTTCCCCTTTCTCTTCTTTCTTCCCCCTTACTATTTTTCATTGTGTATTTTCATCGTGTAACCCTGTGCCTTACTATATGCTGTTCAGATCAGGATTTGAGGTTGAAGTTGTTATTTTCCTCTTTGGCATTTCTGCAGGACTCATCACTACAGTATTTCAGTGCTTCAGATGTTAATTGATTTTCATCACACCCTGCTGAGATAGGGAATTATTATTAACCAGGGAAATGGAGCACAAGGAGATTGAGGTCAGAAGTACTACTCAGTTTGAATGCCAGGTTTGACACACCTGTGACCTGGTTTATTGGTGGTGGTTTTTTAGTATTCACATGAAACTGAATACCTTTAATTGCAACTGTAAGTAATGCTGCATTTCTCCATATTGAGCCAACAGCTGTAGTACAGGCAGCTGTATAGCAAGGAGAACTGAGGTGACCACTTGTGGAATTCTTTGCATAACTGGTGTGCCTCCTTTCATATAAGTAATTTTGGGCAGAAGTGGGGAAAGGATCCAAGTCTTAACACAGCATTGAGATGTTAGGCCCCAAGAGCCTTTTTTTTCTTAATACATTATTCTCGCTCGTACCATACCTACCTTCCAGTTCTTGCAGCAAAGGAAGCAAGGCTGTACCTACAGGAGTCTCTTCTACTCCCTAACCATAATTCATCACCAGAATGTGTACTCTCATGACGACAAATGAGTAGAGGTCCTTTTTGGAGTGAGTGTGAAATGTTCTTAATTAAAAAATAATTCCTGATGTACATGCATTAGGATTGCCCTGTATTTCTTAATTTTGAGTCCCTATGTACCCTTAATTTTCTTTTAACATTTATTTAATATAAACGGTTGTCTGTTCCCTTCTGTATTTCTATGTCAGTCTGCCTTCTGGCATCAAATGTCCACATTCAGAAGCATCTTAATAGTTTAAAATGACAGCACTGTCAGGGAGTCAGTATTCCAATACAGTTGCTTCACAGTTGCAGAAGTTTAGCTTTTTTAAAAGTGAAACAACTCAAAGTAGAGAGATTGTTCAGTAGGATGTCAGCTGTCATATAGTTGACATATGAAGATAATTCTTTTCCTCAGTGGAATATTGTTTCTCTGAGTTGGCAGCACAGAAATGATTATGAGAAGTGAGAAAGATCATTAGAACTCTGAATGCTTTGATAGCCATCTCACCTTAGCTTTTTTTCATAATAAATTAAGTAATCATGACTTTCAGAAGAATAAAAATCCTCTGAAAACCTGTTTTAGGATAACTGTAAGCTCATCTGCTGTGGTACCCCTTGAGAGCAGCGCTATCAACAAACTCTCTCTGGAAAAAGGTTGAAACGTAACAAAAATATTTTTAATGTATTTTAAGAAGTAGTTCTACGCTTGTCTTCATTCTAGATGAATTTCTTGTTTCTCTTAAGATTATAGGTTTATCGTATTTCAAATGGATGTTGTCTTTTGAGGAGGAGTTAATTCTCCTGTCTTTCAGCTGAGATTTTATTTTTGGGTCTGTTTAATTGTTTTCCTTCAGTTTTTTAGAAGCATTTATTGTTAATAATGCTGAGTGAAAACTCTGCTTCAGTCTCCTTCTAACTTGGTAAAAATGGATTTGTATTTGGGCCTTTACACAAATACTTTTTGGTCCTACCTCGGACATCTACCCTGTCAACTTCCATATGTGCTTAGTTATACATTTGCCTCTCAGTTCAAGAAAAGATAGAAATACAGGGAAGTCAAATACAATCTCCTGGCTTGACAGAAAAGCGATGTGTGTGCTGGACATGGTGGCCTTCCTGTAACTTTCTTTAAAATGCCTGAATCTTTTCAAACTTGTGCTGAAGAATTAATGTAACAGATTTTTATAATGGACTTTCTAACTGTGCTGTATTGGTAGATCTTCAATGTTAAGGCATTTCCTTACAATGTAACTAAATTGTCAGATAAATCTGGGAGGATGACTGCAGTTGTTCGGCCTCTCTTGTGTTTGAAAGCCATGTAAATGAAAATACTCATTAAAGAAGTCTGATTAGAGAACTGCTTGTTACTAAATTATTATTATTATTATTATTATTATTATTATGTGCTTTGTTGCATGTGATTTAGGCTGTGTGGTTAGTTTTGGTTGCTGATAGTTGCACGATGCTTAGATGTCCCGAAAGTCATAATGATAACCCAGTGAAAGCACGAAAGTGTGTTTATTTTCTTCAGCAATGTCCATTAGCATAATAAAAACATCACCTCTCTTTGTAAGCTTTCCTTTTCATAGCACATAACAACATGCCTGGTATTTTACAAAATACAGCTTGTGTCATTACTACTTTTGTCTAGTACTAAGGATGTTATTGTCAAACAAAGGGAAAGCAACAGCTGAGATCACTGAAAATTAGGACAGTGTAAATGGATAAATTAATGATAGCAAAGATTCAGAGAAGCAGTGAAGTTTAGGGAGAGATTCGAGAGAGAAGAAAGAGGAAGACTTCTGTGTGCAAGAACTGGAAGACTGTGCCAAGTGCAGAGAGGGATGGAGAGGAAAGATGAAGCCATAGTTTAACATTGAGGTGGAGAGAATCGAAGGAAATGAGAAAACAGATGAGAATAGAAGATAACTAGATTAAATAAATAAATAAATAAAACAAAAAACCCACACAATTTTTTTTTTTCTTGTCTGTGATACTCAGTTGAGTGCTGTTAGAAAACCTATTAAAGTGATGTTTATGCTTGTTGCGACTATAGCTGTTTTCTTAGATGCCGTTAAAGTGAGTAGAGAAACACAATGATGGGGTTTCATCTCTGGGGTAGCCTGATGTAGCCCAGGGTGATGTCTTTGTGTGTATTGGTTATGGATGGGCCCAAAAGGAAACTGTGATTGGGAATTGCTGTGGACTTCTGGGTAAGCCCCCACAGGCAGCTGCATTACTATATGGCATAGGCTCACAGGAGAGGCTTTATGGGATTAGGAAGCTGCCTAAATTCGGGAGATCACCCAGTTGCTGACTCCTGTAGGTGTGAAGAAGCTTTTTCATGGAGAGTCCTGGATTACAAACTGCAGTTTGAGGGTTTAGGACCTTTTCTATAGCAGATATTTTGTTTTCAAGGTAAAAGTATTTATAAAGGATTTATTTTCTAAGTCACAGGTGAGGGTTCTGTTGGTTTTTTCCTTTAGGATTAAAAGGTAGTAGAGAAAAGCACCATTTGATATTTACCAGCCTAAAGGTACTATCTCACAGTGAAGGTAACTGAACCTGAAGATAACTGATTAACTGTTGTAGTTTCGGCTCTGACATTTTGATACCGCTTCCTCATACACACACTGGTATTTCTCAGGTCTGATTGCAGTCATTTCCATAATTTTCTAGAAATGCAGTATCGTAAGCTATTGCTTCTTTTATCTACAGAGCTAGGTATGTCTAGGGAACAACTCAGTTGCCTAAACGTGGGCATTTGGTGTCATTTTAGCTGTCTTTGTATATGCAGATCACCCACATGAAGCTTGCAGAGATGATGCAGCACTTACAACAGACTTGTATCCTTCTGCAGTAGCAGCTGCTTACCAGGCATTATCTTTGGGCTTCTAAAATGGCATCTGACACCAATGTTAAGGCACCTGAACTTATCCTTAGTTGCTAGTCAGTGTAAAAATGTAACTGAAAAAGAGATAGTAGCAGGGAAGGATACGGGATTTATCTGAAAGTGCAACAGTTCTGATACTTCATCTGTTTCTGTTCTTTTAAAGACCATTTAATGGTAAACTTTTGAATGTTTCAAAGTAGTAGTTCCCATTTGTAATTTACACCGGTTTTATGATAGATTGATATACATTTAAAATTAATACCGCTGAACTTGCAAGAGAGAGACAGTCTAATTTTCTTTTCTTTTTTACTCCCAGAGAAATACAGTAAACATATGTTCTCTGGTAAAAATGCACCTACAATTAAATAACTAGTCATTTCCCATGAGTTTTAAAAATGAACTGTATGCCTGAAGGACGGAAAACATGCCACGTTGCTCTTGTTAAACTGTCAAATTGTTACTGCATATGAGACTAGAGGATTTTCAGTTTCTTCTCAAAGCATTTTTGGAGGATGAGTCAGTAAAGCAGTTATCTAATGTATCCACGTTGACTGCACATGGAATTTTATATTCTGTTATGTTTAATTACACTGTTAATGGGCTAATACGTTGGGATTCTTCTCTCTTTTTTTTTTTAACAGGATTCTGCTCAAGAGAGTGTCATTACACGAGATATTCATCGTACATTTCCAGCACATGATTATTTCAAAGATACGGAAGGAGACGGTCAGGAATCTCTATACAAAATCTGTAAGGTACAGTCAGTACTCTGAATTTTAAAGTGTCTTCCATATTTTGCTATGACTGTATTTTGCTCTGCTAGCCCTGTTCTGATCCATGCCACTAATCAATAAGATTTTAAAGCTTTATTTAGCTTGCATGTGAAGGGTGTACTGTTTCTGCAGTACTGGATAGCATGAAGTACTTTTAATAACTTTGCATTTTGTATCTCCTAAGATACATATGAGAAGAGCAAGGCTCAAGCTAGCTTTACTAATGGGCAGTTTGATATTAGAGGTCTGCTCAGTAGAAGTATTATGTAGAAGAACTTTTTTTGCTTTGCTGGCAGAGAGGTTTGCAGGGGAACAGAAATCCTCAGACCAAGCTCTGCTATAAGGTTAAGCAAGAATGTCTCTAGATAATTACAAACAGAACAAGTTAGCTGACTATTCCACAAGCAATGTGTGTGCATAGCTTTTCGTCTCATAGCTCTCAGATCACCTCTGATCAAAGAAAACTCTTAATTTTTTTCCAATTTGCACATGGGAAAGTTGAGGTACTAAATGAACAGATTTGTCCAGCTTGTACAGACAGACTTTTGCTGCTCTGGAGAGATCCTGGAGGTAGAACGTTGCAGCTAGATAGGTAGTTCTCTTCTCTGTCTGTCAGTTGCAGATTTTATTGTGTTTCTGGCAGTCAGTTTTCGTTTTACATATTTCTCTACATGTAGAATAAATTATTGCCTTAGACGAAGCAGTTTCCACTTCCCTTCCTTTTCCTTGTTACTCTGTTTCCACCTCCAGTTGATTAATAGACAGAAATGATGGAGTTCTCGTAACAAGCAGAAAAGAGTGTCCTGTCTTTGGGATGTAATGATACGTATTCCCATTCTCCAGATAAGTTCTATGGTGATACCGACTCCTATTCAAACAATAATTTGGATGACTGTTAAATATAGCTGCTTAGGTTATATATATTGAAGTTCATTGTCATGAGTAATTCACATTTAAAAAAAAAAAGTAAAAAATAAAGGAGCAGAGAGAACTTTTAACCAATTATATCTCGCTAATCTTGGAGGGCTCGAAAGGGCTAGAAGAAAACAGTTCCTTTGCCAGTCTTTGAAAAGAATAACTAGGACAATGCAGGTAATTGTGGGCTTGTCACTTTGATACCAGTTGAGTGAAAAATGATGGAATAGCATTCAGCTTATCAAGAATTAAATGTGTTAAGTGTATTATAATGAATGCCTATGAGTTTACTGAAAATAGATCTTGACAAGCTAATAAAAAATACAGGCTTCATTGGTGAAGGTAACAAGGTAATTTTATCAAAATTCCATAGGTGGTGTAGTCTGTCATGAAAAAAAAATGCATAAATACTGGACAAGTTAGAACATGAACAAGATACACATTAAAGAATTAAAAACTGGCTAGCTAGCAGGTTACTAAACATCAGCACTGAATAGATGTATTTCAAACAAAGCATCATGAAGATCACTTGTTTGTTCGATGTACTCCAGTTAGTCACCTAAAAGAAAACAGAAAAATCATTTGTTACAGATATCTTGATGTCACAGAGAAGGCGGCAATGGTGAATGATGAGGTGTTAAAGAACGTATAGATAGATCAGTTTTGTGTAGGAATTGAATGACTTGAGTAATTCAGTATTTTACAGCTGCTGCAGCTGTTCTTGATTACTGTGTCCAGAACTAAATCATTGGAAAGAGTCTGTAGAAGTTCCATGAGGATGATGAAAGGATTTGGGAACGTACTTTGGAAAGAAAAACTTTTTCATGAATTAGTATCTCAGTCTATTTTATTTAATAAAGAGAAGATAAAGGAATGAATCTGTCTGAACTAGAAGCGACTTAAAAGAATTATCTGTCTAGCAGGCAGCTTCACAGAGGCAGAGATCTCAGACCTTCCTGGGTTTTCTGTAGTAAAAGTGAAGAATTCTACTTGTCTTCCAAAGCTGGGAGCCTTCCCTGCTCTCAGGGCCTCTACTGCTCCTGCACAGAAAGTTGCTGCAGGTATTGTTCCTCTTTTCTTGAAGGATCTTGAAGCTCAGGAGCAATGCATCCCAACAAAGAGGGGGTCAGACAAAAATGCCAGGAGGCCTGCATGGATGAACAAGGAGCTCCTGGACAAACTCAAACACAAAAAGGAAGCCTACAGTGACTGGAAGCAAGGACAGGTAGTCTGGGAGGAATACAGAGAAATTATCTGAGCAGCCAGGTATCAGGTTAGGAGAGCTAAAGCCCCAATAGAATTAAATCAGGCCAGGATGTCGAGGGCAACAATGAAAGCTTCTATTGGTATGTAGGTGATAAAAGGAAGACTAGAGAAAACGTGGGCCCTCTCAGAAAGGAGATGGGAGACCTAGTTACTGGGGATGTGGAGAAGGCTGAGGTACTCAATGACTTTTTGCATCAATCTTCACCAGCAAGTGCTTCAGCCATACCGCCCAAGTCACAGAAAGCAAAGGCAGGGACTGGGAGAATGAGGAACTGCCCGCTGTAGGGGAAGATGAGATTCAAGACCATCTAAGGAACCTGAAGGTGCACAAGTCCATGAGACTTATAGATGCATGCATTGGTCCTGAGGGAACTGGTGGATGAAGCGGCTAAGCCATTATCCATCATATATGAGAAGTCATGGTGGTCCAGTGAAGTTTCCACTGACTGGAAGATGGGAAACACAATCCCCATTTTTAAAAAGAGAAAAAAGGAAGACCTGGGGAACTACAGGCCAGTCAGTCTCACCTCTGTGCCTGGCAAGATCATGGAGCAGCTTCTCCTGGAAACTATGCTAAGGCACATGGAAAATAAGAAGGGGATTGGTGACAGCCAGCATGGCTTCACTAAGGGCAAATTGTGCCTGACAGATTTGGTGGCCTTCTACAATGGGGTTACAGCATTGACTGATGAGGGAAGAGCAACTGACGTCATCAACTTGGACTTATGCAGAGCATTTGACACTGTCCTGCACAACATCCTTGTCTCTAAACTGATGAGACATGGATTTGATGGATGGATCACTTGGTGGATAAGGAATCAGATGGATGGTCACACTCAAAGAGTTGTGGTCAACGACTTGTTGTTGAAGTGGAGACCAGTAACGAGTGGCATTCCTCAGGGGTTGATGTTGGGACTAGCACTGTTTAACGTCTTTGTTGGCGACATGGACAGTGGGGTTGAGTGCCCCCTCAGCAAGTTTGCTGACAATACCAAGCTGTGTGATGAGGTCAACACACTGAAGGGAAGGGATGCCATCCAGAGGGGCCTCGATAGGCTTGAGAGGTGGGCCTGTGCAAACCTCATGAAGTTCAACAAGGCCAGATGCAAGGTCCTGCTCCTGGGTCAGGGCAATTCCAAGCACAAATACAGGCTGGGTGGAGAATGGACTGAGAGCAGCCCTGAGGAGAAGGACTTGGGGGTGTTGGTGGACGAAAAGCTCAACACGGCCCAACAATGTGCGCTTGCAGCCCAGAAAGCCAACTGAATCCTGGGCTGCATCAAAAGCAGCGTGACCAGCAGGGCAAGGGAGGTGATTCTCCTCATCTATTCCGCTCTTGTGAGACCCCACCTGCAGTACTGTGTCCAGCTCTGGGGCCCCGGACATAAGAAGAACATGGATCTGTTGGACTGCATCCAAAGGAGGGTCATGAAGACAATTAGAGGGTTGGAGGACCTCTCCTATGAAGTCAAACTGGAAGAGCTGGGGTTGCTCAGCCTGGAGAAAAGAAAGCTCCAGGGAGACCTTATAGCAGCCTTCCAGTACCTAAAAGGGCTGTCAGGAAAGCTGGGGAGGGGCTTTTTACAAGGGCCTGTAACAGTAGGCCAAGAGGGAATGGTTTTAAACTGAAAGTGGGTAGATTTAAATTGGGTATTGGGAAGAAATTCTTTACTGTGAGGGTGGTGAGCCACTGGCAGAGGTTGCCTGGAGAAGCTGTGCATGCCCCATCCCTGGAAGTGTTCAAGGCCAGGTTGGACAGGGCTCTGAGCAACCTGGACTGGTGGAAGGTGTCCCTGCCCATGTCAGGGGGGCTGGAACTAGATGTATCTTTAAGGTGCCTTCCAACCCAAACCATTCTGTGATGCTGTGATCTAGATCAGAGGCCTGTCAGTGTGTACATCAAGTTAAGGACTGCTTTTCCCATGGAAACATTTTGTATTTATCTACAGTTGAATGACCTCTGCCACTTTGCCACTTTCTCTTGATATGAACATGTTCTGCATAACATCTTTGCAGTCAACTTTTAATTTACCACTCCAAACAGCTTTGTCTCATCAGCAATCTTTGTTACTGTGCTATTTTTATGTAGTCTGTATGATTTGTGAATATTTTCACCAGCATCAGCCCTAGCATGGCTTTCTGTGTGGTTCTGTGGGTGACCTCGCCTTCACTCAGTAGGTGAGAACTGATTATTCCTACCTTTTGATTTTTCTATCCTTTAATCAATTATTTGAGTGTATAGAAGGACCTTCTATGGCAGCTTAGTTCCCTCAAAAGCCTTCAGGAAGGGATCTTCTTGAAGGTTTTCTAAAAATCTTAGTAGACTCTGTTGACTGCCTCATTCTTTCATATGCTTACTGGTTCAAAGAAGGATTTGGGGAGCATTGCTTCCTAGTAGAACAGCCATATCCAATCTTCAACATTGAATTATTCATAAGTTTACTAATTTTATTCTTGACAGTTTCTACCTACTTGCCAGTACTGAGATCACATGCAACTGCTATGTAGATTTCTAGGCAGCAACTTTTCCTTCATCCTTGCAGAGTTTTCTTAAATGGCTATGGGCTCTGTTCTTCAGATGACCTGTCTATGGCTGGGTCTGACTAGACCTTGAGTTTATGATTGATGTGAGTTTTAGAGAAATATTGTTAAAAGCTAAATAATTTGCTTATAAACTTGTCATTCCATTGGAAAAAAGTTAATAATCTGTGTTGAAAGTAATATTGTGGCTGCTCTATATGACTAGAATAACTTTTAACTGAGGTGCTGTGCACTCATGCCCTCCTTCTAATATGAAAGCAAGATATTTGAAGAATAGGATTGTTGAATAAGGGTAGAAGAGGTCTGTCCTCAAGTGGGAGGGTAAAAAAGCTGAAGAGCATTTTCTTCATTCCCCACTGAAATGAGAGATGATCTGAGCTGTCAGATAAAAAGGAAAACCATTAAAAGCTCACTGCCTCATTTTAACGGGTCTGTCAGTTTTAGTTCCGTCTCTTAATCTGTTCTTCAGAACAGTAGGAAATCGGGAAAGATGGAAACTTTTCAGTTGCAGAACATTTATGTGACAAAGTATCTAAAAATAAAGTTTAAGGCTTACAATGGTGATAAGGAATGAAAAGAGTTCCAGATTCTAGATCGGAGATTTCACTTGAGGACATCTCATAAGCTAGATTGCACAGAGCAAACATCTTTAGGGAAAATAGTTCTGTTTCTTGCATACTTTCTGTTTAAATACTATGCGAATTCCAGCTCTGTTTAACGAGCTCATTCTCTGCCTTACAATGCATAACAGAGTAGTACTCTCGGCCTACTTCCATGCATGCATATGTAGTTAACAGCTCGATGCTCCAGGGAATCAAAGCACTTGGCAGAATTAGTCCTTTCAACTGTTTGGAGTGTATGTAGTGCAGAATTTATCGTGAGATGTGTTTTCTCTAATTTTCTGATTAAAGTAACTCCTATTCAACAACCAGCTACTGTGACTTTAATAGGAGAAAGGGTGTATGTTGCAGGGAAATCCATCAGGTTAGCTGGGGATGAGTGAGTGTTCTTACTGGGCAAACTGGAAAAATAGACACAAGGCCTCCCTGTTTTTCTAAAAATGGTTGAATCACTTTTTCAGAGACTCAAATTGGTGTTAGTGTTTTCCGGTAAACAAAGGCATAATGGATGTATATGAATAATTTGTATCATGACGTATTTTGTTACTAAATACTTACCTCCTTGACTGATGAAATTTTTAGTGTTTTCCTAAGCCCAGTCACACTAGCCTGAAGGTTTTACGTGCAGGATAGGTGTGATAGCTGGTTTACTGTAAAACAAAACACTGGTTTAGTCGTCGTTCCAATGTCTGTTTGTTGGTACCCACATTAGTAGAGAGAATAATAAACTGTTTTTCTAGCAAAGCTAATACTGAATGGGCTCCAGCAGGGGTTTTTTTGCTTTCTTTTTTATATAATTGAAATGTGAAAATGTCTTGGAATTGCTCTTCTGTGACCAGTAGCTTCTGTACCGTGATAAGCTGCGAATGATGGATTACTCTTTAGCTCATCCTTCAGTGTGGCAGAGCTGCTGCTTAGTGCTGTCCTGTAAGCTGATTGTCTAACTTTCATCCTTTTTTTACATTTTCATTTCAGTTTCATTGTAGCATCTTTTTACAGATGATTACCTCTTCTCAGCATGCACAGATTCTTCCACATTTTTCAATCCTTAGTATTTCCTCAGATTTACAAATGGGGAATTTCAGTATTTGTCCACTTTGGTTTAATTATTTGTCAGAGAACAGATCTCTTTCTTTCCTATAGGAGTAAATAAATTCCTAAAATTTGCCAATTTTAGAATAAACATAGGAGCGTAAACAGGATCAGTTAAGAATTATTTTTCATCTATTTTTAGTAATTTATTTTCTTTGCTCCTGGGTTGAAGAGCAATTTTAGTAAATATTGTTGTCTTGTTTCATGCAAAGGATGTTTAATGTTATCTTGTCGTCTTCCATTTACATATTAATAAGGTTCCTTCTCCGTGCATCTGTGCTCAGCACGGGAGCAGTAGTGCTGGTCTTGCATATGAGGTTTCTGCTGAGACTGTACTAGTGAAAAGGTCAGGACTGTGTATCTTGGATGCTGGAAAGAGAGTAAAGGCTTTAGCATGTTCGGAGATCTGCCTGAGTAAATGTGAAGACTTATTCATTCTCTCAGCTCTTATAGCTCTGGAGGAGGCATATTGTATAACATACATGTGCCTCTCCCTGATACTCAATAAATGAGTAACTAATTTCTAAAAATAGAGTTTTCAGTTAACACTGAAAGTCTTTGTATAATGTGATACATCCTAAATGCTGCAGTCATAGGAATATTATTACTTTCAGACTGTTAGCCTTATAATAAATTTAGGTATGGAGTTTTAAATTGTACTATCACTAAAATTATTCAGCAATCAAACATATCGTAAAATACCTTGTTACTTGAGAAGTCTGCATCAGAGTATGGATGTTTTCTTGACACAGTCTCGTTTTCAGATGCGATGTAGGTCTTTTAACTGTACTAAAACAGACTTCAGCACAGAGCTATGTCTGTATCAAACATTGAGTAGATTCCTTAGATCGTTGCTATCATTTGGTATTGACACAAAGGTAAGTAATTAGAGCAAATGAGGCTTGTAATACTCCCCCAAAAAATTTGCATTCAATTCCCATTACATTTTCCTTTTTCCTGGGACACAGATGCTGGATATCTTGTATGGCTGTTAACGAGCATTGTGCCAGCGTGCCTGTCACTTTTTCAGAGAAGTGAGTGTTTCCTGTGCCAGGAAACATTATTACTGACAAGAGAGATACTGTTATTGCAGATAAGAGATTGAGATCTATAGAGCCTTTGCTCATACCTTTCCCTCTGCATTGCCATGAAGAAGGGCAGGGGGAGTGAAAGCTCTGGAAATAAGACCTTTGTACAAGGCACACACTACAGAAATATTTTTCATGAGCTCTCTTTAGTTTCTAATATAATTGCAATGTTTAGTTTCTAATGTCATTGAGTTACTATGGAAAAAGCAAATTGGCAATGTGATTGTAAGCTGATATCTGCTAGTTAGTGGTTTGCATTTTGTTGTTTTAAGTACATTTGAACCTTCAGCAAGTGTAAGTGATAATTTTCATGCTTATGAGGATGCAAAATGATGAAAAACATTTCATTCTGGAACCTGAGACGTACTCTCTACTCTTCCATTTTAAAAAGCTGGAACTCATACCCATTAGTTGCAGAAATCCCAAATCTGGGGTTTTAAATTCAAGTCAGCAGTCTTTCCATTCATCTTTTAAATGCTACTTACTTGGAATTTTTCTGTCTACAGAAGATTCTGATCTTGGGAAATTTTCCTCCATTAATTATTTTAGCAAAAAATTTCTGTCTGTCTCTGGATTCTTCATTCACTTTCGCAACATGCATGTGGTTCTCTGTCACTGATGAGACTGTTGCTTCCAAAGTGTTCACTTTCTCTAATGATGTTGTACTAATAACTGTATAGTAGGTCTCTTCAGAAGACAGATAAGTATTAAAAAAACATTTTAATTCTGTGAGATCTTAATTTAGTTAAAATGAGTGAAGGTAGTCTTCAAGTCAGAATTTTCATTGTCCCATTTATGAGACAGAGAATATTTAAAATCTCAGTTAACCGGTGAATTGTGATTGAAAGTTCCCAAGAGCTTAAGAAAGTAATAACTTAAAAGACCGCAGCATTGTCACAGGTTGTCATGGGAAAAATCCTGTTTGCTTGAAATTGCAAAGTTACAATGACTGCAGTGGAAATAGGGGATTTGGGATTTTGCTTTGGTTTTGTATTTCACGTGGAAAGACAAAGTTAATGCTCCTCAGTCCCTTTAAAGGATAAATCTTAAATAATTAATCTTAGATCTTTTATTAATAATACAATATTATGGTGGTATCTGTAGGCAGCATCCTTATTTTTGACGTCATATTTCAGCAATATCAAGTCCCATAGGTTACTTAAAATTAAAAAAGTATAATCGGAAATGTAATGTGCATAAAGCTTCAAAAACCTCTTCTGCTTTGGGCAAATACAATGAAATCATTTAGATTTTAGAGACATCATTAAAAAATAAATCTTTTTTTGCCAGGATTATGATGCTTTGACTTAACAGCAGAATCTGTCTCAGTTTGATCTAATTCCCATGTAGAACTCCAGTTAGTAGTCAAGTATCTGATAACAGCTGCTTGTGAAGATCAGATTTTGGGGAAGGACCTGGTGGAAATTAATTTCAAAAAGCAAGCAGATCAAGCAGTTAATATTTTTTTCCATGGTTGTTTGTTGCCTCAAAGATTTGTTAATGATGATGTTCTTTTACTTTTTACTGTTCTTTTACTGTCCTTCAGACATTTTTCTTTTATACGTCCTATGTATATCTGTGTCCACCAGTTAATTTGAAATATTTTTTTAAAACCAAATTATCCAGTACTTACTGATTTGTAGTTCTATAGATCACCTCTTTATACAAATGTTTCAAATTTGTCATCTGCTCTTCTGATTTAATCAGCCAATTAATGGTTTACCTTTTCACTTCCCCACCCCCGCCCCCAGCTTTTTGGGTGAATACTGCCTGTTCTTAATAAATTTTTAGTATTTTTATTCCTTTCAACTTACCATCTCTTCTGATACTCAGTTGGAAACAGATCCTTCAACACATCCCCTGTTAGAAATGGTTGGATGACAACCTCTGTGATTCTTCTGTAATAAAACAGACACAGGGAAAGTTCCTGTGGATTTTCTGGTATAGTTTAAATACAGCTTTTCTGGTGTAGTTTAAATACAGCTTTTCTACCTTGATATTTTCCAAGCAGAGGCTTTGCCTTCCTGCTCTGGATGTGTTTGAAATGGATGTATTACTACTTTTAATGTGTTTAGGAAGTTGCTTATGAGAACATTTATTGGTCTTCCTTCATATTTTTATATTGAACATGCAGAGGGAGGATTTTTTTGCACCCTCCCCATTTTTCCTCTTTTGCCATAATTTGAACTGCTTTCACAGTCTCAAAAGGAGTATCTTTTTATTTCTGATAAATTTCTGTACTTTTAAAACTTATGTCCGTGTTGGAGGCAGTTTGTTTGTTTCTAGTGTGTTGGTTTCTCAATAGTTATTTTAAAACTTGTTTGGATTAATTTATTGCTGTTTCCAGCAAATTATTATCTATTGTGCTAACAGTGCTTCTCACAACAGAGAACCCACACGTGTTGATAATTTGCTATTAATTTTTCAGCCTGAATTTTTTAAGTAAAGTAAAAATGTCATATAGTATGAAGAAATCATAAATCAAATGCATTATTTATAATTTTGCCTGTTTCTACATGGAGCTGGCATTTCAAAAGCAGAATTAATACATATTTTAGGAATGCTACAGAAATAAAATAGTTGGCATCAATAAACTGGTAGATTTCAGAACAAGTAGATAAAGATTCATTATGATGATGATTAACCAGTGGATGGTTCTAATTAGTCATATGCAATATTAATTTAAGTGTTTAAAGTAATTTCTGTTAATTCAGAGCTTAGTAGCTAAAGAGTAATTTTAAATTAACTTTTTCTGAGTGGGCATCCTTTTTTTCCAAGTCAGAGTTTTGTATTTGCTAATGTAGACTTATGGAGTTATTTTTTATATTTTACTTTTGTGGCTGGAGCTGGTTAAAACTAGTAAGCAGATTGTAATGATTCATTAATTTTTTTTCAATATTTTCTGTGACTAGTCTTGTATTTGCTTGACCACTGAAACTGAGCAATGCATTTGGATTATTTTCACAAAGATCCTAACTAATCCCATCTAACATACTTCAAAAAATGGTGAGCAATATAGACAAATGGCAAAAAGCTTTAAGTCACAGTTCAGTTTTTCACAAGCTACAGACATATTAGGAAATGTATGGATTAGTTGTTTATAAACAGTGACCTTTAAAGGAATACTGAGATTACATTCTTTACAGAGATCTTCTTTTTCTGGAGTCATGACATAATTCCTTATAAATACTTTCTTAGTTTTTGCCCATCAGAATGAAAAAGGAAAGATGGTTTAAATTTAAATATGTTTTGGCCTCCATTTCAACATTTCTGGCAGAAATTATCTGCAGTTATGTTAATAACATCGGCTGGAAAGGAGTCACATCTCTTTTTGAGTCACAATTCTTCTTAAATTTTGAAGAGGCAGCTTAGCCACCTTTGAAATATTGTATGATAGACCCAGGTGGGTTTGGTTCCCCAGCGCACTTGACATAGTTTGTTCAGTCTCTCTGTGCTCCCATTCAGTGAATTTGCAATCTTGATTTCATTCAAGACTTCAAAAAAAAAGTTAAGCATGGTGTTCCAATTTGAAATGTTCTCATCTGTAAACGGTCTTGGAGGCAGTGTGGGGGCAAAGCCCATGTTCTGATTCTTGTGGCTTGTTCCTGCCCGTAGCTCTGACCTTGTGCTTTTGCTTTCCCTGGCAAGTATCTTGCTTGTTCTCTCAGGATATCTCTCTCCCCGATGTCAATCCTGCTGCTGCTTATACTTTCACAAGTTTTCTCAAATTCTTAACATCCTCTGACATCTCTTTAAAAACAGTATCTGTCGTCTTGTCTTGGAAAAGTAAGGGGGAAGGAAAGGTTAGTTATTTTAGTTTTGTTTTTTTAATAGTAAGAAAAAAGTACTATGTCAGTCATACAATAGGAAAATGAGTCTTGTTTGTTCTTCAGCATAACAAGGACATGGAAAAACTGTTTCTGATGAAATTTTCAGGCTAGAGCAGTTCTCAGTGGTTTTCTAACAGCCAGCCTCAGGTCCTATACTTTCATGATGTCAGAACTTGTGTTTCCAAAACCAAACAAGCATTCCCCACAGCACAAGCTAACCTGGTTTTTACATCATATTTTTTTATCATTAAAGTTATATCATTCCTGACCTCAGCAGAATTATCCTTGATTTAGGTGAAAGGAAATTGCACCCAACTTCTTTCATGCTGTTCAAAAAATAAAAATGAAAAATTGCCAATATGGGATCTATGGAAGAATGAGGGTGACCTGTAGATGTTTTCTTAAGTGCCCTGAAAGCCTATGCAAGCACGGTTACAGTTTCACTCCCTTTATTATTTCAGCCTGCATAGTATTACGTATTCTGAATAGCTCATTGAGTATAACACATTTTGATAATGCCTGTGTGCATTTTAAATATATGTTGACTTTTTTTTTTTCTAGGCATACTCTGTCTACGATGAAGACATTGGCTATTGCCAGGGACAGTCTTTCCTTGCAGCTGTGCTTCTACTTCATGTGAGTTAATTGCAAAATGAAAGCTTTGATATTTGAAACCAAAGCAGCTTTAAAATCAGTAGTACTGTAACATGCTATTTGACAGATATTTAGTGTTATTTGCCTGTATTCATTTTCCTCTTGTTGCTTTTTGGCAAATAGTGACTAATGGCTTCTATCTTTATGAATGTAGATTTCCTTTATTTGGAAAAATCCATTAAATTGTCAAGTACTTCTGTGTCAAAACCTGAAATTAATTTGTTACATATTAACATTTTCTTTTAATGTAGTTGTGAGATAGGTGAACTCCCTTTATGTTTATGGGGAGTTTAACTTTGGGAGATACGCTTAGAGTAGCTAACAAGAGCAAGCAGTCTCATTAATTTTCAGTCAGCCTTTTTCTCCTAAGGACATTTTATAATATCTTTTGTGTGAAAGCTGAATTTTAACCTTGATATTTTAGACTGTAACCAAAAACTACAAACTTTGATCTGTTGCTTCCTATATATACACATCCATGTATATATAGATATAGATAGATAAATACACAATTTTTATATTTGCAACATGCATTAACTTTGATGTGTCAGTGGAAAAGCAGCAGATTCGTGTAGTGTGGATATCGTAAAGAGTATCTGAATAAACCACCCAAAACCCCAACAACTCTTAGTCAGGCTCTTGCCTGCTTTTTCTGTCAGGCTTTAATTAATAAATTATTAATCATGGTTGAAATACATTTCAGATTGTGGTTTTGAGTCAGCTGTTGGTGGTATAGATGTTACACGTATGCTTCCTAAGGCATCAAGAATTCAAATTCAGATTAATTTAAGTGTTAATTCCTAGTGAGATCTGTGACTCCTTGAAGACTTAAGGAGCATAATGTACAGTGACAGTGTTACAGAGAAGCTTTAGATTCTTTTAAGGATAAACCTGAATTAGTCACGTTATTGCAATCCCACATATAGTGCAGATTAGCTTATCTAACAGTTATTTTGCAATTAACTTTTTACCCAAAGAAGGATTTTTAAGTTCCACTGGAAGAATAAGCCATTTTCAATACCAGAGTTGTTTAGAAATGAGTGGGTGTCACATTCTTAACATTTGACTAATACTTCAGCTTCTCTCACTTAGTTGTATGCTGTCATTACTATAGAGAATCACCTCTGTTTCTAGTGTTTCTGGAGTTAGAAGAAATTGCCCTGTACATAGGGAATTCTAAATGGCAATTACACTCATTTTAATATGCCCTTTATAACATTTGCTTTCATAATAGGATATTAGACTGAAATAATCAGAGACAGGGGGAAAGGGAAGCAGTCTCAATGAGCTCATGTAAGTTGGGAGCTTTCCAGGATGTCCTCAAACTCTTGTTTTTCTCAAATTCTCCAACCAATCTGTATGCTGTGAATGCTTGTAAGACCCTCTCTAACTCTTTATCTTTGCATGGATTTCTAGACCCCTTCCTTTCCCTTTTTTCTGGGACAGGATATCCTTTCTCTTCAGTGTAGATATCTTTCAGGGATGGTTGGGTAGCCTGAACCTCCATCCTGGATTTTTGTGATTTTGCTGCTTTGATGAAATTCCTATCAAAGGTGAGCAGGTAACTTCTAATCGCAGGGGAACAGTGTTGCCAACTCTAATTGTTTTACTGTAAGTCTCACAGTATTTAACTTTTTTTACCTTGTTGTCTATTTTCGGAGTCATTGCTATGTGAAAAACTAAAATTTCATTTTAAAAAATTGTAGATTTCTGGCTTTTTTTGATTCCAAAGAAAAGATAATAAGGGGCAAATATCTAAATGCTAAGAAATCAGAATGGAAATGCCAAAAATACGTGTTTTGCTTAAATAAAATAAGAATGAAAACTTGATTATGATTTTGAATTCTTGGGGTTGGTAATATTGGAGAACCTCTATCTACTGAGAGTGAGGACTTGGTGGCCTCTGCCTGTAAACAACTTTGGCTTAATACTTACTCTGTTCCCATTCCCACTCCCTCTCCCTGTCTTGGGGGAGGAATGATTGTCAATGCACGTGTGTTTGATTGAGCATGCAAGGTAGGTGTGCTTGTGCATGAGCATCTGTCATTTTATTAGAAATAATTGTTACTTTACCAAAAACCTGAAATTTGCATTCATCTTATTATACAGCAGATTCAAGCCTTTTGGTCAGGATAAAACTATTTCTTCCCTTTACTTTGTCTGCAGCTTTTATCCACTGTCAGTGGGGATCCATTCCGTCCAGATAAAATTGTATTAAAGGCTTTGAGATTCGTAAGAGCTTGTCCTATCTAGGCAAATCTAGCCTGGACAAGTAGCTAGCAGCTGATCTGGCAGTTCTTTGTGCTAACTAGTTACTTTCATGTATGATGTCTGAAAATGAAAATGAAAGTGTCTGCCCATGGAGACAGGCCATAATCGTAGGCTGAACGTAAAAGATGAAACCCTGGAGGTAAATATCAAGAGACTAAAATTCTCTTTGAAGAAAATACTGAGCTTTTATCCATTGCTGATATTTGATGAGGGGTTGGCAAGAGGCCGAATGAGTCAATATACTAAAAGGTCAAGAGTCGTCATTCTTGATACTCAATAATTGTTTTCATTTGTTCCAATCTGGTGCCTGCAAAAGAAAGATTGTTTTTAATGTGTTTGAAAACCTGATTTGGGGTCTGCAGTGACTCTGCTTGTGCCTACCTTGTTATTGTGTTACCTGAAGGCGTGGGGGAGGTGGGGGAGATGTCTTGTCAGTGGAGGTTTCATGACACAGGGCTTCCCACAAATTCAATGTTCAGTGGGCTCAAGCCAAGAAATAAAACATCAGAGTGTCTCACATACTTTGTCTTTTAGTACCACCTTCTAAAACTCTGTTGGATGAGAAATTTTGGTCAAAATGAAATAGAGATTATGGAGATAGGGCTTCTGAAAAAGTCATGATATTAATAGATGGAATCAGCGCTCCTGAGGTCACAAGTAGGTTCTAAAGGCAAAATTTGTAATTTCCTTACTCATGTGGGACAGCTGACTTTATGTTTGTTTGTCCTGGGATTTGCATGAAAGTAGATAAGCATTATTTGCACTAAGAACTGGTTCTACCTTAGTTCTCCCGATTTTTTTCCCGTTTAACCAAGTCTCTCTCAGTAGAAATCACTATCATTAGTTGTTGTCTTTTTCTTTTCTTTCTGTCTTACTTTTTTTAAAAAAAATGTTGTTTTGTAGCTGACAGTTGTGTACTGGTTGTTCCCATATGTATTTGGCAGAAAGAATACCGACGACAGTTGTGCTGCTGTAGGGGTGTATATGTATATGAACCTAAGATATGATCCCACATTTTCTCCAAAGAAGGTCTTACAGAAGCTAAAGCTAGGTGCTCATCAAGAAGAATAGGCCCCTTGAGATTTTAGTTGCTTAATTCTACATTCAGAGTGCTTTGCTGAAAATTTTAATATATCCCTGGTTCTGAATTCATCATGCATAAGGTTTTTAAGTGTGTGTATTTGTGTAAGGCATTTCCAGCATCAGCTCAGTTTTTAATATTGTATTTCTGTATTTTTCCAAACAGATGCCAGAGGAGCAGGCATTCTGTGTATTTGTGAAAATAATGTATGACTATGGCTTGAGGGACCTCTACAGAAATAACTTTGAAGATCTCCATTGCAAATTTTTCCAGCTGGAGAAGTTAATGCAGGTAGGGCCAGGATAACAAATTCTTCTACTTTCATAAGTGGAAATACTGGCATGAAGAGATTAATGCTTTGCTTCCATAAGCTACTGGACAATAAAACCCCTTCCAAAGCAAGGAAGTTTAATATCTGGGTCCAAACATTGTGAGTCAGATGTGTTTCTGATTTCTTTTGTCTTCTACATACCAGGCTTGCTGCTAATCTTTTTATCCAAGCAGAGTAGGTATCTGGGGTTTTTTTCTCTCTCTGCTTACTCTCTCCCTTCCCTGTTTTGTGATGGTGCTTAGAGAGAAAATAACTGTTCTATTAAGGCCAGAGTATCTTCTGGACTGCCACCATCAGTGTCCTACTTTCTATGAATTATGTCAATGGTTAAGAGGTCAGGCAAATCAGGACATCCTGATGCTTATGAAATATGAATCAAGCGTAGGTTATTTTGTAGATTTTACTGTGTCTTCAATACGTTGTTCTTTTATTAGATGGAATTATTTCACACTCAGAGCAATTTAACATAAATAAGTGGCTGCAAGTTTTACACATTGTTGTTCTGACTAATAAGCAGTTACTAACAGTTCATTAAGCTTTGACCTGTGCTTCTGTTAGCATAGTGAAAGCTAGCTGATGAAGTCCATTATCACAGATGACCATATACACCTCTGAGAAATACTAAAACCAAACAAAACAGACCACTGTTAATTTAATGATCTTTTTTTCAGATGTCAAATTGTACATATTTCCCACTTGATGGATTAGAATTGCATACTAATTATTTTGATAAGTTGGCATATGGTGTTCTCAATATTTACATGTGTTAACAAAGATTTTTACTTTGTTAACTGAATATGAATATATCCTCAGTGTACAGTAGGACTATCAGTGCTTGTTTTATGTTGCTTATATATGCTCCTAGTTAGAGGAATTGTTTGATGGAGTTGTGTGCTGTATTGCTTCCAGGCTCTGCAAGGTGATCTCCTTGTTCTAGTATCTGTTGGTTTTTATAGCAGGAGCATTTTTAGCAAGACCTAGCAAAGGAGTAACTTAAAAATATACACTATGTGTGACATACATTTCACAACCACTCTTTCTTTCAATAAAGTTTTTGTAATGTCTCAATATAATCTCAGTACATTAGTTGATACTGTGATAGGATCCACACTGGATATTTTACTAAAAACTGTAACCATGGGCACTGAAATTTATGAAGAAACGAATTTTCATTGCTCAAAAGAAACCAGGATTTCACTTTGTTGTGTTTTTCAGTGTTTAGCAACCTGGTAGTTACTGGCAGTGTAGACTAAGAACTCGGATTAATGAGTAATATCGAAGCATTTATTTTTTTCCTTTATTCTAGGAGCAGCTACCAGACTTGCATAGCCATTTCTCAGACCTCAATTTGGAAGCTCATATGTATGCATCCCAGTGGTTCCTCACTCTTTTTACTGCCAAGTTTCCACTCTGCATGGTCTTCCACATCATTGACTTACTTCTTTGTGAGGTAAAAAGAACTTGAATCAGAAAGCCCTTTCTCCTCTCCATGCATGTTTCTTCTTTTTTTGTGTCGTTTTGTTGGGAGTCATTAACTGTTTAATTTCAAAGTGTGTGTAACTAAATTATGTAGAAACCATGGTTATATTGAAGAGAAGATGTTCAGTGAAATGTTGGTTTGATTTTAAATTTAGAATTGTGGATTGCCTCATTCATTGCTGAGGGATCTAATTAAGAATATCTGATGCACACATCTGTTCTTCATTTAATTTGTTAAATAATTTATTCAAAGTTAGGAATTCTAATTTCTTTAGGATACCTAGTAGTAAAAGCCTAGCAGGCTTTGAGAGGGAAACCTCTCCAAATTGTCTGATTCAGGGTGCCCAAAGACAGTAAGGGTATTGCACGTTGCTTTGATGGTGTGGTATTAAACAAACAGTGAGAAGTGCCAAACAGCACAATTGAATGAAACTCTTTCCTTTTATTTTTTTACCACTGTTCCAACTAAGGAACACATTGCTCTAGATACAAAATGGTATGTTTCTGTATTGCAGATATATCTGCACTTCTTTTAAAAAAACAGACGGAATACAGTGATAGTCTGGAACATTTATGTTGGTAAAATACTAGTACTTCCTTTTGTCACTGGAAGTCAGGACTTCCATGGAATTAAACTTGGTTTTGAACATGCTAGTGATTTCCTCTCTGATTTACATGGATCACAAGTACTAAAAAATATAAATAAAACAACTGAGAATTTTAAATGCAAACGGCTTCGTGAGTATGAAACACTGTTGACTCTAGTTCATTCTGTTAATTTTTATTGTGAAGTATTTTACTTGTGAATTTTCAGGCTTGCTGCCCATGCCTTGATAGCATTCATTATTAAAACCAGTATTGTTTACCACTCATAACTCAATGTTTTTTTCCTTAAGAGTATTGTTTCTTCTGCTTACTGGTGCACAGTTATAAAAAAGAGGTAGGTTAATACTGCCAGGTAGCCAAGTGAGTGCAAAAGTTAGTAATGTTGAAGTGTTTTCACATTTCCATATAAATATCTGAGCTCTATTTCTTTCACAATGTTGATGATTGTAAGCAAGCAAGTAGAAAAAGCAGAAAGGTTGCTAGTTCTGCTCTTTGTCCTCCTCTTTGGTCATGCAGTAGATGAATGCAATCCCTTGATCACTTTTCAACTGTTAGCGAGTTAATTTTTAGAATGAGCTGCTGGTGTGGATTTGATCATTTGATGTCAGTTTATTACTTTATTCTGATCTTGATATGGAGCTGCACTCAGAAATGACCACTTTAAGACATTGCTTGTCAAGAAGTACAGAACATCATTTCATAGTGGTGATTATTGTGATAGAAGCGTAGTTACATCCTGTCTGAAGCTCCTGCACTTTTTATTATATTAAGCTTGATGATAAAATATGCTGAAGAAGTCTTTTAGTCGTGGTTAATATAGATTTAATATTTAAAATGAAAAAAGAAACAACTCTCAAAACATTTGCATTCATCTCACATCTGGCAGTGTTTATCTCAGTGTGTCTGAAGGGATTACTCTGGGCAAGAAGGTGAAAGAATCCAAGGAGAAAGTGTGAGAGTGCAACACTAGAGTCTGCTAGAGCAAGGGAAACTTGTTAGCATTTGTGGAGGGTAATCACATAAAGTTAAAGGAGCCTCTTTTACAACAGCTAAAAATAAACCAGAAATGGTTAGAAAATTGATTGCAAGTGAGAAGATACTTATAGACATCTTGAGAAACAGTGGGGCAGTGTGAGGCAATGGTGTAGACTATCAGGAAGCTGTTCCTAAGATTCATGAGTCAACTAGTCTGAAGTAACAGGCACTTCTGAGAATTTGTGGGAGGAGTGTAGATTAAAATCATATTAAAATAAAAATGTAGTTGGCCCTCGTCATACAAGGAAAGTAAAATCTGAAGGCATATGGCCATAGAGTAAGAAAGAAACCATTCCTTAATGGAGGACTGAAATCGTATTGTGAACCTGTCTGTCCAGTCAGCCTTGAGAAGGAGTAATGGAGCAGTCAAAAAAAAAAGTATTTGTCTGCATTAAATTGTTCCTTACTTTATCTCTGAACAAACATCATGCCTGTAGTTCCAGCAACTGGAAGGAGAAAAAACAGTTGCAGCTGCTAACAGTGGAACAAAAAAAATCCTGAAAAAAAATCCTCAAAAAATCAAGAAGTCTTTGAAGTGTCTTATGTTTTTAAAAACAAGCTTCCAGCCTTCTCATTAATTTGTCATAGATACAGATGAATTTTAAATAGCCTTCAACTTCCTTCCTGACTGTGCTTTCTCCACATCCCTGTCCTGTCTGTCGTTGACAAAATGTTTACATCCTATGTAACTCTTTTATGAAAGAAAAATATTAGGGGAAGAAAAACAGGTAAAACCATTGCTGAATGGGTGCTGCCAACTAGTCATTCCAAGGGGAGCTTCTCTGTAGCCCATGGAAATATTTGAATTATGGATGAACAGTTCGTGTCAACCGAGAGTTTTTGTATGGGCTTGGGTTTTTTAGTTCTTGACTGTGGCTGGAAGAGTGAAATTGGTCCTTACAGATATTCTTTAACTCTCAATCCAGAAAGGAAAAATAGCTATTGGAGATCCTGCAGTTTCACCGCTAACCAGGGAAGGCCATTTCCTTCTCTTGCGTGCACAATGGAACAGTAGCACAAGCTGGGCTGTGGACCTCCTAGGCAGGAGCATATCCTGTGAAAAAGTGGCTAAATTTATGATGGGAATTAAATTTGATGGAGAAATTTTTAAAATCCCATCAAAGTGAGTGCCATTACGCTCGAGGTCTTTTCATCATTCTCATGTTAAATATGACTTGATAGAAAGAACAATTTTAGTTCAATTTGTATGGATTTGGGACTTGCTGTGGCCTCTGTGTGATTCTGAGTTCTTTTATCCTGTTGTCTTCCTAGGACCTTTTGGTCTTTTGTTTAAGTTGTCTCCAGGCTGTTGAGGATGTGACTCGACTGCCAAATTACCTACATTTCCAGTGGGCATAGAATATTATGTCAGTGACTTTGGGACAGAATCCGTTACCCGTCCTCATCTAAAAATAAAATATTTTGGAGTTCCTTGTCTTTCCTACAACAGAAACTTGAAGAAGATTTTGGGCTTGCAGGCAGGTGCTCCATGGTGCCATGGTACATATTATAAGGCTTGAGTGCCTGTGATAAAAACACGAACATACTGATCTGGTTGAAAGTTTGCATGTGATTACAGCAAAGTGAATGCTTTTGGCTATGTAGGTAAATTTTAACATGTCAGCATCAGCTGAAGATCTTTCCCCAATGTTCCTTTCAGCTTCCTGTTTCAACTGTTTCATTTGTCTCTTCCCCTTTTGCTATTTCTGTTTGCATTGAAGAACAACTTTGTTGATGAAATTCAGAGTTGGTTTTGGACATGTCAGTCTTATCTATCAGTGTATCATTACGTTACTGAACACTTTGAGCTTGCTCTGTTTTGCTGTCTCTTTTTGTTCCATTTTAAATTAATTATTTAAAGTCATGCTCAGAAGTAACAACTTGTCTAGGTAAAGTGCATGTTGCTTAGAGCTATGCCATGTGCAATAACTGTACCTGGGTTATGCTATAGATTATCAAAGAGTTGACATTTAACTTCATTTTGCATCTTTAAATGTTCAATTTAAAATGAAACTGGTTTTAAAAGCACTGAATAAGTTACCTTAATTAGGCATTTAGAAGAGAAAAAAAATCTAACCAGTTGGCAGATGAGTTATGAGCATTTTTAAAATTTTCATTATTTTTTACTATTTAAAAAAGAAAATACTGTAACTGGTTGTGATATATACAGTACTGCCAAAACTAAAGGAGGGTCGGAGTTCAAACTGTCATTCCATTATTAACATAGAATTTCAAGTCGCTACTGGTCACCTCTGTTTTAAGTCGATCTGGCTATTTTTATGTGCAGTTCTTGGGGATATAAAATACTTAAGGATTATGCTTCTCTCCTTTTAAGGACTATATAAAAAAAACCCTACTACATGCTGTCTTTTCGGGGCTGGTACGGATATTTTTATATTTTAGTGTCAGTAATTACATAGTCTTGTTACAAAAATTAATACTTTGACTACTAAGCTGCTGCTCTGTGATCAAGACTGAATAGAAAGGGATGCAACTGATTATCAATTTTGAATATGAAATAATTTAGTGTGTTGTAATATAGGTAATAACAAAGAAGAGAAACTACCTGTTGCAGGACCACATAGCAGCACAGTGGAAGAAGTGCAAATTGAAAGCTAGATACCATCATTTCTTAGTGTTTGTTTATCAACTATTGCTTTCAGAACTTTGTATAAAATAACTTCTATAAGAAGTTTTGAGAAACTATCTGTGATAATGAAGACGAATGGGTGTTTTTAAAAATCTTTTAAAATGTGCATGACTTGGTGCTAGACAATCCGCACCTATTGATAGTAAAAATGTGGCACCATGTTGTGTAGTTGTGGTTCCTAGGAGCACTGCTCCATAATGAAATAATGAAAATCTTAGAGGAATTATAACTATTGGCGCTGAAGGTTTGATGTCTGTCTTATGTGTGTCTTGCTGAAGAATGGATGTGCCAGGAAACACTACACCGTATGGTATCCCTCAGTTGCTAAGACCAGTCCTCTCTGCGTGTTAGTACTAACTGAGTAGTAGATACCATAATAGCCTGCTATTTTTTATCTATCACTGTCAGATACTTCTGTGATGCCTTCCACAGAGTTGAGAAAGAACAGATTAACATTTTAATTTATTAAACTTCCTCAGGAATTGAGTCAGGAACAAGCCCACTTCCTCTTTAAATCTACACCCATGTAGATTAAACGTGAATTAAATAAAAGATTGTGTACAGTTACTTATCTTCTGTAGATCTATAGGGGAAGAAAAATTGAACTTTTTGGAATTACCCATTGTTGACACATTGTCTACATTTGTTAACCCTTCCAGGTATGAATGTTTTAATAAATCTTACAAAACAGCAAACTGGGCTTGCTAAAAACAAAATCTCTTTTTAGTAAGAGCATATTAAAAGCTAGGCTTAAATTCTAAGTAGGTATAGGTCTGTGCTAAAGCTGCCTGCATTATTTCAGTACTATTTGCAGAAGTAAAGTCAGTGTCGTATGTGTGAGTTGTAAAAGGCTCTGTGTGTGTGTGTGTGTGTTCCTTCTTATGAGTGTAGGAGATTAGACTTCGGCATTTAGACTGCCTTTCCTCCTGTCCATTGCTCTTTGCATTATGCCTGCTAGAGAGCTGTTTCCTCCACTGCTGTTTCATGTAAAGAGACTGGAAAGGATTTCTTTCTGAGACTGCTGTAACTAGCTTTTAATTAATTTAAGAAGAAAGAGAATAGGTTGCAGATGGAAGACTAGAATTTGAACATGCATGCCCAATGGTAATGCTGGTTTGCTACATTCAAGCATCTGTTGACATGTCAGCCATTATAATCTTTTTTGTTGCAAAAACTTGAGGTCTGCAATGGAGTTAGCTCAGGTTTCCTGATCCTGGATGTTTTGATTTTATGTATTTAGATGAGTTATTTAAATCCAAGCTAAAAGTAATTTCAGCGTAATTTATCTGATGACTACAGCTGTATTTCACTGGGGTTTTTTTCCAGTTTTAATTTCAAGAGAAATTAAAGCAAAAAGAAAGGAGAAAGGATGTAGTATTTTATTGTGTGTCTGATGCATGAGGAACTTTTTAAAGCCTTTGTGTGTGCATGTTTATAACATTCAGATTATAGTGATAAGAATTTTAAGTTCTTTTCAAAGTGAAAGTCATAAGATGTATTAGGTGTTTGATATAAAATTTCAATCAACAGTAGAAATATTGGAGGTATGTAATACCATGTTCTGTATTGCCACAGGGACAGGGGAACACAAAACGTTCTGTTTAATTCTAAAGCTACACAGAATTTATAATAATTCAAGCCTGGACTGAGGAGAACAGTATTTTAATAGAGTACATCTGAGAGGTTCTTGGAGAGCCACAGGGTTTAGCATAACCCTTTACACTATGTTGTCCAGCTGTTCCTGTGAGCATCCATAATTTATGTATCTTCAATTCATAGCTGTAGCTTGTTGATCCCCAAAATAACAAAGCTGGTGATAAATGCTCAGCATGAGCAAAGAAAAAACAGTCTCACAACAATCTGCAATTCAAGATAACTTATGTGAACAGGAGGTACCTTTTGGGTGATATTGATAAATGTTGTGGTCCTGAAATGTTGAGGCTGCTTCTGTTCCAGAAAATGTTCTAAGACACCGGTGAAAAGTTACTGAAGATGAGGGACCTGTTTGAATCACCTAGTTTGGGCCTTAGAGGGAAGAGGCATCTAACGCGATGTCACAGTGTGGCTCTGAGTTACTTGCCCAATTGCTACTGAAATATTTTAGCCACTTACTAGTTGATGTTCACTTGGCTGATTTTTCTAGGAATACAGTAAATTTCCATAATGCTTACTTAACACCAGTGCCATCTGCTGTATTTGAATAACAGCATATTCTAAGCAGTCTTGGCAGTCCTCAAAAACGCATCAGAAATAACTGAAAGAAAGTATCACAAATGGGAGAGTGATATTCCGTGAACAAATCCAGGAAGCTAAGCTAATTTGGGGACTGTTTTTAAAAAAGAGGATAGCACAGTCTGCCTATGCCAAAACATTTTCCGTTACTTCGTGCTTGGAATCTGAGGCCGTACTGAATTTTCTGAGCATGTAAAATCAAAACGTGAACTTTGCATTCAAGTGGTTGTTGGAAAGGAAAAATGAATGTCAGAGTGTAGAAGGGTGAGGGCCAGGACTGTGTTGCGGCAGAGAAAGGATGAAGATGGGGAATGAACACTGGGGAAGAGATCAGAGTGTAGGCAAGCAAGACATGGATTTAACATGGGCAGGCATTTGTCTTTGTGTTATGTGATCACATGTAGAGGGGGAAGGAGGCACAGCTCTCTGTCAAGAGATGTTCTGAACCCCTCATCTTGTCTCTTCTCAAGAAAATTGGGATCTGGAAGATTCCTGCTCCTCTGAGCATGTCTAAAAGCCATTCCCTGTTTTCCCATGAGAGCTGGAGGACTTGCGTTGTCTACAGAGATACGAAGCCTCTTTTTCTGTCCTCCTTATATGTATGTGATAAGGCCCCTGATGCCTAGGCCCCTTTCTTTGTCCCCATATTAGTCAGGTTTGGGAAGAGGGAAAGGATTGTCTAAAACCCCTGTAATTTAAACTTTGGAAAACCAGAAAAGTAATGTTAGTGCCCATAACCAGCAGCCTGTGAATTAGGAACAGGCCACTGCAGAAATAAATACCCGATGTCAGGGAGCAGTTTGATACATGAAAATGACTTCAGATTCTGTGGCTGTAATTTTTATTCTTTGAAAAGAGTCACAGAAGCTGGAGACAAAAAAGCGCTAATCTCATAGCACTCTACCTTCATTCAGCTGTAGCAACATCTCAGCAGCAAATTATGTGAAAATCACCCAAAACATGTAAACATTCACTAGAGCTCCTAAATCCCATTCATTTTTGTTAAAAGCAACCAAACAAACAAAATTTGATATGAAATCATACTAATACAGGTTCATGGTTGCCTAGTAGTAGTTATCGTGTGCCTTTTCATGCTGCAAAATACAGAAAAGTGGCACAATAAATGCGAATCCCATGGTGCCATTTTTACCATCTCCCTGGTACCTGCTTACCTAATAATTGAGTCAACTGGTTTTAATTGGGTTTGTGTATTAGTCACAGCATCATAGTATCAGGATGGAGATTTCTGTGTTTTCTTCTTTCTTGTGTTGTAGCATTTCCTGATGTGAGTTACTGTGGTAGGCAGTGTAGATGGAGTCACTGGGGGAAGCCCAGCCTAAGAAGCTGACTATACCTCATACGTTAGCAGTATGATCTCTATGCAGTTTGCTTTTTCTTTTTCTTTTTTTTCCTCTAATATAACTGTTAGTAAGAAAGCTGTATCTGTTGCTTATACAAAGCTTGCTATTTTAATTTGTGCCTTATTTGACTGAGTTAACCTTCCTTCCCCTTAGTTGTCTTGTCATTGAAATAGAATGAATGTACAAGCTACACAAACTATATCCAAGTAAAAGATGTTAATTAACATGCATATCCCTGCAGAGCATGCTCCGAGTCTGTTACTTACAAAGAGAAATCTGAGCTCCAGACAATATATTTATTTTGTCAGCAAATTAAATACATTTGTGACATTCCTAAAGTTTATTGTGTGTTCTCAACATATTACAGTTGCTAAAAAAATATTTTGCTGGCAACAATCCAAAACATAAATAGAATTTTAATTCTTCTTTAGAGTTTGTAACCCCAATTACCCTCTGCAGCTCCTTTGAAAGAGTATGCAACTGAACACATAATTATGAAACACTTTTGAGTTATGAAACAATGTCAACTTAACTTCAGTTGAATAGCTAATCTCTCTTTTAAAAAAAGGAAAATTCAGTTATTAGAAAGCTGGAACAGGTTAACTGGATTTCCTGATGGCATGCCATGTGAGGCTTCAGACTTCTCCGACCTTAAGGAGTGCTCAGTTGACTTTCACATGTATCTGCTTTACCTGGTGCTGAACTTTAGAGAATATTGCATCGGTGTCTTCACTGTTTCCTCCTACATGTTGTGCATATCTAGGAACAAAACCGCAGATAACACTGATAAAAAAAGTGAGTTTTCCATATTTTTTTCTAAGAGTTTCACTTCCTTTTTTCCCCATTTCCTGTGAAAATGATTCAGAGGGGTATTGTCATGTAACCAGAGGAAGATCTGTTAAGTCACCTGGGTTGGAGAGGGAGAGATGCTAGCATTCATTATAGCCTACCTTCTCCCAAAGGCTTCTTGCGTTGAAGAGAAGCTTTAAAACAGGAGCTAAATTCCACAGTCATCCCCTATGCAAACGTTGTCCAGATAACCACATGATTAAATTGTTTGGCCTAACTCTTCTGTCAGCTTCACGCTTGGCTGTTGAGCTTTGCTAGAAGCAAGTGTTAGTTTGCTGCACCCTTAACTTCCTTTTTTCAGGTCTCTGGGTAGATTTGCTCGGTCAGATGGGTAGATACGCTTCTTCCCTTCTAAAGGAAGCCATAAGCATCCTTTCTGTCATAGAGATCTCATTGAATACAAACTGGATCCTGCAAAACCAGATCTTTACCATTTGCTGTTCTTTGTTCCCAATCTTCTTTTCAGGCCTTTTCAAAAGTCATCTTGTTTCAGAGTGCAGAGGGACTCAAAGTGAGGACTCCTCAGAGAGGGCTTCTATCTGCAGAAGGAATCTTGGCTTCAGAGGGAGTTAAGGAACAGTGAAAATCTCTTGCTAGAAGAGAGTTAACATAAGATTAATACTTACTTTAAGCCAGTCTTAATTTCAATGCACATGTATCATTTGGAGTTGAAGTGTTTCATTTTTACAGTCTCATGAGATATAGTTTCACTGTTTTGCCCATGAGAATGTTACCTACAATCCTGTCAGAAATTGTGGTCTTTTGGCCTTAAATAAATAAGCAGATGCTTCCATAAAGCGCAATCTAAATGAGTTAAATGGTGATTTACTGCATGGTGAGCTTTCATCCCAGTACTATCGTCCCAGTAAGTACAAAGGGTTCTTCTGCAAAACTGTGGTCTGTCTTCTTGAGTAAGTGCTGTCCTATGGAAGTCATCGTAAAGCAGAGCACGGTCAGTGTGGCAGTCAGCAGGAGCTGTAAGGAGGCTGTAAGATGACACAAACGCTAACATTTTCCCTTTCCTGACCCTTATCTTGCCATTGTGACTGCAGAAGTCGAGAGTTGTCTACTTTGAGATGAACCTGTTCCTTCTCCAAAACTGCTGAGCTTAATGAGATCTCTTAAAATGCTTTAGGCCTCTACACAAGCTTAAGAGAGTTTTTAAATAGCACCTGTTGGAAGCAAGAAGATGCTGTGCAGATGCTTAACTAGGCAGATAAGCCAGGCTGTCATAGAAACTGCTAGCCTTCTGCAAAAGGCTAGTTAAAAGCTCCTTGGAGAACGATAGCCACATGCCTTATTTCTGGGACTTTTGCCTGTGGGCTTAATGTCTGTGAGCTGTGCAGGCTGCACACTCCTCCTTCATTTACTCACTAGCAGCAAAGCCTCTCAGGTTGAAAAACAAGGGAATGGCTGCATAATGGAGAAGCAATATGACATGATGATAAGCCCCTACCCATTCTTGTACTCTTATAACAGTTCTTGTTTAGTAAGTGTATATTTTTACTGCTGTCTGTTGTATATTATAAAACCCCAAGCGTTTAGGCAATTACAAACAACTTTCACATTTGCAATTTTTTTAAATATTAAGATGAGATCTGCATGACATTAAAGCATTTATTTCAAAATGCCTAGTTAAACATATGACCTTTGGTTTTAAAAAGTAATTATCCAAAGCTTATTTCGTATGGGCTCCCTTCTTTTCCCCCTTGTGGATGATTTGTATGTACTTTCATGTTTCCATTATAAAATTGCTGGAGGGATATTGCTAGCAATGATTTATATGTCTGGTGCACATTGGTATTTTTGGTCCTCCTTCTAAAATAGATGGAGAAGTTTAAGCTGAATCTTATAAATCAGTGTGTGGTAAATGAAGTAGGATTTTAAATAAGAGATTGGGGAAAAAATGAGCTGAGCCTTTTTTTTCATAATCATTAAACTTGGCTATGTCAGAATAGTCTTGCATGCATTAGGAAAAAAATAACTCAAGTATGTGGATCAGCGGTTATAAAATGTGTTGTTAAAATGGGTGGGTAAGGCACTACATTTGAAATCTAAAGCATCTTGCTGTAAATCCAAACATGAGTAGAAGCCTTACTGTAGATTGCCAGATGACACCTCCAATTTCCTCAGCTGTCAAGGGGTATGTTAATCCTTCAGGTCCAGCAAGTCCAAGCTGGTCAGCATGAAACTGCAGCACCTGATGCCTCAGGTCTGAAATGTTGCCTTGATTTGGGAGTTACCTCTCCCGTTGAGGAAGAAGGGAAGTGCAGAATGTTTTCTGTTGCCAGGAGTAGCAGAGCGCTGCTCAGGACAGCTGTATAATGAAGGTTTTAAGTCCTTTTGGTGTTCCGACTTTAAGGTGCTTGTACGTTGAACAGGTTATCTCAAGTAACATGAGGGAGTCTGTCAGCTGCCCTTTGCCCGGTGGGACTAGAAAAAGAGCTGAGGATTCTCAAAGCAGGAGGAAAACTATTCTGCTGCATTTGCTATCCATGTGGAGAGTGATCCTCTAAGAGTACCAGGAGAGAGAGTTTGATTAGTTTAAATTCAGAAGCAATGTGAATTTCAGGCAGATCAGGAAAAAATTATATAGAAAATAAATGAAAACTGGGTTGGTTTTCTTTTTTTTTTTTTTTTTGGTAGTGCCAGAAAATACACAGGATACTAATTCCTCAGTAATCCAACAATCAGACATAATACTCCTACTCATAAAATAACAAAATCTGATCAATCAGTTAGTTAAGAAGAAAGCACAGTGTTTGTGATGCCTTGTAGTGATGTGTCTCTAATTTATAGGTTGTGTGTTCATAGCAAATCCTCTCTGTTGGGAAATAAAAGTTGTTAATGTCATGACTGTGTGGAATGAACTGTTGACTTCAAGTTGGTACTTGGAATAACACTGAGAGTACTATGAACTTATTTTACTGCTGCTGGTGCTAGTATTATCAGTGTAATGACTGAAATTCACAGCTAGAGCTTTTTTCTATTAAAAAGAAGTATAAAAAGCAAAATAACCGTTGTACTTGAAATATTTGTTCTCCCGTTTGGAAGAAGGGTTTCCTATTGATGAAGCCAGGTTCAGTCCTGCTACAATTGTGACCTCTAGTGGAAAAAGTCAGTTTGTTATCATAATGATTATGCGTCAAATTGCAAATTAATTCACAGAGTGTTGCAATATTCATTATGTCTAATGTTGTAGCGTTTCCAAAACTCATTAGTGGTAGAATCCCTTCAAGGCACCATACCATCCATGTAAAAAAATGCAGTTTCTTCTCAAGAATGCCTCTGAATAGTCTCTGCAGATTTTTATGAAAGCTAATTTTTATAGAAATAAGGTCTCAGACTTTCAGTAACAGAGTTGGAAAAATACGCAGTTGCAGAAGCGGAAATTCATTGGAGAAGTTTCCCTTATAAAAAGTCCTGTTGTTATCCCACAATAGTATGGATTGCAATGACAGTATTCCTTGTGTGCAAATCTGTTGACATGTTTTTAGGTATCAGCTCTGAAAGACATTATAAGAAAAGATTTATCATGCCATTAAACAAGCAGGCAAGAGGATTTGTAAAATATAACCTAGGAAAACAGTCTGAACACAAAGTACATAGTACAAATGAGAATTGCATATGGTATTTTTCATATTTCAATGAACACAAAGCTATTTATAATCTTAAATAATCCAGATATGTAGGCTACAGACAGGAGAGGTGCTTCCATCAGCAGAGGCAATGTCTGCATTGCCAGCAAGGCTGTCATCTTGCATCCTCTGGCCTGAACTGCCCCTGGCTAGTTTTCCAAGCAGGACCTCAAGAGCAGTTTCAGTCACGCTCCTCCAAAGGAGCCTCATTCAGGGTACATGTTCCCCTTCCCCCTGCAAAAGTCTCAAGGTCTTGATTGTCAAAATAAAAAGATGTTGAACAAAAGCGGAGGAGTGCTGTTTCTTATTTTTGTATACAACGTAAGTGGAAATGTAGCCTTTTTCACCCCTCTGTAGTCAGTCACTTGAGTGGTTTTTACTTTCTTTGATTTTTAAATAATTTGACATCGTCACTGTATTTTTCACTGAATAGATTTCTGTACACTTGTGTTTCCAGCTTTTGCAAACCAGAAAGCAACTCTTTGATATAGACATCAGCTTGCTTACCTTTGAAATAGTTTGGATTTTGGCTAATAGCAACAAAAAAGGTGTATTGTGTACTTGTAGGGTCCTTTTTGTTTCATTTTGGTTCTTTGTTTACCATTTGAGCATGAAAGATTGTACATGATTAAACCGAGCTAAGCTCAGTTACTTGGCAAAAATGCTATCAACTAGAATATTTATTATGGTTTTTTGATGCCCTGCTTGTTACAGTATTCTGCACTGCTCATGAAAACCACTATTGATGGGTACTGAAACGATGGAGGGATGTTCTGTCGCATCCATAGCACCTGATTAATTGAACAGTGAAATTCCAAAAGCTCCAAAGAGCCGTCATCTTCCCCAGCCGGGAGTTTGAAAACTGTGCCTTGGGGCTTTAATGATGAACTTTGAAGTGTAGCAGGGAAGAGGGAGGCATTCCCCAGAGACTGGCAGCGTCTAGTTTTGATGCTACATAATAATAAGTAATAGGGAAGAGAGATTGGTGTGCTGGGACTGACTGAAGTATTTTTCTTCTTATTTTCAGGGTATGAACATAATCTTCCATGTAGCCTTGGCTCTCTTAAAGGTAAGTCATTGATTAGAAGGGGTTTGTTTGTTTTTATTTTAAATTTTTTTAAACTGTATGGAGCATTTTCTTAGCTTAATGTACCATCGCTAAGGGAACAATAATAGTGGGGCTTCTGGAGGAGAGAATGGATGAAAAATATCCATTTGGATAGACATATCTTCAAAATTGTACTTACAGTATGTCTGTTTCTATTAAACTTTATCATGTCACAAAGTTCATGGAACAGGGAGTGCAGTCTTAAGGATTTAAATGTCTCGTGTAATTACTATTAAGAAAACAATTCTGATTCACAGCATATTTATTTTGTGGCTGGGTTCTTTCATATAAATATTCAAGACGCGTGTGGTTGAATGTTATTTGATATCAAGTGTATTTGTAATGTTAAGAGAGGAATGGAAGTCTTTTATAATATGGGGAACTTCTATCTTTGGCTTTGACACAAAATTTACCTAAACAAACAAACAAGTAAACCTTTAAGTAAAGCATTGGCCCTTTTGATGGCAGTGAGATAGCTCAAAGTTAACTTACATTGATCTTCACAAGTTGGCTCTAGTTCAAATCCAGTACACATTCAGGCATGTGGTATGGAATTTGAAATGTCACCTTTGAATTCAAATTATATTCTTGTCAAATAATTTAGGCTAAAGCTCAGGGCAGAACAGCCTGTCGCTCCTAACACAACAGCCCCATGACCTGTACGCTGACTAGTATCATTTGGCTGTTGCTAGTTCTCCGGTGTGTTTTCTTTATCATTTACCTTGAAAGGGTGAACAGCTACTAGTTGAGTTACTCAGTGAAGAGTAATTTTCAGAGATTCAACTTCTGCGGCACAAAGTCCTACAGCAAAAGTGCTCCACACCAGGAATATATATATATGTGTGTGTGTGTGTGTGTATATATGTATGCTGCTGCTGTGAACAGAGCAATTGGAAATTTCAGAACACATATATTTTCACTTGAAGTAGGGTAACTTTGTCGAAGTACTGCAGTGTAGGTATGAGACAGTATATAGCATTATGGTAAGGAAATGTCCAAAATAATGTGTTTTACACTAGCAGAGTTAATGTGTCAAATGAGGCTGTGACTTTCTGCATGAGTATATATATTAAATGAAGTTGCCTATAAACAGGAAATTTGTTTCTTGTACGTTTCCAAGGAAGTGCTCCTACACAAATCTAAATTTGTAAAAAGGGAGGAGGGAGGTGTGTGCTCTTTTCTTCCTGTTTCATATTTTATTTGCAACTACGGGGGCTTGTTGATGTTCTGGTTCTTAAGGCCAGTATGGATAAAGGGAAATCTAGTAGGTTATTGTGTGATAGATAGTGAAGAAGTGAAAGCAAGCATCCAAGCAGCACCCAACAGGTATGCTGCCACAGCAGTAGGAACAGGTTCTGGAAAGAGGTAGAGGTACTAGCGTATGGATCTTAAAACTGGAGAAGAAGAAGAGGAGTACTTGCACTGAGCTGAAAATAGCTGGCAAGGTTTTCAGGAAATGGGAGCTTAGTTCAATTCAGTTATGAAGGATCGTTTTGAGACCGCGGGGATACACCCAGCAGGCTGTTTCCTGCTGCTGCTAGTGGGAATGGTTGAACTGAGGTTAGCAGCAGAACAACTGTTTAGAAAATGTGATGATGTTGGAAAGGACTAAAATCCTTAACTCACGGATGTCATGCAACAAGTAAGGAATTTTTTTGTATTGAATAATTAGCCCAATTTCATTTTAAGAGTTGGTTTCAATTCTGCTTATAGCAGTTCTTCTTATATATACATATATTTACAGTATGCTGTATCTGCCTGTTCTGGCATAATAGGCTGTAAATGGTAAGGGAGGTGTAATCCTGGGAAAGTATTTCTATATTGCAACCAAAAACAAGTACAAAGGAAATACAGGTAAGACAGACGAGATTCTGAGTCAGAAACACTCAAGAGCACAGTTCCATAGTGGTACCAAGATGGAGCTGGTGATTATATACAATTGAATTAGCATTATGATTTGCTTTCAGCAGGAATTGCTGTTCCATTAGGGAGGAAAATAATTTTCTGCTCAGAGACATGAAGTAATTTTTTTCCTATTCAAATGTGTTCATAATCTCTCCTAATCATTAGAAAAATCATTAGAAAGTGGTTTAGCATACCGGTCTTTTTAAGTTACAGAAACTGGATGTGTGTGCTGCAGAACAATCACTTTAAAACTGTGTGTTTCTGAGCTCTTGTCTCTCTCTGATTCTGAAGTGAATGAAAACAACTCCTAAGGATTTGTTCTTCGTTAAAACAGAGCGATTATTCTCTCATCCACAATCTTTTGGATTATTTTTCATTTGGATGAGGGAATCCTTCATCAGTGGGATATTGGAGTGTTTATTGTGTAAATGCCATTTTCCTCACTTCCTTGTGAAGTGTGTGCCTCAATCCCTCATTAAATAGCAGCAGAATAGGAGCTTTTATCTTGAACTCCCTTCTACTCAATGCAGTTTCTCACTGTTACAACCAGCTGCTAGTATTCAAAGTGAATGCTTGTTAGTTTTGAAATGACAGTACTACTTCTGTGACCAATTACCCAAGACATCTTGATGCAGTAATCTTTGGAAGATAAACATGGATTTAAGACAGGAGGGAAATTCTTCCCCTTCTCCCATGTTCTGAGTATGATTGTAGCCATGAATAGCTAGAGTTAAAGCTCTGTGGACTCCTATGGAGGCCATAATTTGTAATAGGGCATTAATCTGATTTCTTATAGAAGGAAAAGCATAGTCTTTTTTTCCTGTAGCATCCAAATGTTACGCTATCTAATGCATGTCACTGCTTTCCGTGTATTCCACGGTGTGCTTATCTGTCAGGCTCTCCAGCTGGTGGCAGTGTTTTACAGTTTGACATTAATCATTTAGTTACGTCATGTAGAGACTGCAACTGAATTAACTTTTAGTAAACTGAGCTGATGAAAGATCAAATCCTTCACCTTTCATTTTCTGAGCAGCAGAAAATACAGTGAAGCACTGGGGTGTGAAAAGAACCCCAGTGTTGAAAAAGGCAGAGTAGAAAACTGGTTTAGGACAATTCAACAAACAGCATTGGTATTTTTATTTTAAAAATCCCAGTTAAGGCCGTTAATTGAGAATGACAAAGGAAAATACACCATTCCAGCGCCAGCTTGCTTTCTGATCCCTTTGTCATCAGCTAGTTAGTTTCTTAGTTGGAAATTACAAAGTAAGCATTAAAATCTACACGTGCTAAGAAAAAAATATCAATAATAACCTTTCTTTCATATTTTAATATTTCAGTAATTATTTCTTTAATCTTCTGTTTCTGATTGTGCTACCTTAGCAAAAACAGCTAAATGTGTGCTTTATTTTGGAATTAGCTAACTGAGGCAAGCGTGAAGATATGTGATTGTGGAGAAATCAGGCTCTAGATTAACTACTGTTGTAGTTGCTAACTACCAAAAAGGCAGAGAGGAGTACACATGCAAGAATGAACCACAGGGGTTTAAAGTGGGTCCATATCCCAGCTTTCTTTTTGAGGGTTCATCTACTCATGGAGTGCGATTCGTAACAGCACTTAAGGTCAACGCTTAGGTTGTTGAGCTTTCCTCTGGGTGACGGTTAAGGACACATTGCTTAATGCCAGAGGAAAGCCATAGTTTTGATCAGAAAGATGTGTAATATTCAAATTAAAATGGGTAGAAAATAGTGAGAAACAACAATGTATTTGTTACTGCTTGTGTTTCCCAGCCAGTGCATTATTATCTTACGGCGTTTCACTTCAGCACATATATTATCTTAAAACCAGTACTTCTATATATTGTTCCTTGAACTCAAGCAAATGCAAGCAGCATTTCTAATGGTGCTTATGAGTTCTTACATGCCTTCTCACTTCACGTTTTCGATTGATAACTGTCTACTACACAAACAAAACAGTTGTATTTCTTGGTTATTTCCGTTGCCACCTTTCGGTCTCAATGTTGTTTGTGTCAGTCTGTGCCCAGCAGATTAGGGAGAAGCATACCAGTTACAGTGGCAGGGACAGCAGATGATGCTATTAATTCAAGTAGTTGATACAGAGGCTCCCTAGATTTAAAAAAACAAACAACTGTCAAAATTGCCTTGTATAAGGAGGGTTATTTGTTATCTTTATGTTATTCTGTATTTGGACTGAAAAGGACCTCCTGGGCCAAAGAAATGCACCTCTGCTATATTATGCCATTATGTGACACAGCATCCATTTCATAAGCTAGTAACAGCAGCAATATTGCTGATGGAAGGCCGTTTCCCTTATTCCAGTTTAAATTTATTACTGATCATTTTACACTTATCTACTCTTATATCAGCATTGTCCTTTATTTCAAATAGTCCACTTCCAGCGACACTCAGACTAGTGTTTATCACCTTGAAGTATTTATAGATACCATTCATATTGTTTACTAAATAAACCAGTATTCTTAGTGTTCTTGAACTGTAGAGCATCTTAATAGTTCTGTATCTCCTCAATTCTGTATTAATCTTTTTAGAGGTGAATGACTGAATCTTTAAGAGAGATCACAATGTTTTCTATATTAATGTATTTCCATATTTCTACAAAATCTACTGTCTCTGATAACTATGGGGATTGTATTTTTCTCTTATGTTTGTATGAAATAGTATTCATACTGTTGTGGACCAGAGGGTTCCACAAATACTGTTTCACCACCTTAAGTATAGATTTGTGTAAGAACACAAATTTTGAATAAAATTATGCTGTACTTCTGTATACATTTGCATTTCACTTCTTAATGCACATATAGTGAATTGTAGGTTTTCTTTTTTCACTTTCAAGACATTATCTTCTTCGGATAGACACCTGACCTAACCTGTCTTGGATTTTGTCCATCCATCTCCTGAATTACTGCTTGCACCAACCCAGAACTTTAAAATCAGATCTGAAATTTTGTTCTGTGTTGAAGGCATAGCTGAAAAATCTGTGCTCATGAGAAGTGTACATACCCAAAGATAGCCAGACCAGTCATCCGTTTTTGTGCAGCTTAGATCTTGCTGTTCATGGGTAAGTTCTACCTATCCTTTCAGGAAGCTGTGTTGCTTGCAGTGTAAGCTGAAGTGACCAGTGTGACTTCCTTTGAGATATGTCTCGCTTTATCACTTGATTCAGAAATTATCACTTGCCACAATCTAGCCTGGGGCGTTAGTGTTTTAAAAAGTAGTATAGTCTTTTAAGAAAACAAAGAAGGAAAAAGCCAGAGGGTTCAAGTCATAACCTCAAGTAAGGAAATAAAATTTATCAGTTAGATGAAAACAGGCAGTATAGGAGGAACGGTTAAGTTGAGCAATCATATTCTTCCACATCTTACTGAAATTTTGTGTAATCTTACTGGCTAAACTTCTGAGGATGTCAGTGAAGACTAGACAGGTGCTCATTTTAGGTAAAACTTGCATATTGTCAATGCAGATAATTAAAAAATGTGGATTGTCTTTCAGTCGGGAATGAAATTGTGACAATTACTGTAACTTTTTGAGAGGTATCACATGAAAAGTTCACTGAGTGTGTAGGTAAAGGTACTTAGGCCTTGTATCCAAGAGATAAAACAGCTATTTCTTCTCTCTCTGCATACAAATGCTGTTCTTTGCATTTGCGATGGCTTGAGGAGCCTGAACTGACTGTTAAATTGGCACTGCTTTAAGCCAGAAGCCAGAGGTTGGATGAATTGACATGCAGGCTTCCTTTCCAACCTAAACTGGTTTTGAATCTAGGTGATCTGGTTT
>JAVJGI010000032.1:5414344-5441608 GCA_035590275.1 Ibycter americanus
AAGCCAGAGGTTGGATGAATTGACATGCAGGCTTCCTTTCCAACCTAAACTGGTTTTGAATCTAGGTGATCTGGTTTAGTCCACTCTGTAAGTGCATTAAATCTTCAAAAGACTCTTTTCAAGATAAACCAGAAGTGTCCACATTAGAATCTAAGGCAAAATAGATGTTCATTGTATTTATACTGAATTTTTTTTTAGCTTCTTTATGTAGTGATCCCAAGATAAGAGCTGAAGCTTCTGACGGAGAAGATCCTAACTCTTTGGTGCTAGGGATCAGAACCAACTGTTCTGTTTTCAAGGTCTTTTCCATTAGGTAGAGGACAAGAAATTCAGTTTTCAAGAGGCTCTCAGATCACTGTTCTTTATATTTCTAGTTCCTAAATCAAGGATGTCCTTAAACTGTTAAGTTTTGCTGGGCTGAAGAATTCCTCCCCTAGACTCACACCCCCTACCACAAAAACCAGTACATGGTGACTGGTTGGAGATTATCTCTTTAGAATGAAAAATCTGTACCTGAAAACTTCCAAAATCATTCAACTTCCAGACTGCTGATTTCCCAACCTTAATATAACCAGTTTTCTAAATGTCCACATTTATCTGCATGCTAAAACTCCATCCTGTCCTGACTAGTTACTTTCTTAACCCATTTGATCTCCTCCTCACACCTAAAATTGGTTAAATTTCTATTAGGTGAATGTTCACCATAAATTTTGAATTTTGAGGGAGGAGACGTTCTCTTTTTAAAGGAATAGAAGACTGAATGCAGAGAAGGTAACAAAAAATTTGTTGGACTGCATTTCTTTAGCAGTGCTGAACCCTGATTTATATATTGATGACATCTCCCCATTATATTGTCTGTTCGTAATTTCTAGATGTTGGCAACTGAAGATGGTGTTTTCAGGGCTACATACAGTTCTGACTGATGCTGTTAGTTTTTGGTATTTATTATTACTTTTTTATATTTTAATATATTGTATATGTCTTATGTACCTAGCAAATCTTGTGATCCTATGGGAAAATTGTTTCTTAAGTATGTAATTGAAGTAAATAAAAACATAAAATAGTCATTCCAGGTCAAACTTGTAGGCTTACCTACCCCAGTACCTTGTTGCCAACAGTGGCTACATAGGAAAGACTGTAAGAACAGGGGAATAATACTCTTTCTTCCCCCCCTGCCCCAGCAATTTGTGTCTTGGAGACTCTCTGAGAAAGAGGTGGTGTCTTATGTTTAATAACTCTGTATGGATTGTTATTCCATAGGTTTGTCTGGTGACTTTTTGGACACGCTAACTAGTAGCCACAGAGATTTTCTCAGCTTATCGTTTTGTTTGCTTTGAACCTGTCACCTATGAGTTTTGTGTGAGATTCCCGGTTCCTGTGTTGGAAGGCATTTTGGACAGTTGGTACCTCTACATTTTTGCCACACCACTCATGATTCTTTAGTCTTATTATTTGCCTCTGATATAAGCCTCTGATGAGCTTATTCCCTCTATAAATACTTTTCTGTCTCTGTTATCTCCTTTTTCAGATGGGAGGACCAGAGTAAAGCATAGTATCAAAGATTGGAACACATCATGGAGTTATACTGTAGAATAATGGCATTCTCTGTTTAGGTCTCTATTCCTTGCCTATTAATTCCTACCATTTGATGTATTTAGTTGACTGCTGCTGTGCACTGAGCTGATATTTTCATAAAACTGTCCACAGTGACTTCAGGATTCATTCCTGAGTAGCAATTGTCAGCTCAGAGTCTATCATTTATATGTAAAATTGATAACTGTTCTCCATATGCATCAATTTACATTTATCTACATTGACTTTCATTTACCATATTATTGCCCAGGCATTCAGTCTCTTACAGTCCTTCTGTAATTCTTTACTGTGAGCCCCTGTCTTTAAACCCTGAGTAATTTAGTAGCACTTGCAAACATTGTCACCCCACGATTCACCCTCTTCTCCAAGCCATTTAAGAATAGGCCGACCAGCACAGACACCAGCACAGATTGCTGGTGGAATATACTATGGAAATTAATTGTTTTATCATGTTGTCTCTAATAATGATAAAGATGTAAACTTCACTAAATCCAGATTACACAGTTGTAATTAGACCTGAAGAACAGAAAGGACAAAGTAATTTCTCATAAGGTAAGAGGTGAAGTTGTTATGGTGGCCATGATGTAATGCAGATGAATTTTTCAGAGCTGTTCTGGTGCAGAATTTTTCTCATCCTTTTATAGGAATAAACTGCAAAGGGAATGTCCCTTTTTGTTCTTCCAGTTTTAGAGTCTGTTTAGCTTTTCAAAGTCAGTAATTTTTGCCACTAAAATGTGAAAGGCAATCCAATTTGTTGGGTTTTTTTTTACAGTTGACATAGAAAAGAGAGATGCTGTCATACATCATCATTGATCAATTAGCAATTGATATAGCAATTATGAAAATGTTTAGTTTATCTCAGTAGTGACCTTTCAGTACTGTGCCCCATTATCATAAAAATTTGATATTCTTGTCAACACAAAGCACAGGATAGGAGACAAGACCAGTGGTGGTTTTGCAGGAAGGACTGGGGTAGAGGGAGGACACAAAAGGCTGGGCTGCTTGCACAGGGAGAACGTGGGCAAGCAGAGGAAGCGGAGAGGGAGACGGAAATCTATAGTGCCCACATAGGGCCATAATTTTAAAATTATATAAGGTGGGCAGGTTGCCAGTTTTTACAGCAAGTGGTTGTGCCTTGTTCAACATGCAAGTGAGAATACTGTTATCTGGGAACTAAACCACTATGAATACCTTAAAACTAACATGTTTGTGTTCAGGCTTTGTGCATTCTTGGCAATATATTAAAGATAGAAAGATAGAAGATCTAAAGCTAGAGGCTGCAATAGTCATGATGACACATACATTTTTCCCTATAGAAAACAGTAGAAGAAGCACAAAACTCCCACTTCAGCTGTCATAAAATGATAGATAGAAACCCATCATTTTTCTTGGAATCCCATGAGCCTTTCCCAAATATTTTCTCAGGTTTTATACACACACGCATACACATATATATTTTTTTTTTCTATAGTGTTTCATATATTTTAAAGTATGGAGTTTTACAAAGGACTCTCTATCGAGATCCTTGGTATCTTGCTACAAAATTCAGAATGTATAGGTAATTTCAACTCACGTTCTGTATGGTTTTATTTGCTTAGAAGATATTTTGCCATTAGCCACTTGTCAGTTCAGTGGACATCAGCTGTGTATGTCTGAGCAGATCTGAACTGCATTGGTACCATGTGAGTAACAGACACTTCATGGATAGGAAGGTCAGAAATGGGATTTAACTGTACTTAAAGGCCAGATAGATAGTCTATGACGTGGGAATCAAAGCATGACTAATATGTGTTTATCCTAAGATATTCTACTTACTGTGCAAGTTACTACCTTTTGAGCCTTTTTTAGTTTTCAAGTTCTCTTCAGTCAGGCCCTTCTGAAGAAGGCAGGACAGTAATCTAATGGCATGCATAAGAGTAGTGAAGTTTACATGAAGGGAAAATTGCAGTTCCTGGTCAGCCATGCATTAAAATAACATGTAGTGTTCGTTGAGGATGTGGAAGTATTTAAGAATGGTAGGGAGTGTAAAAAAGTCTCAAACTGCAAATCTGAATGGCATTTCACTGTTATGCTGTGTGAAAGGAGTTCCTGAAAAACACAAAGCATTGGATTTCAGCTGATAATTAAGGCGGGGTTTTTTATTTATTTTAGAGACCTCTTTTTAAACAAGAAACCCAGGCCTAATGTAAAAATTGTAATGATGGTAGTAGACCACATATCTTGGGAAGCTAATCCTGCAGTTAATATTCCTCTTTCCTAAATATTTGCACCTTATTTATAACCTGAATTCATCTGGTTTTAGCCTCTAACTATTGGATGCTATTATAACTTTCTACAATTAAAGATTTTATATAATAATCGCTTCATTTTGCATAAGCCCAGACCTTACCCAAAGTGAACCAAACCTGAATTTCTATAAGGATGAGAGTTAGCTATTAGCTTATTGAAGTCCGATATATGCAAGGAAGAATTTAAGGGTCTTTACATGGATGGTGCTCTGCAATTATCTGTGCTCTTTCCTGTTTTTCCCAGAAGTCACCAGTGACTGCTGATTCACCTCTGTGCTTCTAGTCAGTTCTGTAACTTGCCTCCCAATACAGGCAGTATAGTGCTCTTACTTACTTCTTTTTAATGTTTTGAGCAATGTTTTCATTCGCATGTGGAATGTGGAAGATAGAACCTAATGCTTCTAAAATACAACGTTTACCAGCATGTGTTTAAATTAGATGGAAACACTTTGGAAATTCAGAAAAATTATGAAAAGCTACTTCCTTTCCTTTAAACCCTTTCACCCTACAAACATAACAGTCTGATTAGCTGATAATTTAACCTGTGATGGATAACTTAGCAGCATTGTGGTGTTTACCTATATATTTAATAACAAAGTTGATAATAAACCAGAATCTGTAACTGCATGCAGAGAGAGTTTGCAAAGTGTAGGAGAGTTCCCATTGCAATCTTGACTACAATCTTAACCTGGAATTGTTGCTTGTGGTTTCTTTTTTCTTAAGAGTCATGGCTTCTCTTGTAAAGGACCTCAGTAAATACCCCTAATCTCAGGTGTGCTGTAGCCTCTGCCTCTTCAGAACCCTGCTCTGTGGACTGATCCATACAGAAGATTTTTATCTGCAAAATAGTGGTTCACAACTTGAGATACTTAAATCAGCTTCCAGAAGACCACCTGTATTAAACAGCTTATCCAATACTGCACAAAATTTGCAGGTGCTTTAGTTGACTTAAATCCCATATCACCAGAGGGTAAATGGGTGAGGCCTCGTTGTCATCACCTGTCATCTTTGACCTATGACTTCTGCTGGTTCTGCTTTAACCCTTTTCCCACCTGCTTCATGTGTCACCATGAGACAAGATGACCTCTGTGGATGGGGCTACGTTTGGTAATAATGTCCTTTTTTAAAAAAAAAAATCTCATCCAAGAGATTTTACTTATATTTGAAAGGAGTCCACTATGGGTGGTATATCAGACTGAATGTAATTAATAAGGTTTTCTAATTTTCTCTGCTTTTTGTAGTACTTATCTAGTCTTGTTCATGGTAAACGTTTATTATTTCAATTCGATGACCCCATGCTACAGATTTTTACTTGGCATTAGTATTTTAACTAACTATGTTTTTTCTTGACATGTTAGACATATGATGTTTATAGCTACATTTGCAGAAGCGTTTGCAATTAATGTGTTTATGTGTTTTAGATCCATAGAGCTCCTCACAATATTCTAAATTACCACCTTTCTGTATGTTAGATGTGTATGGAATGTTACTGTCTGCTCTGATGGGAAATGTGTATTGTTCTGTTACATAGCCCATTTTATAACTAGGCAATTCAAAAACGAAGCAGCATAAAAACATGCTTTGTAAAATCCATGAAATGAAGTAATACCTGCTAGGCTGTCTTTAACCAGATGGCAGAGGCACCTGGCCTGTTCCCTGCATGGGAATGATGCGAGGCAATTTAAGGTGTGACATCATAGCATTTTCCTTACAAATGTGCAGTTAATTTCTAGAATCAATTCAAATGCATGTGCTGACATCATTCCCTCTCTGCCCGTCATCTCTAGATTTAGAAATGCCTCCTGAGAACACAGCACTGGAAATTATTATTATTTAAATTATTTAATTCAATCCTGCACAAGCTATGCAAAGATGGGCTATGGCTTCTCAGCTTCTCAGAAGCTGCCTGCTGCTCTCTCCTCACCAGCAGTCCATCATGATGTCCTTGCCCCTCTCCCATCCATCATCTGGGAAGGATGAGGGTCTCCTGCCCTACCTGCCCGTCTCCGGGTTGTGCTGACTCTGTATTTGCATTATTCAGAAGCAGATTGACTACAACTCATTATATCAGCTGGCAGGCCAGTTTCTTCCTAACCATCAAATGTTAGAGGATGCAGTTCATGTGCCGTGAGCCTGGGATTTAAAAGCAAAAACCCTCACAGCTGAATTGATTTAAGGTAGACAGGGAGGGGGAGCTCAGCTGTCCAGCCGCTCACTATTGGCTTCTTATTACGGCATTCTCCCCAGAGAGGCTCTCTGCATGCTCATTCACCCCCTCCTCCTCCTCCCAGCCCCCTCCTTGCCTACCCCTTCATTACTGATTCACAGCGAGAGGCAGCAGCGGCAGCCGCCACGCTTGTCACGAATCAGAGATTGCAATGAGCTCATCCTTTTCTCTTTGCAGCTTCAGAACTGCCCTGGCTTTATTGCTCTTATTGCTGCTGCTTGCACACACGTCCACGGACATTGAGCCCTGAAAGCTCTCCATTGCTTTTCTCCCATTCAAGCTTTCCTGCACTCATTTTCTGCCATTTTCCTGCTTTTTAGGTGCATTTTTAGATCCATGTTTTCTCTGGTTTGTTTTTCGAATCTACTTTGGACTCTGGCTGAGCCAGCAGGGTGGATCATATTTTTCCTTGATTCTTAGCAAAGATGCCTTTCTTTTTCTGAGAGACCGACAGGCGTTGCTGTAGGCGGCCATCCGAGCCCATTTCAAAGATCTGAGGCTGGCTCTTCTAATCTTGCACTTTTTTGAAATTGCGGTTCAAAGCCTGTTCTTCTCACTCTGGATACTTACTACTTACTGCTCATGGAAGAAGGGGTGCCTTGCAAAACCCCAGCTGCCAAGCTCACACCACCTGTCAAAAAGTCCCAGGACATGCATGACGAGAGAAGCAAGCTGGTGAATGAGTATGCATGTCGGGTGCTGGAACTTCTGGGAATGGGGCATCGCCTATTTGTGCCTCGGCTGCTTGCGGTGAGATCATTTTCTTGAAATTAATTCATTGCAAATTTGCTATCTTCCCTCCCAAACCTGCCTTCCTCCTCCCCAGGATTGTTGACACTGAGGGGAGGCATGAGAGGTCTCTTATTTTTTCCTCTTGGCTTCTCATAATCCATCTCCTAAGCACTGAGTCTTTTTTTTTTTTTCTATGGTAGGTTGGGAAGGCTGGACGCTAGTCCTGCTGATGGGGATCAGTGCCACTCCTTAACTGGCTTGAAGGGTTCACAGCCAGGGCTGCCTTATGGAAAAAAAAAAATGTTTCCTGAAGCCATGAATGCTTTTGTTCTTAGTTCTGTAATGATTCCAAATAAACAGCGTGCCCAGTCTACTTCTAGATACTGATAAAAAGTGCAATAATGCTCAGCTTTTCAAATTTTATACCTGTGACATCAAAGGTTAGCTTTAAACATTCATAAAAAATCAAGCTGTGTTGACGTATTTTGGTTTTCTGCTGTTTCTGTGTTTGATTTTGAAAAGGCAGTTGACAGTATATAAAAAAGTTTAAAATACGTGTGTAGAATTGTCTGGGAATTAAATTGTTAAAGGTGTTTTTATCCATCATAGCAAATGATGTCTGTATGTGAAATGGCCTGAAATTGATGTGGTGTGTTACAGTACGGAGTACGCTTTTATCATTTCTACTGCTATATGAAGCAGACTCAAAATCACAAAACAGTGGCGAATCCAGGAGTTAGTACCTACTCCTAGCTGAGTCTGCTCTGGGGTGTTGTAACTAAACCTGGCTGCAGCTCAGACGTACACTTGCTCAACGCCTTGTACACCAGAATGTCATTTTTATGTGATGCATGTGAAGACAGTTCTTTACTCATCCCATCCCATTTTCTAGTGGGATGGTGCCTTTCCTTTATTTCCATACACTGTAAAGTCCTGTAATGTAGTTATATACAGTGACCTGGCTTAACATTTTCATCTTCCTGCTGAAACCTGTATCCGTGTTCTGCAGCATACTCACAGAAATGAATGTGCTCTGCGTATTATGTTTGGTGTTAAAAAAAAAAAGGGTGGGTGGTTGAACCAGTGTGTTTCTGCTCTGTGAGATGTTGGATAAAAATAAAAAATTCACAAACTCTTTTGATTGCTAGTAAAGTGCAGATGAATTTGCATATCTACAGTCACTTGTAGAATTGAGTATAGTAGCTAATAGCGCATGGTTGAATCTGTTGTGTGAACGTTATTCCAGTTTACCTCTAAGTGTACCTAAACACTCATGCATCCCATCCTGCTGATGGTCTCTTGGGCAAGGACTGCCAAATCATTGTGAATTGTTTTGTGATGAGCTCTAAGGAAAGCAGAGACAAAACCACTAAGCTCTTTTTCACTTGACTTAATCAGGCTTTGTATCTGGCCCTCCAGATGGAGAATACCAGGAAATTTAGCATACTTCATCACCCAGGCAGCTTAGCTTTGCTGAATGACATAATGTTGTTTATTAAAAAAGAAAAAAAGGGGGGGAAAGACAAAATAATACAAATCATGCTTGTGTTATTAGAGAGTCTTGACTTGTGGAGTCAACGGGTTTCCTGTTAGGTTTTATTAGCTTAATATATCTCTTCTAACATATATCCCTTTTGACATATACCCCTTCTGTAGAGGAGGAGAGACTATGTTTCTGATAATTTTTTTTAGAAATGAGAAATCTCTGGGGACCAGGAATTTATACTTTAATCAGAACTGAAGATATTTCAAAACCTCAGTGTTTCATAAAATTAAGAACTAGATTCTTTTGTACATGCATAAGCTTCTCCCTCAGCTGTGGTTTTGGGAATAAATGCCTAGGATGGGTAGAATACATGCCATTGTAGTGTTACATGAGAAATATAATCTGTAACCTTTATGCCAACTGTAGAAAAATTCAGATCACCTACTCACTGCATCAGCTAACTGCATTGATGGGCAAGTGAAACGGTACTAATTCTGTGTGGGTTTATCCCCTTTGAGATGACTATGGGTGGATGAAGCTAGTAGATCTTGTGTTTGTGTTTATCCACATTCATCAGTATTTTATGTGGCAGAATGAACATTAGCTTTGTAAGTCTGGAGCTACATATAAATGCGGTGGTGAAATTTTGAGCAGAGGGATACTACTGGGTGTACACAAGATTATGGCCATATTTATGGGTGCCAACTCATTGCACACAAACCAAAGCAATTTTTTTTCCATAACGCTTTGGTACCAAACAGCGTTTTACAGAGATCATAGATTTTATTTAGGAAAACATGTGTTTAACAGTGTATCTTTCACAGTAAAGAAATGTACACAAGCCGTGCCAGTACAGGGTAAAAGGAGTCCTTAGATGTATTGTGCTAGAAGTGTGTGCTGGTGTAACTGCGGCAGCATAGCTTTACCCATCAAACTTTCCCAGGCCTGGATTCCAAGTTTATCCACGCTCACAGTCCTTGGCAGCACAGGCGGTCAGCTTTGTCCTCTTGGAGCCATTGAATGGACGTGAGGTCTGTGGCTTGTGTTTGAGGGCAGCGCAGTGCAAAGTTGTGCAACATGCAGCACTGCAGTCTTGATGCTACTGGTGGAAGAGGAACTATCAAGTTATAAAAAACAGCTTGCATACCTTGATTTTACATTGCATATCTTCTTAAAAAAAGTTAAGGTCACATCTGTGTGTGTTATAGACTAAATAGTATGTTCTGAAAAATTAGTGTGAGGAGACTTGTAAGCATTTTGAATTTACCAGTAGTAAATTAAATCGTGGAGTAGAGTATGGCCAGATTCTTTTCAGCCTTTAACTTGGTCTTGTTCCTGACACCTGCGCATTAAAGTGTAAAATAGGCAGTTTATGTTCACTGACATTCTATAGAAATTCTATATATATACATAGAAATCAGTAATTTTTATCTGTTTGTATGAAGGAGGAATCATTAAATTAAGGAAGTGTACTGTGGTTGATCCGAAATTTCTTCTGCTGTATTAGTTCCCAGGTGGGAATAGGAGTTTTAGTTGATATAGTGAGTAATAAATGAGGCTGCAGAATTAATAATTGAAGATAGAAATTAAATTAAAGAAAAAAGCCAAGGCTTTGTCCTTTGTCTTAATCACATTTTCCTAAATATTTTGCGGAAAGTAGTAGTAACATTTACTTTTAAAAAAATAATCAAAATTAACATAATTTAAGTATCTCAAATTCCATTCCTGTTTTTTGAACATTTGTGGTTTTCTAGAACTTTACCTTTAGATTTGAAAGCTTTACTAGTACTTGTAGGAAAGGGCTTTCCCTTAGTTTCAGCTAATCCATATAAAATAGTTTTATGAATGTATTGAAATACTTAAGCGATGTGGGAAGGACATTTGAGGGCATATTTAGTCACGTCCTAAAAGACAAGCTGAAACTTTTGGTTATAGTTCTGAGTTTCCTCTTTTGCCTGGTTTTAAAAATATATTTTAACCAAAAAGATGACTATTTGGAAATTGCATCTAGAATAATAAAAAATGCCCTGAAGTCTCTGAGTGCACAAAAATCCAATGCACCTGCCAGACTTTAATTATTGGTTCATTAAACTTACAGATGGTTTAGTGAAATAAGTTGTTGATGAGTTCCACAAGCTGAGTGACGTGAACCAACGCATTTACAAATCTCTGCATGTCAGACAGCTGCCAAAAGGGTCCTGAGATATCATTATGCTTTATTGATTAAAATCACAAAATGTCAGGAAATGTGAATCTTAGGATGCCAACGTTGCTATTTTTTAAATTTTTCTTTTTGTACCACGCGTGTGCGCACACATACACACACTGGTTTTATGTTACTTTCTGTTTTTAAACATTACCTGAAGAGGTTAATATGCAGAAAATATACAAAGTACACAACGTAGTTAATATTGCTCTCAAAATGTTACTTCAATTTCTTGTGATTTTAATAGTGAAACTGATTTTTTGATGAACAGATTATTTTCATGAAATTAAAATACTCAGCAAAGTAGAAAGAGCTGAGCAGTATAGGCTCTACCACTAATGGTGCCAAACTATACGATGTGATGGTTTACAGTGTTTCATAACTATAATTCTAGTTCAGTAAACTCTGTCAGAAGGTCTTAGTTCCATGGTTCACCATTATTCTTATGGCAATTACATTGACTAAAGATTTTTCAGGATTGAGAACTCAAAATTCTCAATAGTTACAATTCAGTAAGAGTAATTTGTTGGGGGCTGTTACAATATTATTCAAAGTGATTCAAAGAGAAACCTAGAAGAATTAAATGTGACTTTAAATGTTTTATATTTAATTGCTGTTTTTCTGACGTATTTGCTTCTGGGTTTTTTTGGTATTTATTTTAAAATGAAGTGCTATGGACATAAAGGGTAGAGACATCTGCTTTTCTAAAGTTTGGCAAGGTAATTTAATTTCTGATTATTGCCCTTTTTTTAGGTGTTTTCTCCTATAATTTCTAAAAAAAAAAAAAAATCAAAAAAATGCATTATTGATGCATTATGTTGGTTTAAGAAAATTAAATTCAAAATTAAAATACAAATGTTTAGTCAGGACCTCTAGGAAGAATACATGCTTCAAATTAGGATAGCTCAGCTCCTGATAAAATGATAAAACTTTGGCAGAAAGTGTGTTTGGTGTTTGTTTTGTGCTGGGAGCAACTGTCCAGAAGTCTTAACTGAAAACACCCTCCCACTCTGTTGGAAGCATGTACCAGGCAGCCTGTCTTGGAGACTACCCGTCTTTCAGCATTGCAGTCTCTGAGCACCTTCTGTGTGAAGCCACTACCAGCAGCAGAATGGGCTTTACAGGGTGGCTGGTGTCCCTTTGCACTGGGGTCAGAGCTGTGTCTGGGGCCAGGTTTCAGAGGAGGACAGGAGAGGCTGCCATAGTATGAGGAAGAGGAAGAGGCTGGAAATGCAGGAGGGCTCATCTCCCAGAAAACAAATTTGCAGTGTAATAGGGAAATCTATTTGAATTGTGTAGCGATCACAGCTGTCAACATCACTGAAAGGGAAGGAGAGAAATTGCTTTCAAGTAAGCTGGTTATCATTTACTGCTTTTCGATCTGCATTACCCAGCTGAACTTTGCCCAGAAGCAGCTTGGTTGCCAGCGCTGGTTTTGGCAGTGATGCCGCATGCTGCCTGTGTGACAGGCTGCTCCCACCATGCTCTACAACTTACAGATAATCTTAAATATAGCCCCATTGTGGATATGAAATGGTGATCTAGTCTCAAGTGCGGCAAAAGCGTATATAACCTCAGTAAAACTTGTCCAAGAGAAATACAATGCGAGGAGGAGGAAGCGGATGCGTTGGCCGTAGCTGCATTCGTGAGTGGGTCTGATTCATTAGATACCCCACTGCACCAGCTTTCTGTCAACGCTACATTGGTCTTGTCTGATTGAGTCTCAGCCAAACAGTCTGTCTGCCAGATTTTTGTGGACAGAATCAGATGTGATAGTTTGTAAAGCTGAGCATCTCTCATCAGCATCCTGAAGGCGGCTTTTCTTGTGCCCCTGCAGTGATGACCCAGCAGCTTCCTTGGCTGTGAATGAAGACAGGATCAAACAGATCTTGGGAGAACTCTTAGGATTTTGATGGTAGAAAGTTGTCTGCCTTAAAAATGCTGCAGTCCTGTGGAAACAGATACGCTGAAGCTACTTGAGTTGTATTTGGAGTTTTCTCACGCTTTTGTTTGGTTAATGTAGCAAAAACTACTACAACAGTGCCCATTGGGGTACACAGTATAATAATCCCCAGAAGTACACAGGTTGATAGGTAAACATGGGGACATCAAAGGAGGTATTGCTATGCCCGTTCCCAAAGTGAAAAATTGGACACAGTGGTGATGATTATCAGTGTTGGAGTGGCACACCTCCGATGTCAGGTCATGCTCTCCGCTATCAGAGAAGCTGGATAATCATCAAAATACCCCCTTAACTTCTGTTGCTGTTCCAAGTTTGGTACATAATTTAAAACCCCTTCAAAAACCCTTCTTTCTTCCTCCCACCAAATAAAGTTTGGATAAATTGCTGGTTTTGATAGACCCTCTGCATAGGGTGCTGTAGCATTTTCAGCAGAAATGTGGAATATGGCAAACTAGGTTTGAGTATTGCTGTTACATGCAGCACCATGCTGAAGTTCAGTTTGCTTCGGGAAACAATATATTTGTACTAAGAAGGGTTTTTACATAGCAGACATAATTATTTTCATGTAAATGAACTAGCGATGCTACTTTGTAGGGTGCGTAGGGAGGATTTGTAAATAAAAGTAAAATTTTCTCTGCATTGTAGTGATAATTATTTTTATTCATTTAAAACCAATTTAACACCCAAGAGAAATAATAGTATCATCGAGCCTTACCTCTTGCATGTCAAAGGCTACACGGTTTCTCCCCGTTTTCCCTGCGTAGAGCCAAATCTCTTGTGTTTGACTGAAGTGCGTTTTCTGGAAAGACATTGTCTGAAATTGGAGACAGCGAAGGATTTTGAGTGGATAACGACATAGTTAAGAATCAAACTTGGAAATTATGTGTATGTAATACACCTACTGTGTAGAACAAGGCAAAAAAGGATGTTACTCATGAGAAACTGGGGGATGCACACATGAAAGTGTTGGCGCTGGTACCTGAGCAATTAATTCAGCAGTTAACCTTAACCGAAGGTACCTGTGCTGCTCCTGAGGTATTTGCAGTCATACTGGGATACACAGCACTGGTCCCCATTATACTAGTCTGTACGTTGACACAGTTTTTATTCACTCTTTCTGGGCTAAATATCTTGAAATTCACATTTTTGAGATGATGTCCTACATGTCTGGACATTCAGCTTCTGTGAACATTTTAAAGGAACTATCCCAAGGCTTGGTATTTCATATCTGCTAAATCTCTTGGTGTAGCTCTTAGGAAATCCAAAGATGAATACATTTGTCCCTGTGAATCATATTACTCAGTCAGTAACAGAACTGGATCAATGTTGAATGTTTAACATTTTCTGACCTGTTAGGCTTGATACCACACTGAGAGGTACAGTATTATGAGAGATATAGAAATAAGCATGTAAAACATTTTCTGGCACAGTGTTCTTTGAGAAATTGTGTCACAGACTTCTGCACATTGACTTGCTGATGCCTCTTATGAGTCATATGCATTTCTGCTTCTGCTGTTCATGTCTGCAACCATATATATCTATATATACATTGGTTTTTTAGGGCAGCATTATGAGAATCAGCAATGGTCTAATGCACAAGCTCTCTAGAAAATACTATACATTCTCCTAGGTTTCTGTTGTTTGCTTGGGTTCTGTTTTTCTCCACACTAAGTGACATCTTGACAGGCTGAGCCAGAATCCCTTTCTTACCCTGCAGATATAGAAGGATAAAACGCATTAATGTGTTACAGTCCTCTGGTTGTGCTGCTCTGCCTGGGATTCCTTAGATATCCTTTAGCCTCTGTTTTGTTTGATGAGGTTGGGGTTAGAGAGCTGAATTGAAGGAGGGTGTTTTTCAGCTAATGTGAATGTTGGTGGTTTGGAATACATTCAGTAAATGACAAACCCAGTAAATGAGCATGACTGCATGTTCTCAGTGTTTACTTTAGTATCCTTTGTTTAATTGCAGACCTCAAAAGAGGACCTTCTGCAAGCTGATTTTGAAGGAGCTTTAAAATTCTTCAGGGTTCAGTTGCCCAAGAGGTACAGAGCTGAAGAGAACGCCAGAAGACTGATGGAACAAGCTTGCAACATTAAGGTAAGGATGCTCTTTGTTTCTTCTCATTCACCCAAGGTTTTTACAGGGAAAGTAAGGTGTGACATTAAGAATGGCAGTAGCATGTGGAAAGTAAAGTAATGAAATTGTTATGTTATTACTTTTTATATGTTTGTGTATTTATACACACACACGCGCGCACACCTTTTGTATTTAAAGAAATGAAAGCTCTGAGATTTTCCCTCTGTCTGCTTTGGTACAAGTTAGTAATTCAAATAGAAAGCCAATGCATTATCAAACAAACTGAATTATCAGAACTCAGTAATTCATTAATTGATTTATAAACAGTGTTTACACTAACCCAATTAATCAAATGTATGATAATCATGCAACCAAAGGTCAGATATTATTTGTTTAGATCAGAATCTATTTATTTGCTGAGTGCTGCTGTATAATACACTTGCATTGGAGTAGAAACTTAGTTTTGTTTGTATATCAGGCTTACAAAGGCAGAATATCTTTTATTTTCTACCCTATCCAAGACCATGCTGTGAAAAGGTAGGCTGCTTTGAACATTTGGACCACAAGTATTGGGCTTGTAATGAATGACGGCAAATTATAGGAACCTTACTGTAAGCTTTTGAGGGTGGAAATCTTCTGTTAAAAGTGGCCACAGAGGTTCATAAAGGTGTCATTTGAAAAATCTGCTACTTCTTCTGGAATTTTTTTGTTGGAATATGTATAGCTGTGGGTGGCCTTAATATTTAATCTTGAAAAAAAGTTCTTTTGTTATTTCTTGGAGTGTGAGCACTGATGGGAAATGCACATTTAGTGTGGCCCAGTAATGGGCTGAGAACGTTCCATCAGAAAGAATGTTCCTCTAACACCCAGCCTTTATTGCTCTCACTCATTTCCTTTTTTGCTTCTTAATTTCATAGATTATTAAGCAGGGCCTTTTTCCATACTTGTTAAAACACTGATCTTGTGAAACAGTGGGGCTTGCCATACTAATGTTTATTCCAGCCAGAAAAAAAGATCTGTTGCAATGGTTTTATTAAAATTGAATTTGGATTTCAACTCTGCTGCTGGAAGAGAGTATTTGGGAGTAAAAGACTACAATATGCTGTTTAGTCCTTTGCTTGGATCTTGAAAATGACTAATTTAAGGACTTAGCAAGTACAGGAAAACTATCTTTATGTTGTTTACGCAGTCGATATATTTTTCTGATGGGCGATTATAATAGAAGTCCTCGTGGTTCTTTATGGAAGAGATATTTATCATTTTTCTCTGGCGTGCCTTTCTCATTTTCTTGTGCAATATGTTGTGTGCCACATGATGTTATTTTTCATTAATTTTTTCAATTTGTATTGGATATATATGTATATGATGTGTTTTGTTGGGAAAGTATTTTGAAATGCATTTGTGGCAGATGTTCAGTGCCTAGTGCTTCATGTGGGTTCAGCACGTGGAGTCTTTTAGAAGCAGAGAATAAATTCTGAACTGTTCATTGATATGAATAGGGAGACAGCTGAAGGATTTGACAGTGCATCCATTGCACATGCAGGATTTTGCACATTCTGGATTCTGTTGCATAAGAGAAAAGCACATATGTACAGCAGACATGGAGTCAAGGTGCTCTCCTGAGTGTTGCAGGAGTACACAAGGACTAGTAGGAATTACTGGAATGGAGGGAGAATTTAGCATCAAGACCTGGGGTTATCAGGGATGGGAAAAAGTAGAAGATTCAAGATACTTTCTGCTACGTTAGTAACACTCAGCCCTTGTAAGGAGTATAGTTGGGTTCTGCTAATTCACTGGGCACGCAACTTATTCCTCATTCAGGTAGAAGACACAGGAGGGGATCTAAACTGTGTCCTGAGCAGTCTTTTGATAGTTAAGCTAGGAACAACTAAGCTCATGGAGAGGAGCATTCTGAAACTCAGAGCCTTTTAAGTTAAGGTTGCTGTCAGGATTAATGGCATAGTCAGAAAAGTTAATCTAAATAGGAAAGACTCTGAACATAGGTGATGCGTTTCAAACAGTGAAAATGTGAAAGACTTCATGAACTTAATGTGAGGAAACTCAGTGCAAGACCTCATTGGAGGGAGGAGGTGATATTTACTTTAGATTAATCTGTTTTCACTCATTTGCACTCCTTCTGTCATAGATGCCACTCATACTGATAGCCACGTGCTCACCAACAGAGGCTTCTGTGCAGGATCACTTGCGTGGCATGAGGATGAGGGCCGGGGCTATGAAGTCCCCTCATTATGTCTCTTGAGGTCCTCTTAACTGATGACAGTAAACTGGCTTTTAGACAAATTTTTGGTACTCTTTAGGAGTCAAACAGTTCTCATGGTGTGCTCTTTTCCCTCAGAAGCTTGCTGGCTTCAGCCCATCGTTGCTGTCCTTTGACTCTGTTGCCTCAGTGCGGGTGGGTTTGTGGTTTCCAGCCTGCTTTTCTGTTGGCAGAGGTGATGTGCTGTGGCTTTGCTGCAGGTCTCCGACTGGCTGGTGGTCATTTCTAGTATGGCCTCACCAGAGTGCTGGCCTTTTGGTCTAGATGTAGCAAGAAGTTTCTCATCATTTGCTAGTTTGATTGCTGTTACTTGTGTCCTTGCTTGTCAATACATGCCGTTCTTGTAACACGTTCTCTGTATTGTTTATTCTTGCACTTTTGCATGCAGACACTTCCATTCATACTTCTTTCAGACTGATCTTAGCATTTGTGTTACGCATCCGCACTGAGTGATTATGTGGTGCCTTGACTCTGTTAACTCGATGCCCCACATTAATTTAGAACACACAAGGATTGAACTGACTTCACATTCACAGTGTTTATTTATTTGGATCAACTTTTCACACTTTTGCCATCTAGAATGTCCTTAGAGAGCCAAATCTGAATCACAGGAGTGTAACCTCTGACTGGAGATGGCACATTAAATATTTGCTAGGCAGAAGAGAAAATCACCTCATAATGAAGAAGGTGATCAGGAGTCATCAACATGGCTTTAGGAAGGGTAATCGTGCTTAACCAACCTAATAGCCTTCTATGATGAGATGACTGTCTTGGTGGATGAGGCGAGAGCTGAGAATGTTGTTTATCTCAGGTATAGCAAGGATAGACACTGTCTGCCTTATCATTGTAAACAAACTAATTAATATGGATTAGATAAGTGGCCGTTGAGGTGGATTGAAATGTGGCTGAATTGCTTGGTTCGCATGGTTGTGATCAGCAGGATGTCCAGCTGGAGGCCAGTCGTTAGTGTAGTACTTCGGAGGCTGATACTGTGACCAGTGCTGCTTAGCCTCTTCATTAATGACCTGAACGATGGAGCAGAGAGCACCCTCAGCAGGTCTGCAGATGACACAAAGCTGGGAGGAGCAGCTGATGGACCAGATGGGTGTGCTGCCCTCCAGAGGGACCTCGGCAGGCTGGAGAAATGGGCCGGCAGGAATCTTGTGAAGTTCAGCAAAGGGAAGTGCAAGGTCCTGTGCCTGAGAGGAGCAGCCACATACACCAGTGCCTGCTGGGGGCCAGCTGGCTGGAAAGCAGCTTGGCAGAAAAGGACCTGGGAGTCCTGCTGGACACCACGTTTAATGTAAGCCAGCAGTGTATCCTTGCTGCAAAGAAGGCAAATGGTATCCTGTGTTGGGAGGAGTGTTGTTGGCAGATCAGTGAAGTGGTCCTTCTCTACTCAGCACTGGTGAGGTACATCTGGAGTACTGTGTCCAGGCCTGGTGTCCCCAGGACGGCACATAGCTACAATGGTGAGAGCCTGGTGAAGGGTCATGAAGATGATCAAGGGACTGGAGCATCTGTCCTCTGAGGAAAGGCTCAGAGAGCTGGAGCTGTTCAGCCTGGAGCAGAGCAGGCTCTGCTGGGGGATCTTACTCGTTGTATATAAATACCTGGTGGGAGGAACTACAGAATAGAGAGCCAGGCTTTTCTGAGTGATGTCCAGTGAACAGACAAAAGGCAGTGGACACAAAATGAAATAAAAGAATTTATTTAAAAGCTATTTATTTATTAACTTCAGAGGTGATCAGACACAGGAACATGTTTCCCAGGGAGGTCGTGGAGTCTCCATCTGTGGAGATATTCAAAATGCAACTGGCCCTGAGCAATGTGCTGTAGGTAACCCTGCTTCAAGGGGGTGGTTTAGACAAGATGTTCTCCAGAAGTCATTTCCAACCTCAACTATTCTGTGATTCTGTGATTAGATATTATAATCATGGTATTTATTTACAAACAGGAGCTAATAATTGCAAGAGTTGACTTGCTCAAATAGGAAATTATGGTCTTGATAATTATCACAAGAAGAGGTTCCGGGGAATGCAGAGGTTATATGAGGAGTAGTTGTCTGTTTTGTTGAATGCAGCAAAACTTGTGTTAAAAAATACCCAAACAAGACCCTTAAGTGTGATTTTTTTTCTGCTGTATGAATGAGGCACTGTGTGTCTTTCAGCTGCTTCTCACTTCTGTATCAGTATTTGTAAACTAAACACCAGATGTTTTTAGAGTAAGTATCACACAGTAAGTGCCAGGGAGTATTTTCTTTAGGTTTCTAAGCTAATTACTCAGGCATAAAAACATGAAAATAGAATCATGGTGTGGCCAGGTTTCATATTCCAGCTATATCTTTTCCAGTGTTTCCTTTTATTTTGTTCCCACACTACTGCAAAACAAAACAGTAGTTTAACATGTAATAAAAATCCATTTCTCCTTGCTTCCTTTTTTTTGTCTCTTGAGCTCTAGCTGACATTATTTTAGAGAAGACAAATGAAAAAATACTTGGTGGGTTTTCTCCTTTATTTCACAACTTTTAAGTTTAACTCATCAGTTCAGGACCTAACCCTTGGATTTTGAAGCTGCTGCTTTGGAAATAGTTTTATCATCCTGATTTTAAACCAAAAAGAATTAGCGTCAATCGCTCCCTCAAGAACACCTCTGAAAATACAAAGAAAAAAGCTCCTATTAATTGAAAATTCTATATAAAATGTGGTAGAGAATGTCTCATTCAATTAAGGATTATCCATGGTGATTACTCACCAGGTCTGAATTCCAATCATCTACCAGTAAGGAAATCACTGTGAACAAAGTCAGTGGAATCGGAAATAATAGTAGTGTTTTCCAGCATGTGATTGTTGGGTAGTATTCCATGGTTTAGGAATGTTTGGAACTAATTCATACTATGAAACAACACATCCCAAGAAACTTCCCTTTGTTTTTGTCATATGCATGTTACATGCATATCTGCAAAGCTAGGGGCCTGTTAATACCTGGCTGAAGGATTACAGCAAACATTTGCTGAGTAGAAGATACATCCAGATGGAAGAGACTGAATCTATGAAGGCATCTTCTGAGGCACTTTGGGCAGATAGAGCCCAATATTGCATGCATTTCCCAGCTCCCAAACAGTCAAACAGAGGAGAAAGACAAATTCTCTTGAGTAGGGTGTCAGATGCTAATTTAAGGGATAATGAAATTTAAGAAAAGATTAAGATTTAGAGTTAATGAATGGGGGATTGTTCTCCTTTGTTTCCTGTTAGTTTTCTAGTCTGTAATGACCATACCTTTCATTTTGCCAAGGCCTTCACAGAGGGAGGGGCACATTCCTCCTAGAGTATCCAGTAACAATTACAGCTGTAAAAATGGGTTTGGAGATTATAAGTTTCTACCTGACCAGAGCAGACTGTGTATTGTGTCTCTAGAATAAGGAATTATCCTAATTTCCTACTTCATAGAATGATTACTGATGCTTTTTATACTCATGCTTTTGTGGGGGCAGGGACGGTTTTCTTCCTCCTAATTTTTCTTGCTTTACAAGGGATTTCAGAGTCTTTTCTATGTCTCTTGAAGCCTGGTTTGATAAACGAATGAATGAAGAAAGAACCTATTCTAGATTAATGAAGGTTAAGCTTAATGATACTGTTTTATTAGAACAACTAGCATATTCTGCATACTCACTAAATCTGCCTCAGTTGCCTTTTGCATCTTGTAATGCAATTTCTCATGTTAGAGATCCGTGTATTTCCTAAAGAAATTGTAAATGTCCTTAAATTTTAACATAGGAAGCCTATCACCTCTGTTCTTACACCCGACTTCAGTTGGTTGAGTTGTAGGATGGGAGAAAGCAAGTCTCATTGGGAGATTTTCTCCATATGAAGATTTCCTGGATTGACATTTTTCAAGTGAATTCAGGGAGCTGTGCCCATTTCTCCATGACTGTCCTGTGATATTTGGAAACGGAGCAGAGCTAACATTCAAAATGCGTTACATTGCAGATGTGGAAATGCCATGAAGTTGGGTGTAGCAGACAGGTAGGTGGAGAGATACTGGAAGGTTAACTGTGAGGTTTTCTCCCCTCGTGCCCAGTGAGGGGGAGGGGAACGTGGGATGGGCTATACAGGAACTGAGTAAAGGAACCTGCAGTGAAGATTTTTCTGTTTATAGGCCAGTATCTGTAATGATACTTTCTTTTATGTGGCTCAGGGATTACAGCAACTCCTTGTTTTGTCTTTCATCTGCATCAGTGGCAGGAAAGACGTGGTATATTGAAGTTCTTCTAAGAGAAGCTTCTTCGTAGTCATGTAAATCTCTCCACTCTTTGGAGGAAATAAGGCTCCCCGGCAGTGTTACAGGGTTGCTACTCTCAGTACCTTGGGTGAGAGAAGCAAATGGCCTTGAGAAAACATTGTGCCTTTTTCAATGCAAAGCAAACACACACATTTTTGTCACCTGTCACTGTACTGACAAGGTTATTGATCCCACCTGGGTGCACCCACAGTTATGGCTTGCACCAGGACCCTTGTATGGCTCATGGAGAATGGCTCTGCTAGAGGAGTTGAAAAGAAAAGGCTCAGGTAGTAGTAGAAGTGCTAAGCTTTTTCTCATTTCAGAGTTGTTCTTTGTGCAGTTTTAGAACAGATTTACTTTCATAATGTTGCTATTTAAATATTTTTAATTCAATCCGGTGTTTTGAAGCTCACAACTTACTGATGGGGGTGAATTACTTTATTCACACCTTTGTCACTGTTTTACCTGGAAGTAATTTTTTGCAGGCATGGTTTAACAGGGAATTATATATTGATTTATGTGAGTTTCAATGGAAAGGAGTAAAAATAGCTCACTTGCTCTCTGTCTTCTCTCTAGTGCATTTTGTCGCTTTGTGTTTATATGTATATATGTGTATTTATCTAGATATTTGGGGTATATTTGCTATTGTGAGAGGTGGTAAGACAACCCAAATGCAACAGAAAAGCAAAGGAGATAACTGCAGAAACGCCCTGAAGCTGCACAAGCCTTATATTCATTTGCTTTTACCAGTGATGTATATAATTAATCTTCCAATATAAAGGACAGGGAAAAAATCGCTCATTTATCAACTTCTCAAGAAAAGGCCAAACTGAATTAAAAATTGTGTTTAGATCTATAGAAAACCCTGCCATGCCTGTATGTGATTTCTTATTAAATGCCAATGATCAATTCCACTTAATATGTCTGCACTGTTATCGCCAAAGTGCAGGATCCAGTTGTCCTTGTGAGGAGAGTCATGTTTTTTAATGCCTATTCTGTTTTCAGCTTCAGTTTCCTTCTTTCTGTGTGGCTTTGTGTTATAGTGAAGCGCAATGAACTGGCACCTGACAATCAGATTAAAGTGCCTACAGTGGAATTGGATGTTAAATATTATTGTAATCTTGGTAATAAGTGTTAACAACTTATAAAGTGTAATGCATTTTTTAAAAGTGTCAGTTATGGAATACTTATTTATTTGAACTCTGCATATCTAGCTTTCCTGTGTGCGGACATATTGCCTAGTAGTGAGGTTATATTTTCATGGGGTTTAAGCATTAGTAAAACTGTTCAGTTGTTTTGGGTTGGGTGGGGTTTTTTGTTTGGTTTTTTTTTGGTTGTTGTTTTTTTCATTTGCACTGAGTTGGCATTTTAAAGGAAATCAGGTATATTAATTTGTATCAACAGGGAAGGAATAGGATTTTATTACTAATAGTTAAATGTAATCACATTTTAACCATCTAAAGTAGCTTTGCAGCAACCTGAGTACAAATATTTGATGTCCTTGTAGTAGTCATTTGTTGGCGTGTGTACTTGTGCTTCCATGAGTAATGGCATCAACAAGAAGTGTTGAAGGTAAGGATCTTTAAAGAACTATAAAAGTTTGAGGTAGAAAAGTGGATAGAAATATCCATTGTCTGTATCCCCAGCAATTGTATCACAGCGTTTATCATGAAGAGATTTGCCCACGGTATTAGCGGTTTAATTCAGTAAGGTGAGGGGGACATCTGAAAACTGTTCCATGGTCCAGCAGGCCACGTACATTTGTTTTGTTTACCTTCGTGCCATCAGGAGCTGTGGCTTTCCAGGATGACAGATGTTTTTCCATTCAGAACGGAAGAAGGAAGGCATAGTCGGAAGGTCTTTTGGCTTAAGCTTCTTGTATCTGGCTCCTTCCTCCTGGATGAATAACAGCTCCTTTACATCCTTAATTCTGAAAATAGTACGGAGAGCAATAGATGAAGGTGACAGGCAGTTGCACTGTTTAACAGTTCTGTCTTCTGCCATCTTTGCTACAATTTGTCTAAAATAACTCAGCTCTATGAGTAAGAGGAAGTGAAAATTTTTCCCAGGCTGAACTGGCTGCATTCGAATCCCAGATGCAGGTTGGCTGGAGGATTGACTAACCTCCTATAAGGTGACATGTTAAAATGTTCTACAAAAAGTTTTGTGGATCCAGTGGTCCTTATGTCAAGCGATAGCAGAGCATCTGGTTACTACTGTCACATAGGAGTCATCTTAATTGTTCTTTAGAAGAGAAAGTCTAAACTCTCACTTCCTTTGAATGAAACAAACCCAGTAACTTGTACTTGATTTTTCTGAGGGATGCCTTGAGTTTGAATACGGAGAAAGACTGTGATGATGGTGCCTGGCAGGTTTGCAGTGCCTTGTGTTCTCACAGTAAGATGATTTCCTTTTTGAAAACACTTCTGTGATGCAAAAGAGGCCATAGAGGATGAATAAATGTATCCCAGAATCAGCACTTATGTCCATAATTAAATGAAACAAACCTACCAGCTTTCACGTTTTGTGGAGAAAGACACGTAGGTAGAAGTATAGATGCAGAAATGCCTAGAAATGAGCTCTGTGTCCCATATTTATGTTGGACAAGACATGTTCCGTGATACCGTCTTCAGCATCAACAAAACCATTGAGGCTTAAGATGGAGAAATCTCCCTGAGGGTGAAGACTCATCTGTGCTTCTCTTAGACCTCTTTCAAGCAGTCAGATCTGAAGAAACAGGTAGCACCTCGGCAATAAGTAGCATGGTGGTAATTCAGAGGAAATCTATTTCTTCACATAAAAAAGACCCTGTGGCAAAGATGCTGTGACTCTTGCTAGCCTAAGTCTTTGTGTTGTCTGTGACCAGTCCTTTTTAAACTGCAGGACCCTGAAGAATATTATGTCTATTTTTTTAGAGCTCACTTCCTGTGACCACAGAAACTCTATTCTCACCTCTGAACAGTGGAGAAAGAAGCTTTGTTATCTACTGGGAGTTCAGTGCACATAAGGAGAATTATCTTTTATTTCTAAGCCTAGAAATCTTAGAATACGTGCATTTGGAAGAGATTGCATTTGGACAAAAATTTTCAAGCTGCCTTGTGTCATATTTGATCAGTTTTTCTGATATGTGTCTTTCTCAGAAATGCTGTGGTTATTTTATTTCTGCAGATGTTACAGAATTTAAAACAAGTTATTGGAAACAAGTCATGACTGTGTTACAGAAAGCTCAGGTAATCCGGAGCCAATGGTTATTGCATGCAGTGGCTTGGGGAAAAAAAACCCAGTGATTCATTCTTAGTGTAGTGCAGAGAACAGTTGGAACCAGACATTTGTTTCATTTCATTTGTTTCTTTGACAGATTAAATGAGGTGACAAATTCTGAAGCACTGTGCTATACTGAGACCTAAAGCTAAACTTTTAAAAATAATTGGGAGGAAAAAAAAGGCAAAACCTAACAATGTTCTCTTTTTTTTCCTCCTAGAGCTTTTGCAAATAAACAAAGACACTGGGAACAGTGTGTTTACGTATTTTTGCTTCTGTTTGAGTTCTCAAGCACCTGCAGTTGAATTTCTCCGCTTTGAAAATAAGTGAACAAACAAAACTAAGTATAGAAAGATGGCCGTATGCATTTTATAAATGCAGAGCTCTGCAGTGACAGTAGCTTTTAGAACTGAAGTCCCTGTTAATAACTTTCCATTACAAAACTCCAGGCAATATTTTTGCCATTATTGATACTGTTCAAAGTTAAATTCAGTGAATGGTTGCTTGGCTGTTACCTAAGCAATATGTAGCTACTGGAGTAGAAGTTTAGTTAGGTGCTTCATAAGGGCAATATTCACGTTTTTAGGATCTCCTTATTGCTTTGCTTCAGCATTCTCTGTTTCCCTGCAGTTAATTGCTCTTATTTTTACCGTATTATAGCCTTGTTTCTCTTGTGGAGGTAAATAGTGTAGTAAGTGTAGGGTTAAATTGTTTATGTTGTTTAATTCATTTGTGTTTGGGCATAAATAAATTACATCAGACTGGTAAATGGAGGTGAAGAGCTGTATGTCAGAGGCTTTGGAGAATCCAGTTAAAGTGCTATGTAGAAACGTCCTAGTATATTTATCTCCATTTGTAGAAGTGCTTAATTTTATTTAAGAATGGCAATGTGCCGGTTTATTCGTTCACAGATTTTGAAATAGCATTGTGGTGTTTGGCTGTATCATATTGCTTAAGTCTGAAATAATTCCTCTGTAAGTGATTATTTTCATGCAGTGCTGTGAACCACGTGGGCAAAGAGGTGTCAACCCATTGCCATATCAGCCACCGTCTCTGCAGAAGTTCATTGCTGTTACACTCATCATTTCAGAAGTGCACCCACCACCCTACAGGTGTACTGATGAGGTGTGGAAGCCATGGGGGGGATGACAAGTGTCTTCTCCTCTTTGCTCTCACTCCCCCACATTCCTTATCTCTGCAACAAAAATTTAAATCATAGGAAAATGTTAAAAAGCAGTATGGTGGGTCTGTTCATTGGGAAGCCTTGACTATGTATCTCATTTTTCTGTTCAATTGTTCAAACAGCAGATGAAGATCAAGTCCTTGTTACGTTACTGTATCTGTTTGTTTTTCTTTCAACTTCCTTTGCTTAATTAATGCAATTTCCTTGACAATAATTCTTAACCAAAATTTGATTCTGCAAGTGGAGTTAGTCAGAAGCCATGAAAAAACAGAAAATCTCATCGCCGAGTAATTAATCAGCATAATAAATAATCTCTTAAATCTGGAAGTATAGGCATGAATTCAGTGTGCATGCACGGCTCAGGCCCAAAGACAGCATGTCAGGTTGAGTCACCCAGTTACTGTGACAAGATTGCTGCAAAATCTTCAGCTTCAGCAGTCCTCCAGCCCAGCTGTGCCTGCCCATTGCACCAGCCTGCAGGAGGTCCGCATCGCTCCTTTCCCAAGAAATACAGGTGTACTTTCACCAACATAAACATGCTGTGGTTGGCATAGCTTGGAGAGGCTCAGAGGTTAAGGCCTTGACCTCTGAAAAAAAAGATAAAATTAAACTCTAGCTGAAGTTCTTAGCAGAGTCAAGTGATTGTCTGAACAGCTCTTTTTTAATCTCAGAAATCCTTTTGTTAACCCATAGCTTAGAGCACAAGATCAATGACCTTATCGTATATCCTCACAAGGAACCATTTCATGGCAGTCTGAGTAAGCCACCTGGGATGCTCCATCTTTACATGGTAGGGAATATTGATTATATTTCAGCAAGTCAAGAGCAGTGGAAGAAATCGGAAACAGATCAGGGCTTTGATTCCTCACTGCCTATCGAGAATGCTTTGTTCTGCTTGCTGGCACGCTTCCGCTCTCCCGAAGGTAGCCTGTTGCAAGATGCTGTATTCAGTAACACCTTCATCCTCTGATAAACTATTTTTTCCACTTTGGGCTCTTTTCTTCTCCCACCGTCAATGACCCACAAAAAACTTACTGTCAGGCTGTTAGTTTTGGTGACTTTGCAATCTACCTGACCAGTCAGAAACAAGAAAAAAGGTTTTCATCACCTTGTCACCACTGCATTACTTTCAAATTTTAAATAGCCTGAAAGTAGTAACAGCGATTTCTTTCTTCATGAGGTAGAAATGAAACGGGGCTCTATGCTGAAAGGAGCTGCCATTTGGTGTCTGCAGAATACAGATCCCAGCTCAGAGTTTTCTTCATTACAGCAGCTCATCCAGACTCTAACACTCATATCGGCCTGTATAAACACAAATCCTGTTGGCTTTTAGTAGCAGCAGGAAGCTCAGAGGCACATTTGGCCCTCGTTTCTCTTGTAACGCAAAGTGAAATTTAGGTTTTTGTTGTAATGAACTTTGTCCAAGAGCGCTTAATCTGTTTGTCCATTTCTAGGCCTCACGTGAAGCAGAGCGTGTTCCTTTCGGAGGAGGAAGGATGTGGTACGAAAGCAGCATCTTGCTTGGGACAGTTTGTTTTTCCAAGCAGGGCGTTTTGATGAGGGGTTCTTGTAAAGGCGGTGACTCTCTAGCTCAGGGGAACCCCCTTTTGCAACGTGTTTTTCTGCTCTGCCCCAAGATGCACCAGAGCCATCTCCTCCAGCTGATGTGACAAACCCAAGCGCTTCAGG
>JAVJGI010000032.1:5441936-5460773 GCA_035590275.1 Ibycter americanus
GGGCTGAGAGCTCACACGGGGGCTCATTGGGAACCCTGGCTCCCCTGGGAACAGCAAAGAGTCCCTCTTTCTTTTCCTTCCATCTTTCTTTATTGTAACATCTACACAATGTCAGTAACAATAATGTCTGTAGAAGGACTTGTCACAAGCAGTGTGTACAGGTGACCTGTTTTAAACGAGGGAACTGTTTACCTGTGTGCCTTGTGGATTTTCAACCTTTGATCCATCGTGCAGGAATATTATACAAGATTATATGCTGTCACAGGGATTTGGGGGCAGGGGGAGAGGTGGAAAAAACTGAGAAATGATTTTGAATTCCTTATGTAAGGGATTTAACAGGTCCTTACTCAGTGATGGGGGCACGTGTAGAATGATCACTTGTCCTACTGTTGCATAGGTCTGGGTTTCATATTTGTGTCCTTTTTGTTGCTTTTATGATACAAAGTGAATTGTAAGGATTAGCAAGAGGTTAAAGACCTCTGTGCTCTGGGAGGTTTCTCGGAAAGATCAGTAATGATGGCTTTTAAGTTTTTAATGTGCCTTACACTACACTAATGGACCTAAACCAACATTTCTGTCTGAAGGCAAATTTGTTGACATCAGAAAAGGAGACTTTGCTGCTACAGGAGCGTAAGGAACATACAGTAGACTGTAATGTGGGACAGTGTTGAGCTTTTATTTTTGTGACCTTGTCCAAATAGGAAGTAATTACAATATAATTTGATTCTGAACGTCTGGAAACCATGACAGTTGACAAAGAGTGACATTTTAAGAGAAATAAGCATGTATTTTAGTACATCTCTTTCAGACTCCTAAGCATTGCTGATGCTATTTGTTCTTCCTGCTTCACTTTTTCCACTCTTAATAAGTGATTAGAATGCAAGATTCAGGCTTGTCTGCACCTTCACTTATTACATCTCTTCTCCCTGGTAATTTCCAGTATGTACTATTTCCCCTGGCTCTGCTTCGGTGCTCGGTTCATGCCACAGCTGAGGAGCTGCCCCATCTGTCTGTTCTGTGAAGGGAGGGAAGTGCTTCTGTGCTCATCCCTCCGTAACTTCCCTTTCGAACCTGTGCTGCTGGTACTGCTGGTACCAGGGCAAGGGAGCCTGCCACCTGTCTGTGTTACACCGAGCCTTTAGCCCAGTAGATACTAGTGAGCCAGCTTCAACAGGTGCTGCGCACGGATACTAGTCCTGTAAGCAATACCATTTCCCTACAAAATGGGGCTAAGCACTTGAAAATGTGCAGCATTGGGTAGTAGTTAACCATTTAAATAAAATTCTGTGTGGTGGAGAGTGATGTAAGCTAATTGCTGTATGCCTGGTAACCAGTATATTTGATTTAATATAGTAGTATTTTTTTAATCTCCTTGGGGAGATTAAATCCTGGGGTCCACACCTGCAAGGATTCATTTAGGAAAGTGGAGAATAAAATTCCTTTCGAGTTTTGATACTGCCTTTGGTTCTTGTGACCCAAACTAAGACTGTCTTCCTTCAGTCACTCATTTTGCTCAAGTTCAGGGAGCACTAACAGCTTCACCAGACACTTGAGTCTCCAGATACCCCAGAGGTGAATGTATCACAGCAGCTCCATGAAGCAGGGTTTTATCATCTCCCATTCAGAGGAGAAGAAACCAAAGCAGATGGTGAAGCTGTATGCTCCGGCACAGCTTGCTCTGGCCATGCAAAAAGGGAAAGTGTCAAGGTATTTTAGGTTGATGTACTTCTACAGCAACAGGATTGCATTGTTCCCAGTTAACTATTGTAGCCTGTAGGTTGTTTTCTTGTGTACATGTACTAGGAATATCCTGGGACACTCAGTTACCTCTCTGTGTTTCTATCCTCTGAGACTCGTCATTACACCTTTGATAGATTGACTTAATAGGCTCATTAAGGAAATGGAGAGCATCTCGCCTAAGTGTTTGCAACATCAGTGAGCCTCAGTTGCCTTCTTTTCAACCCCAGACAAATAGGAAAACAAAACATTACCAAAGGCAACTCTGTGTGCAGCCACCAAGGACACAGAAATCATTCTGAAAACTGTAAGGACTGAAAGTAGCCAGCCTGCTCTACAATACATAATTTATTGCCTATAGAACTGGTGACAGCTTGTATATACTCCACCGCAATCTCAGGAATGATGAAGTGCTGTGCTGGGGCACTAAGAAGGATGAAATGCAGGTGAGAAGTTTCCCTGCTCCAAGCAAATTTGTTTCACACGTAGGCCCCCAGATAGAATCATAGAATGGTTTGGGCTGGAAGGCATCTTAAAGACTGTCTAGTTCCAACCCCCTGCCATGGGCAGGGACACCTTCCACTAGACCAGGTTGCTCCAAGCCCCGTCCAACCTGGCCTTGAACACTTTCAGGGGTGGGCATCCACAGCTTCTCTGGGCAACCTCTGCCGGTGGCTCACCGCCCTCACAGTATAATAACTAATTTAAATCTACCCTCTTTCATCTTGAAGCCGTTCCCCCTTGTCCTATCACTCCATGCCCTTGTAAAAAGTCCCTCCCCAGCTTCCCTGCCAGCCCTGTTAGGCACTGGCAGCTGCTAAAAGGTCTCCCTGGAGCCTTCTCTTCCCCAGGCTGAACAACCCCAGCTCTCCCAGCCTGTCTGCATAGCAGAGGGGCTCCAGCCCTCTGAGCATCTTCGTGGCCTCCCCTGGACCAGCTCCAACAGGTCCGTGCCCTTCTTATGTTGGTGGCCCCAGAGCTGGATGCAGCGCTGCAGGGGGGTCTCACCAGAGCAGAGCAGAGCAGAGGGGGAGAATCCCCTCCCTCGACCTGCCGGCCACGCTGCAGGTGATGCAGCCCAGGACATGGTTGGCTCTCTGGGCTGCAAGGGCACATTGTAGGGTCATGTTGAGCTTCTCATCCACCAGCATCCCCAAGTCCTTCTTCTCAGGGCTGCTCTCAATCCATTCTTTGCTCAGCCTGTGTTGATACTGGGGGTTGCCCTGACCTAGGTGCAGGACCTTGCACTAGGTCTTATTCTGCTTCTGAAGTGCCACGCAAATACGAGCTATTTTGTACATAAGGAGTAAAATAAGTTACCACTGCTCTTTGTACTGCCTGGACAAGCCACTTAGCATCTCTCCTGACCCAACCACTGTCCTACGCCACCTTTCAATAGATTGTGTGCCATACGGGTCCCTGGTTGTGTCTGGCTGCCAGGGACCAGCTTCACGCACGTTTAGCAGTGGAAAACAATTAACTGGTACAATCTGGCCCCAGATTATATGACCCAGAAAAATCTTTCATTCAAAACTCCTGTTTAAGTCTTCCCTGAAATGTGTACACATGTTGTTCTTGCTGTTCTCATTACTCAGTTCCCTCTAATAGCTGCTGTCTATATAATGGTGTCTGTGTCCACACAGGGTTGTTCCAGAAGGCTAGAGAAGCAATATGATTTAGAGGAATTATTTGGCCAGAACAAGTGGATCCGTGCTGTTGAGATTCAGTTACTCGAAGGATTCATGGGGACCAAATTCCTTAAGTGAATGCAGGGATGGCATCAAGATAACCTAGACCTGAAATGATGGGGAAATATATTTGATAATTCTGCAACTGTAAACATGGTGTACAGTCAGCTGGCACTAATATAGCAAAGTCTGATATGATTGGGTTTGAGCTATTTAAGATTGTTAATAAGTAATTAACCCATGAGGTGACTGTAACAGCCATCATTTTAATCAAGATTGGATTATTAACTTGCCAGGCAGGACAAAGGCCCATGGCCACATTAATTAAAGATCCCACACACTCAGGAAACACTCCTAAAAGATGCCCACCATATCAGATTGACCAGTTAATGCTTTTCTCCTTGCTGCCACTCAAAGGCCACCTCCCCAGATTTACATTCAATTTGTCTTTTGCTAAAAAGCTGCTAATTTCATGCTACTTTAGCCCTGCAGCAGCCAGCCTGTTGCTAAGCAACCTTCAAAATACCGAAGGGGCCATGGTCTAGCTGCTTTTCTGCAGCCCATCCTTATTCTTATTTATTTACTTATACATCTGATTTATTTATATCGCTAAACAGATTTCTTCCATAACGCTGAAGCAGAGCCGTAAGCCTCTGAGTTGCAGCAGGGTGCCTTTACTTGCATAGCTGTTTGTCTTCTTTCCAACGCCATCCACTACCCTATTTTTACTGGTGTTCCCACTCAGCAGCTGAGCAAACTCCTCATGGTATTTGTCAAGCTGGAGTGGCATCTGGGAGTATACTGGAAGTATATTTTGAAGGTGTAGCTGACAAAGGACTGGTGTACCCGGTGTGAGATAGCAGCTGGGAATGTTTGGTCCCAACAGCCCTTGATGGAAGAAAAAAAAGGGTCAGAACAAAGATGGCTTTAAGCCATTTTTGCTTGCTGTATTTCTGGCTGCTTTAACTTCAGCTGTGTCCACGTTCCAGGCTTCTTGTAGCCTAACTAGATCTGCAGAGAGTGAAAAGACGGTTATCCTTCGCCTGCCCAGCAACGCTGGGAAAAGCCCTGCTGTAGAGGCAGTTCTGCAGGAATAACTGCATTTTTGTAGGGTGAGGTTGGGATCCCAGCCAGGGCACAGGTTTGCCTTAAATCGTATCAAGGAGAGGAGGAGGTTGCTGATGGAGTATTGGTGTGTAGATAAAGTGGCAGAGCATTTGGAGTGGCTGCACGTGGGTAGAGGAGGATAGCAGAAGTGTAATGAACCTGTTATGGTGCCATTTGTTCTAGACGCGCTCCCCAAATGGGGGAAGGTGGAAGTGGTTTGTGTGCACTGTTACATCCTGCATCGCCCAAAGAACTTCCTTGCAAAGCAGAAAATCAGGACCACTGATTTGAATCACTTTTCACAACCAGGAAAACATAAAGTTGGATATACTGTAACAGTGCCTGGCTGCGTTTGTTGTAATAGCATTGGTCACGTCAGCATCAGTGTTAGACTGCAATGATAACTTTGATGAATGAACTGCTATGCTCCTCAGTTAAAGACATCATAGACTCAAAGAATCCTTTAGGTTGGAAAAGACCTTTAAGGTCATCGAGTCCAATTATTAACCCAACACTGCCAAGTCCACCCCTAACCCATGTCCCTAAGTGCCACATATGCACATCTTTTAAATACTTCCAGGGATGGTGACTCTACCACGTCCCTGGGCAGCCTGGTTCAGTGCTTGACAACCCTTTCTGTGAAGACATTTTTCTGAATATCCAATCTAGACCTGCCCTGGTGAAGCTTGAGGCCGTTTCCTCTTGTCCTACAGGACAATACCTTGAAGAACATTATTGTGATACAAACCTGTTTTGGAAACCTTTTTTTTTTTTTTTCCCCCAAATCATCCTAAATTTTATTGCATCCTCTGTTTTAATTTGTTTGCTGTTGCGGGTTTTTTACTTCAAATCAAGCAAAAATTAGCTCTTATTCATTCCAGGCACTTTCCTTGCATTCCTTGCAGAAGGAATTTTGCATAAACACTTACTCTATATAAAAAGCACGGTGAAAAGTCAAGAACAGATTAGAAGTTATGGCTCAATTTTCTCTCTAAATATAGTCTTTTATTTGGATGTTGAGGGGAGTCAACAGGAGCACTGGGAGCGAGTGGGCTTCCAAGGGAGCACAGCCCCTGTGCATGCGTGGCAGAAATACTGACCTCAGCTTGAGCAGTACGTTGTGCCCAGCCTGAGCACATGGATATGAGGAGAAAATGTTCTCTTGCCCTGTGGACATCTGTGCTAAGCTGGACCGATTCCTGATTATTAATTTTCCTTTTTTATTAGGGAGTGTCTAATTTTGTTGCATAGATACAGTGGTGGCAGTAATACAAGACCTATAGTTCAAATTTTAACTAAAAGATAAACTTAGAATAAGACAAATGGGGAGGGTGGAAGAGTATATGGAAATATCTGTGGTCTCTGATTTCTGAAGAAATACCTCATTATCATGTAGAGAACTCTTTGATAACATGTGGAAGAACCTGCCTTCTCTCCCCCTTCTGTGCATAACCATTTGAGCTCTTAAAATAAGCTTATTAACAGTTAAGACAAGTTAATCTTTAAATCATATGTAAATACAGATGCTTTTCTCATTGTGGTATATTGAAGCATTAAATGTAGATGCAGATTTTCACAGTAGGAGACTAGATCAGCACAGTTAAGCACTGAAATAGTTTGTCTCCCAAATCATCTTCTGAGAACAGAATTTCCCTTTCACTGTACTGTATGATGATGAATAGGGATTTAGCAGCAAAGGATTATGTGAAGCTTAGATTAGTGGATGCTGCTGGTAGTCTTATAAGGCTGATCAGCTTGCACGGTCCTGAGCTTCTTTCCTCCTCTGGAGCTGACCTGTACAAATGCCAGGGGAACTGGTCCAGGGGAGTACTGAGAACTGGCTGTCTTCTGTCTTTCTCAGCAAATGGATCTCACGTCAAATGCTTTCTGTATCACATTGCTGTTAATCATCTTTGGTATAGATATATACTAGCCAGTGGTGTTTTCTGGACTTTTTTGGCTGCATTCAGTTCTTTGACCTCCAAGTTAATGCTTTCATTTTTAACTCCAGCATTGTGGGACACACTGCTCTCCTGGAAAGTATCAGTAGTTTGTACTTTTAATGTATAATGCATGAAATAATCTCATTTCAGAGTCTTCAAGCATGCCTCAGTCTAGACTGCATCTCACAATCAAACTGTCTTATCTTCTGTACCTCAGCCGCCAAGATACTTGGACTAGTCTGTCTGGTTTAGCTTAGTTTAGCTGACACCATGTGCCATTTCCTGCTCACCTGCATCATTTCAGCCTTAGTTACTCTTTATTTCATCTTCCAAGCAATCATACTGCGGATTTATTTTTTGTTTCAGCAATATGACATTATTACTGTGATATTTACACATAGAAATATCTCACCTGTTCCATGAGGCTTCTGTCAGGGGGTCCATGTGGAAGACATGGCTACAGCCCTTTCTGGGGCTCTGCTGTGGTGCTCCAGGGGTACCAGCACAACAGCTCCTGCCTACTCATTGCACAGCAGAGTATGTTATGGTGGGTTTGTGCCTTGCCAGCTCCAGTGGTTTTGATGGACAGAGGATGTGCTGTGGTCCTGCCTTTTTCTTTCTTTTATTTAACTACAAGAATTTCTTATAGTGCCTGGCTCTTTTTATTCTTTATCCTTTTTTTTGTCCCAGGCTTAAAGGTCAGGTGCAAAGTGACAGTCAGTAAAAAACCTGAAATCTGATGTGGTATAGGGTGCTTCAGACAGGTCATCCAGGTAACCATGTCATTGTGCTCTCCCTCTGCAGCGTGGCAAGTTTGTAAGGCATTTTACAGTACTCCAGAGAAAACTTGACAGACAACATCATAGTAATAACAACAATGATAATACTACTTACACATTCGCATTTTTCATTAATTTTATCTTTTTTTTGTCTTCCTCTGGGAGGTAGATAAGAGCTGTTAACCCATCTTTGCGGAGGGGAAAGAAAAAATATGGAGAGATGTATCTACCTTGAGACAGAAAGTCAGGTGTGGGTTTAGAATGAGAAGCCCCGAGTCCTGGGCCCCAACGTGAGTCTCTTCATGTGACAGATGTCACTATTTAACGTGCTGCTTGATTTCAATTAATATCTTTTGTTTGCTGATCACATGCTGCGAATGAAAAGACAGTAGACCACGGGTGAAGTGATACAGATCTATACTTGCCACTTGCTGTCTGATTATTGTTGGTATGAAGCCTGAACTAGCTCTGTTACTCCGATGAAGCTTTTGCTTGATAGAATTTGGCTCTCCTTGCATTAGCTTGCAGACTATTTGGGTGAAATGCCTGAATCATGCTATATTGAAGCCAGGCCAGAAATCCATATAAATAATTGTAAGTGCAAAGCATTCCTATACACGTGCTATGATAATTTTCTTAAAAAATATGCTTGACCCCATTTTTTTTCTTTTCAATACCAGTTGAAGTGATAAATGCAATAAGTTTAAAATACATTTCACGGGTATTGTTGGGTTAGGGTCAGTTTATTATGGAACTTAGCTTTCAATGGCATTTGCATGGTCTAAATACCGTACAAACATTATTCAGTTGGGTTAATAGCCCCGGGGAATATATATTGGAGACATTTACAATGGCAAACAGATTGTTAATGTTTGTCCCTTCAGCAGCCAGAGGGACCTGTTTGTATTGATTTACCTCGGAGGGCATGGACTCAGGAGACGATGGCCATGGCCCTGGGGCAGCTGTAGGAAGGTCCCTGGTACATGGCCCTGCTCTTGAACCTTGAATGGCTGCTGCCTCCCTCATTGTGGTGTGAAGTTGTTTATGGGCCTCTGCCGTCACTGAACTGGGAGGAGATAAAATATGGGTCCCCAAAGAGGAAGCATGGAACATGAAACAGGTGTTTGAAGCCGGCTGCTTTCCAGGAAATTATGCTCTAAGTCAGTTTAGGAATTTCTGCCTTTTCCTTCTGAATGGTTTCGGTGGGGCTGTCTGCGGTGCAAATTAGTGCGGCCCCACTCAGAGTATGTGAGGCTGGAGTAGGCATTCGCATGTTGTAGATCTCACCAGTACCACCCTTTCCCTTTGCAACAGAAAAAAAAAAAAAAGAAAATCCCCTATTTTGCTAAAACAAAAGGATGGGGAAGGAGGAAATATTCTCAGCTCCCTTTTAAACCTCAGTCAGTTATATCAGGTTCTACACACAATGTATGCCCCAAATATGCTGTAAAACCTGTTTTTTTCAACAGCCAAAGGCTAGGATTTCCAAAATCTCACAGTAAGATTCAATATTCTTTTTACTTGGTAGCAATACTGGCTCAGGGATGTCAGGCTCTTTCCGTGTTCCTCTGCCCCACTGCCTCCATCGCCCATCACACCGCGGCTCTTTGTGGGGCAGGGCAATAAACTGCACTAGTGGTTTTGGCTGGTCAGAGCCCTGTGCTGCCTTTGCCGCTGGAAAAACACAAACAAGCAAAAAGTCATCACAACTTTAATGCAGATTCTTTGCAGACAAGAAGGAGGTTCATGAAGTGAGATACTTCTGCCAGGCAGTTGATGTTTGAAGGAAACATAACTGAAGAGAGGAAGTAACTTCTAGCGTCCTTAGAAAGTGATAGTGGCAGTATGGAAAAGAAATACGGAAACAGAAAGTTAAAATGTGAAGTTAATTAATTAAAAATTAAAAGAGAGTCGTGAGTTAAATTAAAAGGCTGCAAAATAATCTGGAATGGACTGAGCTGAATAAGTATGTACCTGTAGGCTGGCATCCCAGCTATGCTGCTCTTTCATCTTTCTCAGGTTCGTATGACTTTTAGAAATCAAAATGGGTCAATTTGTTTTAGGCAGCTTCATGTCCTTGTTTAGCTGTAATTTCAAGTTAATGTAAAACTTGAAGCGCAAACTTGACCCAAACCTTTTTTTAATTGCGTTAATAACCACCTCTTTGAGAAAGAGAACAAATACACAAAACAGAATTAATGGAGAATATGCTTTTAAAAATACAGGGAGTGACCTTCAACAGGCTGGAGAGATAGCAGCTGGCCTGGCCTTCCACCCTCTGTAGATTGAGGGGTGAGGCTAATAGTTTTACTTCTTTTAATGAGCTTTAAAGATCATCTAGGAACTTTGTGGAAGAAAATCCTTACGCAGCAGTTGTTGCATGGGAGCAGGACTAGCTTTTGTGTGGCACACAGCTGATTAGGGGAGGCTGGAAGGGGAATTTGGGTATTTTCTGCTACGTTTGTTTTAATCCATAACAAAGCACTGACTACATGTATTTATAAGGGTTCCTCCTGCTTTTGCAGTGACTTTGTTTTTGTGCTTTCCCGTAAGACTGAAGGAGACCTGGGCGATAGTGCTCTCTCTTACTTGTGCTTACAGTAAATAAGTCAAGAGGCAGAGCTGGCAATATAAAATGAAGACTTAGAAGTCCTCAGCTTTTCCCTGCACTAGGCTACGCGTTTCCATTAAGGGGGGGCACACGCCAGTGTCACTGGTTTGTCTTGAACGCCTCTGCCTCAGCAATTCCAGCCACACTGACCTCTGCCACTGCTGGGAGGGAAAGCCTCACTCTCCCTGGCAGGATGGCTTTGCTGGCTTTAATCTGTAAAAATCAGTTTACAATCTTGCCTGCTTTCAAATCAGGAGAATGCAGAGTAGCCACAAATTGGGAGGATTTACCCCTGTAAGTACATATGCTGAAGCACATCAAGCCCAGATTTTTCCACACATTTGGAGGATTATTTTAAGCGAAACACAGGTGCATACACCCACTTCTTTGAGGGGAGGGGGGGGGAAATAGGCCGTGTTATTTGACATTTTCAATAAAAAAAATAAAACTTGGAGAAGCAATAGCTGAACTGCATGTAGATCAGCCTGAGCCTGGCAACTGCTTTTCTCAAAAGCTGTGGGGCATTGCTGTGAGCAATGGCTTGGCGTTCTTTTCTCACTTTGAATCTCAAAACACCTCTAAAGATACTTACCTTCTGATGTCTAAAACTGGAACAGAGTTATGAATAAAAGTGCAGCCTTCTCAAAGGCTGCACCACCACAGCAGTAAACACTTTGCTCCTTATTTCCCTGGGATAAGCACACGTGCGAGGGACGGGCAGCTTCTCCCCTGCCTTTCACCCAGCACTGGTGTTTGATGTGGTTGAGGGTTCGGCACAGCAGCAGCGTCTGCAGGGGCTTTTGGTGGCACTGCAGGGGGTTTAGTGTGTGGACGGAAGATCTGGGCTATCTGCTGTTCTCTGGTGGTTGGGAAGCCCTTTGTGGGCCAGGAGAGAATGTAGCTGTGCTTTGGGATTCACAGTGTTTGATGTGTAACCAGGTGTTTTTCACTTGCTGGTTGTGTTCGAAACAATTCTTACACGTCATTACTGGGTAAGGCAATTAGAAGAGCCGATACTACCGTTATTCATTGCCATTTGGGGAGAAAACCCCTGTAAACTTATCTTGAAAACTGCCAAATGCCATTCCAAGTGCTCTGAAAGGAGTTTTATGTTTCCTTATCTGAAGACTGCTGTGATCTTCCCAGATTCATTAATACGTGGAAAGCAAATTGCAGAAAACGCCTTTGCATTTCAGAAATGTGGTGGCAGGAAGGGAGAGCTTAGCAAGAAGCTGCACATACCTCACATACGTAACGCTTTCCCGTCTATCAGAAGATCCTATCCCCGTCAGATAGCAGCAAGACATTCCTGGGGGTGGAGTGAGAGTGAATTTATCTTGGGAGTGAGCAGGATTTCGCTTTGCTAAGCTAGCTGTTTTGCTCAATTCAGGAATTTTCCATTCATCTCTGTTATCCATCAGCATATAAATCCCAACAACTGTAATTAGGACTACTTACCTTAATTAGTTAAGTTTTCTGCAGCTCACCTGTCCTTCTGCTGGCTCTCCTTTGTTGGCCTGACTGCTTGGTTGAACTGCTTCTCCAAAAATTCCTGCTTTGGAGGTATGCTTTCAAACCTATGTCATGGAGGGGACTGCATTCCTGTTCCTTGAAGAAGGCTACTGCAAGGTAGACGTGGTGTTATACAGAGAAGCGCTATTTGCTTTAAATAAATGTGAGGCTGCACTGTGTGGTTTTTATTGTCTTTTGATAGATTATTCATCACTTCAGCACTCAGAAACCCTGGCTGAGGGGAAGGCTCTGTGCTGAAATGCTGGGAGGAGTGTGTCGTGTGGCCTGAGAAGGCAGTGAAGGGCATCTCTCTGCTTGCCTTGTCCTTTCCAGTTCCTCCGGCATGAGCATGCTACCACTGTGTCTGGGTGGACGTATTTGCTTTAGTTTAATTCAAAAGATTTAGTTTAACTGGCTTGATACCTAAAATGTTGTGCACTGATTCAGAGTATAGCACAGGCTGTTAACGTGGATGTAAAATGCAGGTTCGTAGGGATTTGTGGGCAGCTCAGCTCCATTAGCTTGAAACAACAGCTGAAAAACATTCTTTTTAAAGTAAAGATATGTATTAGCCAACATCCAAAATCAGTTGTTAGTTCCGGCAATGGCTAGTTAGAACATGCCAAAATTACAAGCCCTCTGTAGATATGAAAAAAAACCAGGGGGGGAATATAGGTTCTGGTCCATAATTCCTTATAAAAAGAAATGCCTGTTGGCTAAATCAGGGGAGGGATTCGAGTAGCTGCAGCTGTGGAGTATGTCTGATAATTTGCATTCTCCACCTCCTGCCCTTATTGCAGAATTAAATTGGTCTCTCATTAACATGGGAATGTTTGTTGTTACACCGCCTGCTCTCTCCCCTGTGCCTATTCCAATGTAACGTCAGTCCCTGTTGGGAGCCTCCGGAGCGGGTGCCAGCGGGGAGGGGTTGTGGGAAGGGACTTTCTTTACCTCTTACAACAGGTGCCTTTGTCAGCACACCTCAGAGGCAACCAAGGAGGAGCCACCCTTGGCCTTACGCTTTCAACTTTTGCTACAAGAAAAAAATAAACCCACCCCACAAGGCAGTGAAAGTGAAGAGGAAGCAGTTATTTAAAAGGCTTCGGAAAACCTGAGCAGGATTTAGCATAGCAGGTATGATTTTTGTATAGGTGACACAGAGAGCGATCTCGCGAGCTGGATATCGGAGTTTCAGGATTGGAATCTAAAACATTTCTACTGTGGGAATTAATCGGAAAAAATTTGCAAGCCTTTGAAGAAAAACTTAAAAATGCTCTATAGGTGCATTTCAAGGAAAAAATACCTTTCCTCTTCCTGCAAGGGTTAAGCATGATCAGAATCTGATTTATTCTCAAGGATTTAACCTCAAGTGCTGCATTTTTTGTTTGCCATAAGCCTATTAGAACTCTGTTTCCTAGCAATAACGTGTAATTTCCCCGCCCCCCCCAAGTGAAAGATGTTGGGGTTTTAATCCTGTATGCTACAACTGTTGCTCAAGTTTCCTATTCAAATGCAAATAGCACCTGGTGCTATTTGGATACCTGTGTAATCTTTGATAAAGATACTCCAGGAGCACAGGAAAAACAGAAAAGCAAGGTGGGTCTGACCCTGTTTATTCTGGAAAGCAAGAGTGTAACCATATGCTACTGCCAACCTGAACTGGAAATTTCTACCAGATTTGCTGCATCCAGCACATCCTCTTTTTGAAGACGGCTGAAATGATTTATGTTTCTTGATCAGGTATGACTTTTCACCAGGAAGAACTAAAGGCTTCCAGAGAAGATAAAAATGTAGTGAATGAGTCTAAGCAGAAGTGGTGATTTTGGTTAGGAGCTTTACCTTGCCTGCAAGGAGTTTCTTTTGGAGTTGTTTTGTTTGTGTCTTTGAATCAATTACTATTTTGTAGATTTTTATTTGTAGTTTTGAGAATATGGATTTTTTATTATTTTTTCCTATTGTTTTCCTTGTGCTGCTTTTCCTCTGCATCAGATAATGTTATGATAAATGAATTGGAAAGTCAGGAGCAATTTGGAAGGCAGCTACGCTGTTTAGGACGCATAGACAAGAGATACCATATCACCTCTTGATTAAAAGCAAGCCAGTCCCCACTTCAAGTTAAAAACCTTCTACTGTGGGAAGTTTTGATTGTGTAAGTTGGTTTTATTTCACTTGTGGAGGTGTGCATTTATTCAAGGAAGAGCTTACAGCCTTCATAACATTTTGCATGACTGTTCTACCCTCTGTTACAAATGGAAACTGAAAAACTCTTTTTGGAGGATTGTGACTTGATGCCATCAGTATCTACGTGGCACAAAACACCATTCAGATCTGTATAAAAGCAAAAGTGAGTGTTTTTAAAGACTTCAGAGATTTAGAAACTTGCGGAAAATTCCAAGGAATGCCTGAAAGAAATCATCGTTACACCGGTCTCTGTAAATTTACAAATAAGCCAGAAGAAGCAATTCATTGGAAAGCAAGACTCTGCTAACAAGAATATCAGCTTTTGTGGGAGAAAACTGGATATAAAGAATAAACAATAGCTACAAAGTTTGAGAAGAACAGAAGTGATTCCAGTCCTGCTGTCAAGCACTGACAGATCTTTTCTTGCTTAATACTAATCTGGTTTGGCTACTGCTTTCTCATGTTCAGCCTCAGACTGGAATTAAAACAGGTTCCCTGGCCTTCACCGAACTGCAGCAAATGCCTTTTGCAAGTTGGGTGTTGGGAGTGTGAGCAGGTGTTCCGTATGTGCTTCCCGTGATACTAAAAGGCACCCTTGAGAGGAAAACTCACAGGGGAGCTGATTTGCTGGGTCATTCTCTGGTGACACTCCTTCCTCATTAGCTTCTTCAGGTGGGTGTGAGCAACTGACACGGAACTGAGCCAAGGTTCAGCCTTGGATTGTCAACCTGCTCTGGCTGCTAACGGCAGATTGCTGGCAAAATGATGGAAGAAGTCTCCATAATGGTGGCTTATGATGCCCATGTATTTAGCCAGCTGTGTGATGAAGACTTTCTGGCCAATCTGGTGGCAGTCAGCAAACCCAAATCTGTGGTAGGTGTTGCTCTTGCTCCTTTGCCAATAATGCTTAAGGTTATACTCTGTCCAGTGGTTAAGTCCTTCTGCTGAAAGCTATTTACTGCTTAGTTTCTCTTTTTATTACTTTTTCAGAAATTTGCTGTCATGCATCAATAAAATTAAAATAATTTATGTCAGAAGAGATATGATTGTTAAAATAAGATCTTTCTGGGCTACTAAGTTTAGAAGAAGGTGATTTGCTCAGTATGGGAACAGTTGAAATAATATTGAAATAAGAGAAATAATAGTTAAACTGGCAAATGTCTCAGCTTATCTATCCATGGAATCAGCACTAAATGATATAAACACTTTCTCTGCCTTAGCCTGTCAGTTAAAAGTTCAGGCCAGATGCTCAGTGTATGCCGAGGATCTGGGGTGTAGGTCACCATCATCACTAAATCTAAGAGAATCTGTCCCTTGCGTGACACTGGTGATGTTACACTTTTATATGTTCTTCTGAAATCAGCATAAATATCTTTTCAGTTAAATGACCACTTCCTTTTTTCATAAATAGCATATGTCTTTATGTAAATGACATGTATAGTGTGGTCATCTTCCTCTCTCATGGAGATCCCTGCGCTTGTAGGGAGCTGCATTCAATAGTTCTAGACTCTGGGGATTGGTACCAAAGTTCATCTTTGGTCTCAAATTCTACAGATGAGTCCATGTGAGAGCCAGTCCACCTAGAAGCAGTCAAAATAAGTCTTTGAAAATAAAAATGCATGTATAGGTGTTGAGCTTAACTTGAAGGCAGATACAGTTAAAAATTCAGTCTAAATATGAATCAGGCTAATTCTTTGGCAATACAATGAAGCATTTGTGTTTGCAGACTTCGGTCTGTGTATGTGTTTGTATCCAGGTAGTTCACTAAGCTGTGACAAAGGGAGGTGTTCTCAGAAAAGGAAAAATTTGCTTTATTGCTATCTTGTGTAAAATCTCTCTGCGCACGTTTCCTGCTTGGGTTTTTCTGCCTGTCCATGCTCAGGAAATCTTGGGTGCATGAACTCCTCTCCTGCATCTCCTGTAGGCTGCTGGATTTAAACCAGAGCTCTGCCCAGTCCCTTTTATTATGGTGCCTTTTTCTGTCTCTAGCCTCCTCTAGGCTAGAATTTACAAGGCCCATTAGAACAGTTAGATAAATATGGAAATCCAGTACAGACAAAACTGTGTTAGTTTATTATGACCTGGTTGGAGACCTGGGCTCCAAATAGGCTTTAACTTCACCGGCATATTAGGAGTTACATACTTTTCTCGTGCTCGTATTTTGAAATATGTGGTATACTTTAGTTAATTCAGTTTTTTACTATTTACAATTAGTTAATTGTCCAGACACAACCTTTCCTTTTTTTCTGCCTTAGCTGATTGCTATGGCAGCATTTGTTATTCTGACTAGAAGCCCAGAGAAGTATCTTTCCCTCAAAGGGGTACGGATGCTGCAACAGGGCTAACAGGAGCCAGGTGCCCGCAGAGAAGGTACCTGCTGGCGGGCTCTGGGAGGGGCCCTTCGGATGAGTTTCTCTGAGCAGGTGATGGTGACGGTGGGGTTTCCTGGATGCCTCCTGTCCTGAACTGCTTGTGTTTCTAGAGCCTGTACTGCAGTTGTTTAAATTAAAATCCTTGTGGTAGGAAAACATTTCATGGATGGCTTACCCTATAATTTCAGTCTTTGAAAAGTGCTGCTTAAGGTGGCTGGGTGATGGCCTCTTAAGTTTTGTATAGCTTCAGAGCAAAAGTAATGGACGTTGCATTACGTAGCTCACCGTTCCCCCAGATCAGCTGCACGTGACTGGAGGAGAGAGTAACTGATATCAAGAGCACCACGTTACAGCTCCGGCTGATTTTTGCCACTCTGAAAATAAGATGAAATAACATTTTTTAAAAAAAAAAATTCTCTATGAAGTAACTACTTATCTCCTAGTAAACAGATACTTACGTGGGAACAACCGTGGGAGGAAAAGTATCATTATTACTAATATTTATAAGATCTGAATGATTGACTTTAGTTAAGTACATGCTCTTACCAACTCTTTTTTTCCTGAATCGGAGTATTAACATGTTTCAGTGCATTATGTACTAGTAAATAAGTTAAGAAATGTGGGGTTTGCAGGGTTTACATAGGAAATACTTAACTACCCATTTAAATGGTTTTGAAGTATATTAACTAAGCAAATAATGGTGCAAACAACCTGAGGAGGTTTAAGATGAAGCTCAACAGGATTATGATAGGATTAGACATTGCGTGGGAGCCTGCACTACTAAGGGACAGGACCTGATGACTCAGAACGTTTCTTTCAGTTCTCTACTGCTATGTTTAATCATGGGACAAGTTGCCAGCTGGGACAAGTTGGGGCAGATCCCCTCGACTCTGTCCTGGTCATTCTACCAGATTGCACAAAGGTATGTACTGTACATGAAGTAACATTCTGCAGAAAGAATTTGCAGAGGTTTCATTTATTCTGAGAGTTCATGTAATAGCACAGGTATTTTTGCAATCTGGGATTCATCTGTTTGTTTGCAAAATCCAGGTTTCATATATTTTTAAAGGAATTTCTACTATGCTGCTCTGGTTGCAGAGAGAAGTTTAAAAAAAAAAAAAGTTCTTTAAAGGCTTTCATCCTGTTCTGTGGTTTGGATGCCAGGATGGTTATCGTTGTAGTTCCAGAAATCTTGCAACTAGTAACTCCTAGTTATTTGGGTAGTGCCATAGGTCAGAGCACACAGAGTCTCTCTTGCACAGAGAAGAGTGCCACGTGTCACAGCATGAGGTGGCAAAGGGTTAATACCGAAACCCAACTGGGTCCAGATGATAGTTGTTGTGGGGTGCTTATGCCTGAGGGCAGCCCTGCCTAACCTTCTGACATGTCCAGTGCCACGCAGGTAATGAACTTTGTGAGGAAAATCAGAATTATCTGCTGTTGTCTAGGTCCTGTCAATTCTGTTTGTATTTTTCAGTGGGAAATGTGAATTTTTCAGGGGAAGGCGTAGCAGTGGTTTTGTAGTGTTCTTTTGGTGCACATAAATACTAGACAATTGAACAGGATGCAGATGATCCAAGATAAAGTTTTGTTAAATATACTCCAAAGCAACACTGTGTGATAGCAATCCTCCAACATATATTTTAATAAAATTAGTCATATTGCAGTGTGACCATGACACATGGTTGTTTTGCTGTGTGGTCTTGCTTTCAAGATTTCAAGTTATTCTGAAACTGCTTCATACAGACATGCAAAGCAACATATAAAAGTGGACTGCTGTGTAGTTTGTGCAAGAATTGAGTAGCTTTACTCTGGGGAATTTAAATTCTCAACTTATCTGCAGAAAATTTGGACCCAAGGGGTTATAAAAATGGTATACTAAGCGGTATAATCCTCTTAATCCAGGGTTGAAGGGCATTCTTCTGGAAAGCTTTGCTGTATTCTCGTTTGCCTGCCTGCCTTGTGTTTAGCTCTCTGTTCAGGGGAATTATCAGCCATTTCATACAAGTGATTTGCGGTTACACACCAGCAGACTCTGCCGTAATGATTTCTAGGCTCTCAATTTCCCATCAAAGCCAAACTAAGGAGGTTCAAAGTGGATGGGTGAACTGCAAACTGGGTGAAGAACTAGGTGACCTGGCAGGAGCACAGAGCGTAGTGGTCAGTGGGTTTAACAGCCGGCTGGCTATAAACGTTTGTGGGCGGTTTATAGTGGGACTGGTACTGTTAAGCATCTTCAGGATGAGACACCAGAAGAGGATGTACCCTGTTTTTCAAGTGGCAAAACCTTGATTTTCAGGTGGCAAAATCCACAGAGTAGGTGGTGGACACACGGCAAGACAGGTCTGCTGATCAGAGGAACCTCAGCAGGGTTGGGTTCCTGAGGTACAGCAAAGGCAAATGCAAAACCCAGGGCTCCTCCCTGGGCAGAAATAACTTCATTGTCTGTGCAGGCTGGGAACCAAACGTGGATAGTATCAGTGCAAGAAGGGTGTTGGGAGTCATGGTGGATGACAACAGGAGCGAGCAGCATGCCCCTGTAGTGGCGAAGGCTAGCTGGCACGGCAGCGTGTCGGGTGGGATGCTGATTCCCTCCCACCCAGCAGTCCTGAGGCTGCATCTCGCACACTGAATCCAGGTTTGAGCCCCCACAGAGAAAAGGGTGCCCTGGTTTTGGTTGGGATAGAGTTAATTTTTCTTCTCAGTTAGCTGGCACAATGCTGTGTTTTGGATTTGGTGTGAGAACAATGTTGGTAGCACACTGATGTTTTAGTTGTTGCTGGGTGATGTTTATATTAAGTCAAGGACTTTTCAGTTTCTCAGGCCCTGCCAGCGAGAGGGCTGGGGGGACACGAGAAATGGGGAGGGGACGCAGCCAGGACAGCTGGCCCGAACTGGCCATAGGGG
>JAVJGI010000032.1:5460873-5488910 GCA_035590275.1 Ibycter americanus
GTTCCATGCCATTGAACGTCACACTCAGTATAGAAACTGTGGGGGAGTTGGCCAGGGCCTGGGCATCGGTCAGCAGGCGGTGAGCAATTGTGTTGTGCATCACTTGGGTGTTTTTCCCTTTCCTTTGGATTTTATTCCTCTCCCCTTCTCTCTCCTTTTCATTACAGTTGTTGTTGTTATTATAATTGTTATTATTATTTAATTTCAATTGTTAAATTGTTCTTATCTCAGCCCTCAAGTTTTACCTTTTCCCCAATTTTCCTCCCCATCCCACTGCAGGGGGGCAGGGAGGGAGCGAGTGGCTGTGTGGTGCTTAATTTCTGGTGGGGATTAAACCACAGCAAAGGGATATTCACAGCCCAGAGCCCACCCAGCAGAGGACCACTGGGAAGGCAGGGGGCTGACCGCAGGAGGGAAGGATGAAAGGGTTGGGGCAGCTTAGCCTGAAGACCAGAAAGCTCAGGAAAAGGGATCTAATTACAGTCTCCTGCCACCTAAAAGAAGGTCCTAGAGAGGGTGGAGCCAAACGCCCTTCAGAGGCACACAGTCATGAGACAAGAAGGAACGGTCTGAATTTCCAGCAAAGCAAATTCTGGCTCAGCATAAGGGGAAGCAGTTCTGCCCAGGGTGGCCCTGGCTTCTCCATCCTTGGAGACTTTCACGAGCAGCATGCTCTGACTTTGAAGCTATCCCTGCCTGTGCAGGAGGTTGGTCTGTATGCCTACTGGAGAGCCCTTCCAGTCTACACTGTTCTAAGTCTAATTCTGCCTCATGTGGAGGCTTGCAGTGAGGAGGAGCTGGCAGCATTTGAGCTTTTGAAGACTATTTTTCCCTGAGTGGCATTACTGCTGGCATGCTGCTGCCGTTGCTGCTGCCAAAGGAGCAGTAAGGGAGTTTGGGTGGTTGCTGTTAGGAGAAATGGCTGTTTTCAGCAGATATAATCCTCGGCTGCGCCCTTCCCTTCCCAAGAGAAGGAGGGGTCCTGCTCTCAGGATGTCCCTAGGAGTGGTCTGGCTTCCACCTCTTCCTCCTCTGTGGGGCAGGAGCAGTCAGATTCTGCCCTGATCCTCTCACCTTGTCTTTAGAGCAGAAAAACATTTCTTATATACACATATAATAAAATAACAGATTTTATTTGTTAAGCAGGTGATGCAGAAAGAGAAAAGCTCTAATAGTTTTTGTCTTTCCCTTCCCTTGATTGCTCAAGTCCCTTGGCTTTTGTGATTTCAGGATGCAGCCGCTCTTTCTTTAACTCTACGATTTTTAAAGATTTTGTGTATTCCACTCTCGCTCGTTATCCTTCCAGCTTCATCGCCTTTTCTGTGATTTCTTTTACCAGTACAAATCTTGTGTCCCCAAAAATTCAGGTGAGCGATGTTTATATGGAATAGTAAACATAACATGAACTATCACCTGATTTTTTTTTAATAAAAATTCTACATTTTTATTCTGCTTTAAGGAGTCAGCCCCACAATGTCGTTGTCTTCCCCTGGAACTCATCAAGATTTGAAGTCAGTGAAGGAAACTGCTGATACAAAGTTAATTAAATGGATCCTTGTATCAGACTGTGGTTTGCTTACTACTATATTTTAGGTCGGAGAGTATAACTGATGTGCACAAATATTAGTTTGATGGCAATTTTTTCTCAATAAGACTTGGTTGGCACCTTTTGATGTTAAAACTAAATGCATCAAAATGAAATCTTTTGCTTCCTTGGATTTCCCATGTTTTAAAGTCTTGGAGTTCAAGCATATTTAGGAAAACTGGTGCAGCTTCTGCAGTGACAGTGTGAAATCCCCATATGTCCGCTGTCATATATGAATCCTTGTAGGCCAGAGAGGAGGTAATTTCCCTGCAACGGGTAAGCTCCTGGTCCCTCTCACTACTAAAATCAGACTTGGTCATAGAGCAGACGCCCTGATAAAACTCGCAGTGCTTGTTTATCATACACAAATCTGGCCCTAAATGAGGAACTTGTAAACAGTGAAGAAGCGTATGTTTTATATTGTAACGTGTAGCAGGCATAGAATTTTATTCTTCTTCATGTTTATTTGACCTTCATCACTCATTTGTTACTAAATATGAAAAACAATAATTGGTACTGCAATACCTTCAACTATTTATATTGCATCCCATTTGTTTTCTGCTGTCTTAAACCTTCAATGTGCAGCATGTTTTCGCTGCTGCATGTAGTTAAGTGGAGTAGAAACCATGAAAGGTGAAGCCATAGCCTGTGGTATCTGGGCAGAAAACATGGCATTTGGGAAGTGGGAGGGCATGAGAGTCAGCTCCCCCCACTCGGTGAGAAGTTGTCAGGTGCTGCTGCGTTGTACCCAGCCCTGGTCTTTGGTATTGCATCAGTGCACATCGGTCCAGTGGTTTCCCTGTTTCTGCTAATTGCTCTGTGGTGCAGTCGGTGTCTGCCAGTGTCGCTGTGTAGCCCTCATTTGGCATCGAGGTTCAGTTGCGTGAAAGTGGGAGAGGTGGTTCATCCTGCCTGTGCCTTCACAGAGGTTAAGGCTGGGCAGATCTTCATCTTTCGGTTATTGAAGCTTCTGTCTTTCATCCAACTTCATTCCAGTAGCATTTTTTGAAAATTAAAAACTATTAAATGCTGTTCTGGAAAAGCATCCAGCTCTCATTGGAGTATAACAGGAGGTGGGAAAGGTATCATTTTCCATGGTAATCTCTTGCTGTTCAAAATCTCGTTTAGATTCTTTCTGGTTTCAGCTTCCTATCTTGGATCTGGGATGTGGTTTCGTGCCAAAGTACAGCATTCTGCATCATTATTTATTTTATCCCTGTGAAGGTACTTTCATGCTGTGACCAGCTCAGCTGTCTGTGCTGTCTTGTGCAAACTGAGGATCTTGCACTCTTTAAATTCCTACTGCGAGGCATTTACACCCTGCACAAAACAGTGCAGTGGCTCTGCTCTGCATCTTCTGAATTTTTTTTTTTTCCCCAACTGCATCTTCCAGGTCTAGATGCAGTATTCCGGTATTGGTCTCACTGACGATCCTGGATTGAAACTTCCCTAGTCATCTTGCTTTTTCCTATCCTTGTACATCCCAGGGCTGCCATCAGCTGTTCTGCTGCAGCAGACTCCGACGGCAGTTACAGTTTACTCGCTGCAGCTCCCTGCCCTTCTTCCTATACCAGTGTTTGTTCCAATCCCACGCTGTGCTGTGTGGCCTCCTGAGTGGTGCCGATGCAGCTACTTGTGGGGCTGGTGTTATGAATAGCACTGATACAATTAAAAATTGGGAGGAGGAAAAAAAAAAAGCATATTTCTGAAGGATTATTTTGGTCAGCTTGCCATTGAGGAGTGAGGTGAGAGGGAGAGGGCCATGGAGGAAGAGCTAGGTGGATGACTGGCTGCTTTCACAGCATGTGCCTCCCAATCCCCTGTCCCCTGTTCTTCCCAGAGAGCAGAAAAAATTCCAAACTTTTGGAAGAGTCTAAATGGTGCTTTTCTGGGGCTGATCCCACCTCTTCATGGGATTCAACCCCAGCTGGAGGTCTGTGGCTCCATGCTGTGGTTAAGCCCTGCGTCCTTTTGGTCTGGAGTTGGCACAGCGGTGTGTTTCATGTGAGTATGCAGTTTCCAGGAAGTCAAATATATGTGTGCAATTTTCTGGTCCTTCTTCTTGTTCTTTTCAGCTCTTTCTATCCATGTGTCATCTGCAGGTTTTATTAGCGGGACTGTATTTTTCACTTCCAGGCCACTGATGTACTGTTTGATAGTGCTGGATCTTTTATGAGTCCCAGAAGACAGCCTTTAGAATGTCATTAACCAGAAATGAAAAACGTTATTGAATAATGATTCCCTTTGACAATGACTTTTTGACCCATTTCCTAAGCTTTTTAATTCATGCTTTATGGCTATCGGATACTCTTCTGGGGGTTTTGTTGTTTTGGGTTTTTTTAATAAATCTATCATGTAGTAGTGAATCCAGTGCTAGAGAAGACGTACAACTGTAAAGTTACTTTTATCAATCAGACCTGTGGATAAAGAATGAAATAGGAACTACGGTTTATAAAATTGTGTTGGTTTGAGGCAGTTACATGCCTCAACTGCATACTTACCATCTCTGCAGAGCGTGTGTGTGGGTTTCTGGGTTTCAGCTAACCAAACCAAAGTCATCCAGGTGGTTTGATTTGTGGTACTTAAATATTGGGAATACAGGATTTTCTTCTGGTCTGTGTGAATCTCTGCTGGTTTAAGCCGAATGAAATTCAAGGAAGAATTTAATTTTTTTTCTTCTGCTTTTAGTTTTAGTTATTTTTCATTTGTTCCAAATTAATAACCTATATTAAGTTTTTGTTTATTTTCTCTTCATGTTTGAAAGCATTTCTTATTGCTGCCCTCTTATTGTCATTGGATCAAGAAGGAGTTATTTAAGCAATGTTTCAAATAGACATTTTATAAATAAGAACAGAATCTTTGTGATTAAACATTCAAAAGCGGGACATCTCTATTTTGGAGCTTCCTCATCTTCTTCTTAAAAAGAATTTCAGGAAAATTGATACAAATTTTTCTGGGCACTTGAGAAACTGTGCTTCTGTTAGTGTCGCTGTGTTAAAAGCCCATTTGGGAGGAGAAATTTGGAATAAGTTTCTAGACATTATTGGTTCTATAGGTCTTTAGTTTTAATGACCTTGAATGTGTTTGGTATCAGCATGAATCTTTGCAATTAAAGAAGAGCCAGGTGATGAATTACTTTGTAAGGCCATATTTCAACATTTAAATGCAGAAGTGGTTAAATTAGAATAAAGTACCCACAGGTGAGGTAGGTCAGGTGAGATTGATACAGCCACTTTGTACCTGTTAGATACTTGCCTTTTCTCGTGGATTGCCATTAATATAACACGTAACACCTTAGCAAAGCTGTATACAAACCCAAAAGCTTTGTTGTGTACTCATAGCTAATGCAAAGTACGTGTATTTGTCAGTGTTCTGTCAGTGTCTCTATGATTGGTATAGTCATCGACTTTGAAAGGAGTGCTAAAACTAGATGAAAAGGCAGTTAATCCCTTTATAGAAGCCTAATTTCTTAATTACTAGAAAATAGATTAGAAAGTTTGGGTAGGTGAATGTGATGGCTAAAAATACTCTGTCTTCATTGTCTACAACTATTTTCATTCTTTTTGAACGCAATTCTCAGAAGAATTTGGCATAAGGACAGTGCCAAGGTTGGAAAATGTAGTTTGGTGGGTTTTATCTTGTTCAGTTTGTGCTTTCTTGCACCATTCAATATGCACATTTTTTCTTTGTTGCTTCCTTCTAGCTGTGTCAACAGGAACTCACAAAGAAAAAAGCCACCTGTGTTGACTGGAGTGCTGGTTACACAGGTCGCTGAGGTTTTAAAGCTGTAGGCTTGTCTTTTGTGCTGAGAAAAATCCAGATGGGTTTATTTCAGAGTCACATGTTAGCTCTGCCAAGACAAAGCTTGGTGTGTATAGAAAGCATTGTATTTTTATTACAAGGCAGAGTCACCAAAGTAATCCCCAATTACGGTACCATGGTATAAGATACTATATTTGTTTGTCCTTTACCTTGGAGATCACAGAAGCTAAGTGCATAGGCAAGAACAAGTACACAGAGATTTCCCACACTCAGGTTGAACTTCCAGAGCAGGTCAGGCAATACTGGAACAGGAAAACAGGAATTTGGTTATCCCAAAACTGGGGCTCTTGTTCTTTCTGTGGCCAGAGGAATAGGAAATGGAATATACAGACCTGGGAGAGAGAGCTCAGGAAAAAAATGAAAGAGAAGGGCCGGCTGGCTTCTCTGCTGCTGCTGGTACTGGGGGGTGAAAATGGTGGAGCCAGATGTTGCTGCTAATACTGACTGGCTTCCCTTTCCACAAGAAGTAGCTGTTCTCCCTCTGTGGGAGCTCTTTCTCTTGTAGATCTCTCTTCAGTGGCAGCAGCGGCTTGGCTTTCCAGCTGCAGTTGGTAGCATAGCCACACTTCATCTTCCGCCCTCAGCCCCTCCTGCCTGATGCAAACTTCTTGCTTTTGTCAGTGCTTAAGATGCTCTTGGGATTTTCCATGCTAGATGATAAAGCAGAAGGCCTCTAGTTTACTCGTAATTGATTAGCCTGACAGGGTCTCAGCTAGACATAAAGGATGAGCATCGGTCTCCGCGCAGGTGAAGTGGCACACTCAGCTGGTGGTGCTAGCGGTGCGGGTGGAACTGTAGCTGGAGCAGTGGAAACCACAGAAGGTTTAAAAACCCAAAAAGCAGTCTTGTACATACAGGTGTGCGAATCGGTGTGCCTGCTCTGTATCTCTTGGGGCTGACGTGCAGTGCTGCTGTGCGTTCCCATCCCCAGGGATGCTCCCCAGCAGCTGCTTACACTACATGAATGGCTGACTAGTGCTTTTAAACTCTGCTGGCCCGCCCTTCCTCCAGTTGCCCGCCAGCTCCATGCCGAAGCATTTTGCCAGTACCACAGAGACTGAAAGGTGCAAAACCTGAAGCCTCCTTAAAGGCACGGAGAAAATCTGCTCAGCAGATGAAGGATTAGAGAAATAACAGAGGAAGGCAAGGATTAGTTACTGCACTAAGATGCTGTTCCATGCTTCAGTGAGTGTTTCTGATACCTTGGAAGTTGGACACTGTCCCACTTGTTTTCAAAATGCTGATCATTAATGTGCAGTTTTAAAGAATTTTATTTTTTTTTTTTTACTTTGGGGTTTTAGCAGTTGTGTTTATGAAGCAGGGCAAGCAGAAAAAAAGCAAGGCTTTTGAGAAGATGTGGTAAAAGTGTTAGCTGCTGAAATACAGGTAAAAGTATTTGATATAACAAGGGATTGTGGAGCCCTGAATGTAATGGTTCAGCTGTAATATAGCAAAGGTATGTATTTTCTGTTAATGGCGTAATGCACTGATAGGGAATTGCTCTTAGTAACTTGGGTGTTTGAAACAAGAAAGTAATGAAAGGTGTTTTATCATCAAGGGCCTCACCACACATCAAAGAAGCCTGATGGTGATTTTAAAGATGCCAATTTAAAGTGTGACAGCAATACAGTTTTCTTGATACTGTGACACAGAATTGATATACAATAATATTAACACACAGAACTGTGTTCAAAGAATACGGTGAGGTTCTTTACTGGTGAATATAGCTTTACCTGGCCATAGGGTTCAGAGTTATGCTTTAGCGCCCATTCTCTGTCTCAGGAGGTAGAAATTTTTTTTTCTATCTTGTGCTGGGCGTGGAGTGTGACAGGAGCCAAGACATGGCTCAGTAACTCAGCAGAGTCGGGATCTAGTCTGGCAGACACCGGTCACAGGTTTCACCAGTCTCCTGGCAGGTTTCAGAAGACATATTCAGTTGGGGGGTTATTAGCTGAAAGCTGTGGACTCTGTGGACTAAATATGTTCAACGTGACGGGTTTTACAGCCTTGATAATACCAATATTTTGAACTTGGCTACTGATGAGTTGCTAGCCTTGTGTCAGTAATTTTCCATAAGTGTGCTTGTGAGACAGGTCTGTGTTAGTTCCAGCATAAACAAGGACGGAAAGCGAACCTCAGGTGGCTTCTTTGCTTAGTGGTGCAAGAAAATCACTGGGGACTTCTGAATTTCTGATTGTCACAGGGATGGTGGAGAAGACTGCACTTGTCTTCCTGCTCACCCTTCTGTTCTGTTGCTGTGATGTGCCAAGAAGTACAACCAAAGCTTTAAAATTGTTGTGGGCATGGGTTAGATACAAATCAAAATGAATGATGTACCTCTGAATGGGGGGGGAGCTGAGGGCTGGATTTTGCATAGTCACTGAGGAGACGCAGGAAACCCTTCACACCAAATCCTGTATACCAAAAGGTGTATGTAAGACACAAAATCACTTGGAACTGTTATGTTAGGAGGTGCAAACCAATGAATAAATTCTGTGCTGGAAAAACGGCTGCTGTTCATAGTAACTGTGTTATCCAGAGCAGGGCCTTGTCCCAGGTGTCTGGTCAGTGTCAGTTCCCCCAGTTATCTGATCCTAATCTGTGGCCTTGGGATAGATACGTGGTTTCATTTAGCCTATATAGTCTTTATAACAGAGATCTCATTGTTCAGGCATTCTTTGAGTTATGTCAGATAATAAAAACGACCTGTACACAGACATTTTCCATCTAGAATGTTCCAAATATTGGTATCCTTAACCACAGTATTCCTGTTGACCAGAGCCAATTTAAATGCAAAATAGGTGCTTGCCAACAAAGTGGATGTAGCTGTTTCCTTTCACGGTGTGCATCTCAATATTAAAACCCTTATCTGTACGCGTGAGAGGAAGCACTGTTTGTCTGGCTGAGCTGCTAGACATCAGCTGCAAGTATATAAAATAATCAGCCATTTCCAAGCACTGCTTTTAAGCCACTCAGGGTGTCTCTTTTTCGCTAAAACAAATAGAGTTGAAGTGGATAATAAGCCCTCCATATCTCAAAGTGAAAATGAATTGTTGAATGCTGAAAACCGTTTTGAGGATCTGAAAAGGAGCGTTTTGAAGAATCTGTGTCGCAAGGCAGAACATCCTCTCCTTGAGCCTGTTTTGTTGGGGTTTTTTTCCCCCAGATGCAGATTCCCCTGCAGTCAATATATGCGCCTCTCAAACACGAGCACTGTAGTGAGTGCAGAAGCACACACCGGTGTTTAGAGCTACAGTCCAGGGAATCTGAATTCCGTTCTGTTTTCCTGCGTTGCTGCTGGGTTGCTGTACAGTGAGGCTTACTGATTATCTTTCGGTCTCAGCTTACTCTTTAAACTTAGTTAACTGCATTGCTAACTGAGCCTAACTAAGCAGATCTTTCAAATAGCGGGGCTATGGAAAAATAATGGGTTATGCCAGGTTCAGCAGGTTTTGATGAACGGGAAATACGTTGTAGAGATTAAAATCTGACAAAAGGATCTGGTGTTGGAAGTCATCCAGCGTCACTGACTGTGTGGCCACTGCCGTTCTGAATCACAGTAAAGTGTGCAGGGTATGCTATAGATTTTGCAACCTGCCTTTCCCTTCTTCTTATAAATTCCTGTGGGTGTCTAAATTGCAAATGAGATACTTTGATAATGGACTTATGTGGAAGAATTAAATAAAAATAAAAATTCACAGCAAAGCTGGTTTCCTTTGCCTCCAGCCAGCTTTCAGATTGGATTTGTGTTATCCTGAAGAGTCTCTTCGGGAGGTCTTACATCTACAGAGCTGGCAACGAGATGACTTGCAGAGGGAAGAAGACTCTTCCCCTGCAAAGAAAGGATACTTAGGTGTGCTGGTGTGGAGCAATCTGCTTTGCTGATACAAAAAGAGCATTTCTGTTAGTTCTTTTTTCCAGACATGAGTTGGAAGAGAGATACTGTTCTGTGCAGGCATTCAGACAGGCATGCACTGAGCAGACGATCTCTCCAGCATAGTATAGGTTTTCAAGGAATTTGAGAGAACATCTTCCTGCTGGCATAGATGGTAAAATAGCATCTGACATCCAGGGCTTTTTTTGTGCTGCGTGCATGAGCTCAAGCGAAATAACAGCACTGTGGACCCACCTTTATCCACTGCGATGAGAGGTGGCTCATCAGCCCCAGCACTGCAGTTTGTGCTGCAGGCTTGCCCGGAGCCAGGCTGCGATGAGGATCATGCTGGAGTCAGATGATGTCAGAGAGGCTGCTTCACAAAACTTATTGATCACATCGCCCCAAAACCAAGGGTTAGATGATGTTTAATGAGATTTAAGGTGTGTTTTAGAGTGGGGGATGTCTGGGTCCTGAATGTGATGCTGCAGCTAGGTGAAACACTGATGAGGGCTATTCCACTTGATTTCAAACCTGTGGTGAAACAGCTTGTGACCAGCAAGCCCTTCACCACACGGTGACAGAAGAGAAGTGGGAAGTCTTCAAGCTATGCTACAGCTTGTGAATTTTCTTTAGGTAGCAGCTGATTTTAATCCCTACATTTTGTTCTGCAAATCAATGCTGCAGATTTTCTTCTCTGCAGACTACCCAGCACCAGGAGAGATTTGTGAGGAATTAAGATTTGCCCTTTTTCCTCCTAGATCTCATGCTTGCGGCTAATATCTCATTGGAGATACAGTTGTTCAGATTGTATTGCATAATATCTAAATATGACATCCCGCTCACCCCCTTTAAAGTCTAATCCAAGAGACGAGTCTGTTGTGTCAATGTGTTACTGTGGGTTTTGTTCTTTCTTTTTCATTACTGCATCTCTCAAAAAGAAAAATGAATTGCTTATCTACTTCTGGATTTTGCTCCCAGTGACCGACATCACAGGATACTTCATCATGCCTTTGGGCAGCCACTTTTTAAGAAAAGGACAATACAGTTATCCATAGCAATGACTGCACAGAGCAGCAGAGCACTGAGTCAGTTTCTTCGTATGCTTTTGTTACATTAAAGCCTTAATTTGGCCTAATTAAGTGTTTAAATAGAGCTATATTATCCTTCCTTGAACCTGATTTAGTTGTCTTTTAAATATGGAGTATTAATGGGAACAAACTGATACAACAACTTTTGAGTGTGAACTAAGATGACGCGTAGGATCTGAAATTGTTGCTAGTCTGCTGAGGTTCTGTTTAAAGCTTGCAGTCTCCATAGGACACACTTTGCAGAAGCGAGTGTCATTTTGAAATTACCTTGCTTTTAACGTTGTTTTAAATCAATGTGAAGACAATTGATTTATGTATGCACAAGCGTAACTTGGGTCTCCTCAAGAGGGGCAGACATGGCAGTGGTTTTCCGAGAGCCTCTTGCAGCTGGTACTCCTGGCTGTGTGCAAGGGCTGAGCTGAGCCTCAGTGAGCTCGGGCTGGTCCTGTCGCCTCTGAGCCAGGCTCCCGGGCATCACACGTGCTTGGAAATGGTTCTGCTGTGCAGCAGTGAGAAGAGTCTGGGCTTATCATGGGGACCGCAGCCCGGGATGTGTGTGGTGGATGAATAAAAGAGAAGCTGGGCTGCAGCCAGTGTCTGTGGCTGCTGTCGGTGCTCGCCCAAAGCAAGCTTGACAGCCTCCTGCATTGGTCACCAGCACACAGTGGAATGCTGCTTTTGGAGGGATGCAGGTCCCTCACCTCAATCTTGAAATACCAAACAAATCCATCACCAATGAAACAGAAAATTAAGTCACCTGCTTCTAAGAATGGGAAAGGAAAGCATCACACATTTGGCTAATTGGCTTTTTTCTTTTATTTTTACTTCTACATTGAGGTGAGAACTACAGAGGAAAATGTGCAGAGTGCAGAGATCACAGAATACTGGCTACGTTGTTAGTGTGATGGTACAGTGTATTTTTGGAGTGTTTATGCAGTGCTAGATAAAGAAGTGGGAATCTGGGAGATACTCTGTTCAGTCTGGCATTGTGGCAGTGCTGGAAATTAGAAATCAGGTAATAGGATTTTTGTGTCTGGATCAGCCCCTGGCTGTCTTCAGTATGTTCAGGAAATCACTTTACATCTCTGCTTCCATTTCCTTGGCTGTCAAATGAACATAATGATAACTACCTCCTCTGAGTGCTCATGCTTCATTACAGCAATAAAACATTTTTGGGGAAGGAGTCATAGGTGTGTGCTTTATTAATCCAGCAAGGTCAGGCTGAACTGTCTGTAAACAGCAAAAGAAATTGCAGAATGAGGGAAAGGTCTCCTGGAGCTGAGCGGATGCCGATGCCTGGCACGCTGCCCATGCGCAGGATTGCCAGAGAAGGTGGAGCAGATCTTTTCAGCCCTGTCTGAACACGGGGGCAGCTAAAAACAAAGTAGGTTTGTTTCTCACCTGCCACGTATCATCTCACTGCAGTGAGTCTTTTGCACGTTCGGTGTAGTAGCCTGTTGGGTTTTTTCAGGAAGAGGTTTTGCTTGTTCAGTTCTTCTGCATGGATGTTTTATTAAGATGGCCTGCATGGCTTTTTCTCTATATACGACTAGTTGTGACATGATTTTATGCTTGAACGTAATAAAATAAAACGAGTCAAGGAGATAAGATACTGACATAAACAGATGAGCAATGTTTATAAACCATAAGAGTCTCCTAAATTTGATAACCATCAGTTCTAGCCAATATACTCCACGGTGCTAAAGAAAGAAGAAATCAATATTGCAGAAGCTTTTACAGAAAATTTATGAGCACACTCTGTTCAGGATCAGTCCATGAAGATTGAAGCATAGCTAGCACTAAGCACTTATGAAAGGGCTTACAGAGAAGTCCCTTGTTGAACTCACAAACGGTTCCAGGGAATTAAATTGGGGAATATGGAAATGGGCTTTTAAATTATTTTTTTTTTATTTATTTATTAGTGTATACCCAGAAGAAGAAAGTGCTGTAATAAATTATCAAACTCCTTTGAGTAATGTGGCCGAATAGACAGCAACAGTGAAGCATAGTCCCTGCCAAAGTTATTAAGCATACCTGTTCAGATATCTATTTTATAAGTGGATTAGTATGGACTGGTTTTCTAATGTGAATTCCCCTCCCCACCCCACCCCGCCCCGACCCCTTAAGACAGACTTTCCCTGTGTTTAGGTACTGCTTTCCAATTAAGGCAAAGTTGTAGCATAAATAGATGCTAACATGCCTAAGTCATGATACTCTTTCGAAAAGCATGGAAGCCATTTTCTGTGTCGCAACATGACGCTTACACCCTGGTGCTTACACCTTCCATGATTCGATCCCCGATTCAGGTATGATTTACTGTCAGTATTGCTGAGACAGCATTGTCATGCTGTTTGCTTGTTGGAGAATCTGCCAGGCACATGAACCACCCCTCATCCCAGGCCATGCATAGCTCCTGTAGTCATGAGAGGGGGAGCTTATCCCACACACAGCCACCGAGGACCTGTGTGTCATCCTCCTCACAGCTATGAATTAGAATTTAAGAAAGTAAAGGAGAACATATAGGCAAGAAGGGTTGGTGGGATGAACTACCAGGTGTTAAGAAATGGTTGTGAATTGTCAGTGAGTGGAAACAGGGACTGTGAAGGTGGTGGAGAGCAGAGTTAAATGAAGCAGCTGACTCTTGTTCTCTCCTGCTCATCATATGGTTTTTGATGTGACATGTTCAGATTAGCTTCTGGTGTTGTCGAGGCAGATGATTAAATGCCAAACAGACTCTGTGCAAGTGAAATTCTGCCTCATCTCGATACAGAATGCAAGGTGAAACCAGAGAAATAAGGCTGCTCTGTGGCAGCTTAAAAAATTAACATTTAAAAAATGAGCAAGTGGAGCTGCACGCTGCTGGCTGCAGCATGTGAGGTGGTGTTACCAAGAAGCAGCAGCCAGCTCTTTGTGCACAGGCTCAGCCTGGTGAGGGACAGCTGTGGCACAGTGCTCAGCGTAGGCATTTGGGTCATAGCAGTGCTTTATATCCCCTTTGCTCTCTTGGTAAGGGTTACTTACTCAGATTATTACCTTTCTGCTGTATTTTGCCTGTATCCCCTGGATTGTAGATTCTTGTTCACAACTCATTCAAGCGAATCTCATGGTTAAAGCAAAAAGGGGGGTGCTGCTCCAGGCAGCTGTAAAGGTGAAGGCGTTGGTGGATCACTGTGATGGTCAGAGGAGGCAGTCCCCAGCACCCAGTGCCAGGCTGAGGCGTGCAGCACCGCTCACGTGACATGGGGGGCTCCCCTTTGCATGGGGGAATTGCTGGGGGGAAGAGGATTGGGACTGTGTAATTGCTACCTTTGCTTTCCACTCTTTTCTCTCTACACCAAAAACATCTTGTCTCACGTTCCTTCAGACAGCAGGGTTTTTGCTGAAGTACTCACACAGCTGCATGGATGTGAGGCTTGTCACTCTGTGTAATGAGACTTAGTTCTTATGCGTATTTCAAAGTCTTTAATGAAAAGCATCAAGAATCAGGAAAACATTTGGTTGAACAGGTCATCTTCTAAGTTACACCTGTGTTGCACCTTTTTGCCATACGGCGCCACAGTGTCTCCCTCATCTTTATCTTCCATTTTCTGCTGGTTGCGTACTGGAGCACAAAACTCCACAGCAGCACAGAAATAGGTTTGGAGGGCATCCTCCTAACACCCCAGCCTGGGAGCCTTGATCCGGTTCTCTGAATAAGATTCCAGTAGACATGGAAGGAGGGAACAGATCAGGCTTCGGATGTGTGACCAGTTCACTTCATTTAGAACATGACTTTGAAATGATTTCTTGTTCTTAATATTAAGTAGCCTCAACAGTTTCAAGCTGGAGCTAAGACAAAACAGGCTCGGCTTGCATCTTGAGTGTTGCTCAGCTGAAACATAAAAAAGCATCTCTGATTTAGTCATTTTCATGTCATTGTGGTTTGCACTGTTAAGTGTCATGGAAGTGAAATTGTTTTGTATGTTTATCCAAGTTGCTTCATGTTTTCATGTTTACCCTTTTCTCTTTGCTTTCTTTAGGGGGGTTGGTTTAAGATTTCATCAGTAATTGTGGGCATTAGTGCTGCTTTATTAGTGCTCTCTGTGCGTGGTGCTTTGCAGACCGTGGGTTTCACATTTTCTATACCTCCCAGAAGCTTCTGCAGCAACACTGAGCACTTCCTTGGTCTGTACCTGTGCTGCAGAGGAAGGAGGTATTGGGCTGAAAACCAGTAAAAAGAAACATACCCCAAAACTGCATGTAAACACGTATCTCTGCTCATTGGCAGTAGTTTTTTGCCCTAAGGCAAGGTGACGGTGGCATGTCCTCACACCAGGAGTCAGCTAGACACGATCAATATATGCAAGAGGAGCAGATACAGACAGGACAGATTCAGGAAAAGCATATGTTTACACGTAATGATGGTACATGGTATTAGGGATCTCTCTGGCTGCCAGCAGATGACCCGACACTTAGCAGGGCAGCTTCTTGTGTACGCTGGGGATAGAGCAATGTTATCAAAGGTCCCTAGAGAGAGACGGGATCACTCATACAGCACTGTGTATCCAATTAAAAGGTGAAAGTAAAGCAGAGGATCTCCAGGCTTTGTTTAAAAGAACACAGGTGTTCTTGGTGTACCTTGTTTTAAGTTGAAGCTGTGTTTCCCAGAATCAAGCTGTCTGGAACTTGACCTTTCTGCATGGTTGTTTACTGAATTTGCTTGTGATTTGTACGTAGTCGCCTCACTGTTTCCCTGCTGCGGCTGGAAGCGAGCACTGCAGCGTCTCCACCTTTGCCAAGCAGAGTCTGATGCCAGACTTCATGAGGGCATTGATCACATTAGACATTAATACTCTTTCAGCAATAAAAACCATTACTCGGATCTCCCTCAGAGACTGCCCACTCCTTTTGTATGAACACTCCTTTCTTCTAATCTCACTTTTGACATTTTTCTTGCTAAGGTGTTGTTTTGGTGAATCATACGTACCACAGCGTATTTTCCTCTTCCCTGTTCTCTCGCTCGCTGTTCATGCCTTTTTTCTTCTTGTTACTCTTATTAAAATGTCTCTACTTCACTTTTGTTTTCCTTTAAGTATTTGAATAACAGCAGTAGGCACAGAAAGATTTCTGTCGATGTGAACTGTACTGAAAGTGTTTGACAGGGCATGCTGAGTAGGGAAGGCGGGGGCAACAGGGAGTGACCATACTCAGCAGCAGCTTTCCAGCACTTCCTTGGCTTCCTGTTTGCAAGGAGAGCTTTCAGACAGCCTTTCCGGTGTTCCTCTAATCTTTAAATGCATGTTTTCCAAATCTGTTCCACAGGTACCCACAAAAAAGCTGAAGAAATATGAGAGAGAGTACCAAACAATGCGAGAGAGTCAGCTGCAGCAGGAAGATCCTATGGACAGATACAAGGTACGGGGAGATGCTATATGGGAACCTGTTTCATTGCCCGAACCGCATGGGGAGTGACCGGGTTCCAGCGGTGAAGCGGAGGTGCATGTACTGCGCTCACCTCTCTGGGATATGCTGATGCAGACCTTAGGGAAGTTAAGTGGCAGGTGAAACTCATCCCCTTTCTTGAACAAGCACTTGGAACACTTGGACTTAGTGTTTTTTTCCAGGAATATTTCAATCACAATTTGCAACTCTCAAGACATCTGCAAGTAGCCACATATAATATTTTTCTTCTTTCAGTTTATATGTTTGTAGGTAACTCTCCTGCTGTTGCACTTTTACGGGAGATCTTCATGAGACGCAGAAACAAAGGGTGATTCTCAGCTACAGACACAAAAAGGAGAAAATACACATTGTTCTAGCACAAGCTGTGTGCAGTGGCATCCACAGAGACTTTTGGAAGATGAACTCTTCCTTGACTGATATGATCCGTGCTATGCAGCTCTGTTTATACCAAACGTTAGTCGTTTTTTGTTAACATAGTGCCTAGTACAGTGGGACCCAGAGCTCTCCTGGGGTCCCAATGTACTACTGCAATAGAATTAGTAGTGATAAATATCCTGCTTTAAAGCAGCAGCTAAATAAAGGTTCGGTTATTAATATGATAGCTTAATAGTTCACTGAAAAAGAATAGTTCTTTAATTTTGGATCAGCATTGCTTATCTTTCCAATGTATTTGCTTTTATTGTCATAGCTACATTCTGTTGCTGTAGATTTTTGTGTGATGGAGGCTCTGCCTCTAGGCATATACTTCACTTAGAGTTCAGGATCCATTTATTGCTTACCCTGTTTTGAAAAATTGAGTTTTCTTTAGGTGAAGCTGCCAGAGATGAAGCACTTTACTGCCTGTTGCCCACTTAGCTGGGAACTGACATTGCTTACACGTGACCAGTACTGTTTTCCTGCTGTACTTCATTGTGCCTTAATACGTTAAGTGACATTGCAGTTGGTACAGGCTCTGCCAGGAGTGTGGAGCAGTAAATAATCATACAGGGTGCAACAGGTTTATGTGGTCTGTGAATGTAAGGTAAGTGCGCCATGTTCAGAAAACCACAGTATGAAAATCTGTAGTGAAAGACGATGCCATATTCATAAATGTGACAAGATAGAGTTACAGGTACAGAGAAAGTAAAACTGACTTGTTCTTTTTTAAAAAAAAAAGCATTTACCTGTGAAAAATTGTGTTTGGAGTGTAGTTCTTTTGATGTTAAAGGGTGTAGATTTTATTGTTTGTGAGAACTGGGATTGCTGTAGCAGCTGAGAGCCAGTAGTGAGTATGACCTATTCAGAAAAAACCGCAACATGCTGCTGATTAACTTCGGACTCAGTATTTTTCCAGTGGTTCACTTATAGTACTGTGGAACTAAAATAATACTTAGAAAACAAATAAGGGTTCTTTAAAGCTCTGTGGAAACATATTAACTGGTTCATCTTGGGTGGTGGACAGTGAATAACATTATCCCCAAGCTGCAGATGAGGATACAGAAAGTGACTCTTTGGCCACTATTTATGTGAGTCACTGTCACAGTCAAGATCCCAGCCTGGGATTTTGGCTTGCACTTTTGAAACTTGCTGTGTGGTTATTTTTTTTTATGGAGGGGGAGTGGGTCTCGTCTCTTAGTGATGCCGTGATTAGAGAGAGTCCCCACAACTGGTTAGCTGCACATTAAGTTCAAAGTTCAGACGCATTCTTCAGCTGATGAGTATCATGGAGAATTGCTTGTCAGTGCTCTCTGTTTCTTTTCTTGCTTGTTCGATTTTATTAATGTGTCAAGCTGAGGTTGGTAGGAATCGACATTTCAAGAGTTTCCAAAGGGCAGCAAGAAGCGCAAGCTGTGTGGATCCTTGCAGGCAGAAAGTGGAGAGCCAACTTTGCTTGCCCCTCAAACAATCACTCTGCAGCCCGTGTGTTTCGAAACGCCTTTCATTTTGGCAGCATCAGTGCTAGATTTTGCCCAGCCAGGCTTGGCTTGGGAAAGACTGAGTCTACACTGCTGAAAAGCCAGTATCGCCTCTGAGCGCGGCGGTGCTGTTCGCTCCCTCTGGCCCCGTGCGCTCTGTGTGGGCTGTGCTCTCGAGGTCTACATTGTTGTAATTTTTACAGTTTCTCTTCCCAGAACAAAATGAGTTCTTGGTTTACTGCCCAGGGTGGGGATGGTTCTTGGATGGGATCACTGGAGTGGAGATCCCTACAGAATATTCCTTTTATAGGTCAAGAAGGAAATGGGCTTTCAGTCTGTTGATAGTTTTTAGTTATAGTTGTTAGAGGTTTTGTTATTTGCAGCATGTTACGGGTTTTATTGCCAATAGACGTTTGTCAGGACCATAGAGACGCTGGCACTTCTGAGTTGCAGTGATGAAGGGTGTCTTGAGTAAGACACCTCCCTGTGACCTGCCCTCGGTAGAAATGGCTCCGTGGACTGTTGAGAAAGTAGGAGACGGGCCGCGTGCAGCGCTGCGCTGGGAGCAGCCGCTGCAGTGGCAGTGGGGCTGCTGCTGCATCGCTGTCACCTCCTCCTGGTCCATCCCCACTGCGCTGCGAGCAGTGCAGGGGGAACTTGCGGGAGCCAATGCAGGTCTCGTGTGCGGGACTCTCACCTGGGCATCCCAGGGAGACCAGGACTGAACTAGAGCAGTGTGAGGGCACGGCGTGCTGCTTCCTCCTCCCCAGCACTTGGGTCCTAGAGGTGTTCCTGAGCACGGGAACAGTGAGGCTGAGCAGCCTCCTACAAAACACCAGGACAGAGATGCTTCCTGCCTGAGGGCAGGTGGGCATATCCCGGCAGGGTGCTCCTCCAGACCCACTGACCCCAGACTCTCCACAGGCTCCAGAAACGGGCTGGCTTTGCAGCGTCTGGCCTGCCATTAACCAGTTGCGTTCTCTTGACAGGTTAAATTCATATGCTACTGTGAGCTGCGTTACATGCCACAGGAGTTCCTGCCTGGCTCGTATTTTACATGTTGATTGTGGTTCGACTTACCAAAAGAACAGTATTAATAAGAGTGCCATTATTTTTGGTGTTTGTTTCCTTTTGTATTTACAAGTATTATTTAGGAAAAGTGTCGGTTTTTATGGACACTTTTTCACTTTATTTTCCATTGCTTATAACCAATATCACATTTTTGTCAGAGAGATTTTTAAAAGGTACAATAGTAAATGTGTTCTGAATTGCTATTTGTCACCAAATTTCATAACTTTTGGTTAAAATAAATTACAAATTCCCTGTAGAAGCCAGGAGGAAAAGTGAGTTGCATATACAGAAAAAATAGCAATATAGTTTGATATTTTTCTATATATTATGGGGTTTTTTCTGTGCGTGAGAACACCTCATGTAACAGGGTTTTGGTTGCCTTGATGAGCAATTGCCAGAGTCGGGCTTGGGACTTCTTGACTTAAAATAAAGAGGATATAACCATGCAAAGAAGGGCTGGAGTTTTGCAAGCAGACCCTGCTTGTGCACACAGTTCTGTTCTGAGAGTAGAAATGCCTTTTGCTCTGTGGACCTTGTGCAGTGGAGAAGTTATCTGTCTGCATAAATGTGTAATTTGGACATAACAGCCTTTCACATGTTTGAAGTGGAAGCAAAAATTAATACGCTGGTCATTTTTATTCAGAGTTGTGGTAACTGAATGGTAACCATCATGAGGAAAAACATAAGATGAGTCTTGATGTGGATCATTGTTTGTGTTTTTTCCAAAAAAATAAAAGTGTGCTGGGGCACTTTGGGGAATGCTTCTTCAGAGTCAACAAACAAAAGAGACACCACCTCCAGGAGCTTCTGTGTTGCTTCCCATGAGAGGTTTTCCTGGATAGTTTCCTGTAAAAGCCTTTTGGGTTTCTAGATGGAGGAGGTTCACAGGGTTTTCCTTCAGAGCTCCTTTCCAAAAGCTCTTTCCAATGGGCTTACGAAGACTTCAGTTTGCTCACACCCAGAGAAGTGGATTTTAATCAGTGTTTTCATTCCACCACTGAGGATCTGTTCATGCCCAAAGATCTGGGGTTTGAGTGTTTGCTCATCAGAAAATGTGACACTGAATTGCTTAACAAGGTTTGTGACTCGTTACACCCCACTTGAGTAGCAGCACAGAGAGGATGCATCACCGCCACTAATCTTGTCAGGAATTGCTCCTTGGTGCTGGCTGGCTGGGAGCAGAGGGTGGAGTTCAGCCTTTCAGTCTTCCTGAACTGAGGCTTGCCTGCTGCTTTCAAATTTACTTCTTTCTGTCCAGTGTGTGATGGAAGCTGGAGTATATCCTCTTTAAAACTCAGAACCAAAACCACACTGAAGAATCAGCAACTTTTTTTTTTTTTTTTTTTTGGCTGTCTTTGTTGGTATTAAAAATTATTTTATATCCTGTTTTCATTGTCTTTACACCAATGGTTGAAAGCAGTATTTGGTCTGTGACTTTACAGGAGGTAAGTTTATTTGTGTTTGTATGTATCAGCAGTGTTTGTCCCTTTTGGAAATGCAGTATCCTCCTTTTAAAAAAAAGCTAACCAGAGTTCACCAGCTGCCTTTTGTAACTGGGAGGGAGGCATTTGGGAAAGAGGAATATTTTATTTTACTGATTGTAGAAACTGAGCAATGCCGAAGAGAAGGAAATTGTTGTCATAGTCAGTAAATTGTTAGTGGTGTGTAGAGAAAAGGCAGGAAGCTGTCTGTTTACACCAAAGACAACCAGCAGGTCTGACTAGTTGGCTTATGCCAGGTTACAAAATGCTGTCTGTGATGTGAGTCCTGCTGTAATGAGCCAGCTCCATCTGCTGAACTTCATGCCATTGCAAATGGTATTTTATAAAACCCCACAGATATTTCAGAGCCATTGAAAATAGTTCGCTACACATGAAAAGCACTATTTGCTATTTTTGTCTTTACTGTGTACCATTAGGTTTTATTTAGACTTAAGCAGATTAAGAGTTTCCTCCTGAGGAAGGAGGCAATTTTTCACTGCTAGATCTGGGGGGAGGAGCTGGAAAAGACAAACCATCTGATCGCACATACTGCCCTGTGTGGAGGAAGAGTAAAGGTGCCCCTGTAAGAGACTTTCAGCTGGAAATTAAAAGTATGGTGAATGAGATAAAAACATCTCTTAGCTATTGACTGGATGCCCAAGGTAAGAGATCTTTTAACTTACTAACAACATGCCATGTAAATTCTAGTTTAAGAGGAGGATAACGCATTTCCAGCCACGTAGCTTGCTTACCCACTTGTCTGCGAATGCAAAGCAGGAACTTCGAACTTCACGTTGTGCAGCTTGCTTTGCGGACACTGAAGCTTTTGGCAAAAGCATAGCAACAATGTTAAAGCAAAATTCTTTCTGGGTTATTTTGTGGGAAGTCTTAAGAATTTGCTGATTTCTCCCTCTAAGCAACATCCCCATGAAAAGGTATTGGTGCTGCAGCTGATCTGGTCCCGGTTTTTAGGTGAACTCAATTCACTTTCTGACAACTGCTCACTGGCAGACCTGTGTCTATAAAAATCAACATTTCCAAGATGGCCTGAACAAAATACAGAAGTAGAGACACATTAGAGCCTTTTTAATTACTATTATTATTAAAGACTGCAATTTGGTTTTACACTTTATATTAACCCTACAGAATAATTTTACTTTTAAAAATTCCTTGTCCCAAACAGAATACAGTGCAATTAAAATAAAAAAGATCCCCAAAGTTACCCATCTTGTAGCAGTGGTTATTTTCACTGTGTTAAAACAGAAGTATTCTACTTACAATTTCGGTAAGAAAACAAGTTATTTAAAATATGATCTTTTGGAAAGGAAACAAACTTACTTTCCTGTACAGGGCAGTGCATAGTCTAGTTGCACAATAGGATCACATTAAGGAGAGCGTATTTGTAGAGGTTCTGCTTCCTGCCACAAAGGAAGCTCCCACACAGAAGAGACCTTTTTCAGCATCCTCTTAGAGCAGTAGTTGGCCTTTTTTGTTTAAGCAAGCATGCAAAATCTTGCAACTGAAATGAAAATTGCAGTTTCATGGTGGTGAGTTTGGAAAGAAGATCTCTGAGCATAGCTGGTGAGCAGGAGGAAGTGAAGGCAGGTGAATAATGTGCTTATGCAAAGCAATCACATTTTGTAGGAAGGCATTTGCTGAACAACTCTTGGAGATTTTTCTGCTGTCTTAAGCACTGACATATGTTCACTTTCGCTGTTTTGTCTTGGAGAACATAACTTACCTTTCAAGTGAGCACAGGTCCATTTTGAAATCTCAGCATGTAGGTTATTGTTCCTCCACTTACGTGTTTCCATATGAACCTAGTATTTTTCCTTCAGTTTCCATAGTGCACAGATTCCCTTTGCAGTCTCTTTTGGTATGAAAGAGACACAGTCCTCTTGCGACTGAAGGCCAGCACATTGTTTACTCTCTTAAAATCCGTTGAAGGAGGGCACCTCTATCTGTCCCACTTGGCTGTGTTCTTCTGAAGATGTGTATTTGATGTGGACTCCTGAAAGTCCTCTGACCCACAGCCATCTTTTGAATATGGTTCTGTTTCTCAGCCCTAGAAGAACAGTCACTGAAACTGATTTTTAAAAAAACATGAATGACTACTGTACTTTCTTCTCAGGTGTACTCACCTTCTCTAGTTAGTGCTCTACATAGTCATTTCTGCCAGTGCGGAGTGGATAGGCAGGGCAGCGCACTGAGGACCAGGGCTTGCAGTCTTGAAGTTCTGCGTTTCATGTTGCGGTGCATTGCCCGCCAAGCAGGTTCTGGGCCTGTGCTCAGAGCGTGAGGTCTTCTCTCCATCTGGCACTTTTTCTCAGCAGTTATCCTGGAAAACATGCGCTGTTGTCACTGGCACAAGTTACACAGAAAGTGCACAAATGGCGATACAGATTATATGAGCTGTAGGGACTTACCTGCTAAATGCTGTTCTTTACTGGTCCCACAGAAGATGAGAAGTTGGCACTACTTCATTTACAAAATGGACTGTTTTTATGGATTCCTGTAGACAGAATTATGTAAAATAGAGCAGGACAGCTTTCTACTTTCGATTGGAAACATTATTATGAGTATCTTTTAACTGGTCCCTGTTCACTGCTTCTGGGTGAGATTTTATCAGCCTAATTTCTTTTGATGATGGGCAAGCAGAAACCAAGTGCTTTTGTGGAGAGGACTGTGTTTACATCGGACAGAGAAACCCTACGATCAGTGTGTCACTAATGCGACACAAACATAACCATTGGGATGTAAGTGGAATAGCTGCATTTGCACTGCTGGCTTAATTCACTGTTGTTTCCCAGAGCAGCAGTCCTGTCTTAATGTGCACTCTTGCCTTCTCGGTGTTTTACACACACAATATACTCGCTTATTGCTCTTTAATATTGATAAAGATTAACTTCCTTTTCTGGTTGTTCCTTTCTTCCTGCAGAGGGAAAACCGCAGACTCCAAGAAGCAAGCATGCGGCTGGAGCAGGAGAACGATGACCTTGCCCATGAGCTTGTAACAAGCAAAATTGCCTTACGGAATGACCTGGACCAGGTAATGCTAACACAGATGGGACCCAGCTCAGGCTTGGCAACACCAGTTTTTGGAGCCTTGCTTTGTGCTGAAGTGAAAGCATGAACACAACATTAAAACTATAATTATATGTGCAATTATTTTCTTGACAGCCTCACTCCTGGTTGCAGTCAGAAGGCTGGATTTCCACATGCGTGCAGCTGTGGTGTCTTGCCAACACTGACTGCACCTTCTCTATTGTGGATTGTTTTAGAAAATGTAAGCCATAACCTTTAGGCAGATACTGAAATACAAACATTTACTTGAAAAAAGTATCACATACTCCTTGAAGGGCTGATTTCAAGGAAAGTTGTCTTGCAGATGTCTACCACCTTATGTGGATCTGTTTTTCACAACAGTTTTAGTGCAGCCAACAAAATTCAGAGATAACAAAGTGGCATGGCACCAAAAATTAGAAGGGCTTCTGGGTGTTCGTTGATAACTGCTTTTGTTTCCTGTGAGACTGGAATGTGGAGGGCAGCTGCATTAGAGCCCTTTATCTCAGAGCTGACTGTCAGAGAACTACCCGTTCAACCCTCCTGTTTCTGGAGTGTTTTACGCAGTATTGGTACATGCTGTAAGAGCTATTAAAGTACTAAATACAGGAGGGCCATACTCCACCACACCCTGTGATTAGTCCCTTGCTCAGTGAGGGCTGTAGTGCCTTTCATAATGTAAAATCCTTTCCTGCAAGGGCCTCTCAATTTGATTTCCTATAGTTATTTGGCTTTCTTTATCTAACCTCAAAATTATAAACATCATCGACTGCAGTTGTGCAATTTGTATTTCTGTTCAGGCAGATCCTTGACAGGTAGGCTCTGCTGATTTGGATCCACATGACTGTAAAAATCTGAGCTGTTTTAGTGAGCAAACGCAGGCAGAGATGCGTGTTGTGTGATGGAGTGGGCAGTCTCGTGCGAAGGTCGAAAGCAGTGCACTGAGGTGCACCATCTTCCCTGGGTATGGCTGTACATAGAGCAGCTTTATGTCTGCTGCTGCCCGTGCCTGCTTTTTCTCAAGGCTGCCAAGCACGCACCTTTGCCAGTCCCATTCCTTGCTCTCCTTCATTTTAGCAGTCTTTCCGTAAACGAGAGTGGCTCCATGAAGTTTTCCCACACCCCACCTCAGTTCACTGGCACTGAAAGAAAAGCTTTGTGCTCCTGCACTCATCTGCAAGGACAAGTGATACCGTACACCACTGCAGGTGCTTGGAGAACCTGGAATGAACACATAAAAGGAGGAAAGATTTGTAGTTCCTTCAAAGCATATCTTAAACAGATCTTTCATCAAAAATATCCTTGTAATCCCGGAGTTCTTTTGTTCTAAGATGTCAATCTTACCAATTTTCTGTTCTTTCTTTGCTTGTTTTCCTTTCTCCCATACAGCCATAGACACACTAAGCAATGCAGAAATCCTCAGTCCGCCTCTTCAGTCATGGCCCTGGTGGAGCTGCTTCTGCTAGCCACAATCGCCACTAACGCTCTCATTAATAATTAACACTATAGCAGCTGGATCAGCTAATAGCACCAGCAGTGGTAGAAAACCAAACTGCAACGGAGAGACAAGTCCTGTACTGTTGCGTGTTGTTTCCAGTGCCATTTTCCCTCTTGTATTTTCAGCAAACTAAGTATTATTTGACCACAAGCATTGCCTGTTCTGTCACCTAGTTACTGAACAGGAGGAGTGGTGTGCTGCAGTATCTCCCAGCTGGGGAGGTCAACAGAATATATCCAGACACTGAGAAACACATTTCTCGCCCAGTGGTCGGTGAGGATAGTGCTCACAAAACCAGAGCAGTCCCAGTATGTTTCACCTTAAGCTTGGCCCTTCAGAGAAAGGAGAAAATTCATATTCTCCAGTACACACACAGTATCAAGTTTCTCCAGGTAATTCTTACTTGCACTGATAAACCATTTTATCTGGGGTCCCGTTTGTCTCTCTTATACTTGCCTTTGCCTGGACACTTTGTAAGGTACAGTGCAGGCACCCAATGTTTTCTGTAATGTCTGCTTTCCCCATTTGCAGATACAAAAATGGAATGAGTTATATGAAGTCACACAGGAGCTAAATCATGCTGCCCTAGCTTAGATTAATATTGTTCCCAACAAAAGTATTCTATACATCATTGTATTAGGTTTGTATTAGGACATAGAATCTATGCTACTTGCCATCTGGGTGTAGGTGAACATTTGGCAAAAGGGTCCTTTTGCACAGTTGTTGAAACACAGTGAAGTAACTCAGAATATGGCTACTTGAAGAGGGAATTCCATCTAAAACATGTTAGGTGAGCCATCAGAGGGCAGGAAAAGGCAATGCTAGAACCTGAATCTGCAGAATTTCTGAGATGTATAGACCAACACATTTGTATTGGCATGGATAACATCTGATTTACAGCAGCGTTTCTAATTCTAGGCTGAAGACAAAGCAGATGTTTTGAACAAGGAACTTCTCTTGACCAAACAGAAGCTAGTGGAGACTGAGGAAGAGAAACGGAAGCAGGAAGAGGAAACTGCTCAGGTAAGGCATTCTCCAACTTCAGCAACATTTAGCAAGGAAATGTAAGCATGAGTATGCTGCAGTTGCAGAAAGGATTTTGTCTTCAAAATGCAGTTGCAATTACAAATTTACAGTGCTAGGGTAAATTATTTTTTTTTTTAAAGTATGTTTTTCACTGTTTTCCTTTACTTGAGCTCTGAATGTTCAGTTTCCCACACCTTATCCTCTTCCCAGTATTGTAATAATAATTGTCACTGGTGGTGAGCACAACTAAGGAGACACGATCAGACTCCTTTTAATTATCTAAACAAGGAGCTGGAGGAATTGTCTTAACAAGAGGCCATTCTGGACTCAGCTGCTGGTTCACTGAAGTAAAGCTGTAAACGTTCCTGTCTGAAGCTAGTACCAACAGCAGAACAGAGTTAAGGGTTGGGAGGATTGTGCTGACTAGACAGGGCCTCATACTTGTTTGCAAAATGTTCAGTCTTAAGTTTTTTAATCATATGTATCTGACATGCTGAATACTGACACACATGAAGGTATGTTTTGAAAGTGATACCCTGATTTTTATTTTTGCCATTTGACAACAGTGACTACAACAATCAAACGGTAATTCTTTGTGTGTCTCTAAAATGGACGATGCCAGGTTCTCCGTTTGATATAAACAAGGCAGTGGAGATCTTTTTCCTACTGAAAGGGCTCTCAAAACTTAGCAGTTCTGAACGGTGGAGGAATGAGTTAGCTGTATTTTAACGCAGCGTCACAGACCAAAACAGATTACTTTTTTTCTCCTGTTAGGGAGATGAAAGTGATAGTGCTGAGATTCTTCTTCCTGTTCCATCTCCAAACAAACGAATAATCTGCCTGCCCAAACCTGCTGTGACAGTGTGCAGAAAAACAAACACAAAATCAGTAAAATCCACTTCATAGTAATGTAGTTGTTTTGTGTTCTGTGGACCATGCTGTACCACCATTTAATGCAGAGGAAGAGATTTACCCTCCAGGAGAATTCTCTCAGCAGTACCTGTACTGTAAACTGTACCAACACTGTACCGCAGTATAGACTTTTTGGCTATAACTGAATATAGTAAGTATTTGTATAGTGAATAAATCAGACACTTGTCTGAAGAACTGGAATTTGGGAAGAAGCTGTAGAACTGTTGCAAACACAGCAAGACTTTGAGAACAATCTGATGATGCATTTTGAGAACTTCTTTCAGTGTACTGTGTAACTTCTCTCCCTCAATGCCTAGCTGAAGGAAGTCTTCAGGAAGCAGCTAGAGAAGGCAGAATCTGAGATCAAGAAAACCACAGCCATTATTGCAGAGTACAAACAGGTACCATTCTAGAGACACTTTCTCGTTTTTCTTCTTTCAACCTGTTCTGAGAGCTGAGTTTTCAGAGTTGCAGATGTCATCCTTTAAATAAGAGATGCTACATTTCAGGCTTTCGGAGAGCAAGCATTGTAATTTGTCATAAATCTTTTTGTGGTTTTCCTAAGTCCCCTGATTTAGGGAATCAGGTATAACCTGTCTTTAGCTAATTTTAGTACTGTAGGGTGAATGCTTCTTTACTTTGTGACATAATGCAGTATAAACATGATAAAGCAATACATCCATAAAACATTCCGGTCTCTGTGTTCAGGTTCTATACTGAATGCTGCCATTTTTCAGTCTCATTATCAGCAGCAGTGGATTTGTTAAGGGGGGACGCATATACCTGAGTGAGGCAGAATTTAAGAAACGTTGGCTCTAACAAAAATTGTTAAAAAGCAGAGGTTATATTTGAGTATAGTTAACATTATCTAAGAAGCTGCTTTCTCTGCTCCAGATTTGTTCCCAGCTGAGTACCAGGCTGGAAAAACAACAAGCGGCCAGTAAAGATGAACTGGAAGTTGTGAAGGTGAGAGCGATGCCTCTGCATACGGGATGTTTCCAACGCAAGCATTGCTAACAGGGCTACAGAACAAAATGTGAGCTGAAGTTTAATGTAACAGCAGCGGTGTCCACACAGCTACACCTGATAGCCCCACGTGCATGTTTCATCAGATGTAAACAATGAAAGGGCTTGTTTCCTTTCACGATTCCTTGCATCACACTCAAACTGAAATGGATGTAGTACTTGGCTTTTCTTTTTCCTGTTGAAATGTATACTTTTGGCAAAAAGTGTAGAGAGACAGTATTTACTCTGATGTTTTAATTAAAGGGGGGGGG
>JAVJGI010000032.1:5509553-5521646 GCA_035590275.1 Ibycter americanus
GCTGGGGAGCCCCTGCAGGTGGGGGGAGGGGAGCCCCCCGGGATCGCCTCAGCACCGCCTGCGGGCCCCTGCCCGGACTGCAGCCTTCTCCGGGGCGCCTGCCCTGGCTCTTACTGATTCTAGTTTCGTTTCTTCAGAGTTTCTTTGCTTATCACCTAGAACTGTGCCTAAATTTATATCAGCGTTTTGTATTTCTTCTAAACCCATGAATTTTGGGTAAGTTACACCGTTTTACAGGCAACGTGGAATAATCATAACCCTGAACAGTAAAACATATGTGGGAAATTCTGCTTCTGTTGTTCTTAGCTGCCCTGTTGTCCGGTGAGAGAAGCTGGCCTCTTCTGCCGACTGGGACTTCACTCAGTGTTTAAAACTTCTACATCCTGATTTCAGGGAGAACATCCGTTATGTTTTTGATGTTGAGTTGTTTTGATTAAATTTCCCCTTCTTACCAGCTTGTTAGCTACATCCAAAAAGTCACGCGAGAAGCCGGATTCCCTCAGTTTGCCATGCTGCTGGCTGTCCGTGTGCAGGGTGTGTTACTTGGGTGCCTGGTGCATTGCGCTGGTCCTGAAGTACGTAGGCGTAATCTGGAAATGGCTAGATTGGCAGGATAACGCACTCAAATTTTATTATCTATGCTGCAGTCAGCAACGACAGCTTTCACGGTAACTTGCCCACCTAGGCTGCTGGTGCAGGTGATGGTGATCAGTGGAAAGAGGCCATTTTTGGTGCTGATGAAGTGGTTAATTCTCCACAGTCTGTTTGGTTTCTGGCTGCCTTGCCAACTTGGGTGTAAGCTACCCTGAAGGTTTTTGTCCTGTGGATGTGCCAAGCTGAAACCACTAATACCTGTTACACAGGGCTTTAAGCTGCCGTAGAGGGATAGCCATTTTCACTTCTCCTTGCTTTAGATGGGTCTCATGAGCCATGGAGAGGTTGAGATGCTTGTCACTGGCCTCGTTTCCTATCTTTCTGTGCTCCCTTCATACTCTGAGAAGCTGAAAGGTTGCTCTTAAACCGCAAGAGGGTCTGTCTATGGAGGGAAACTGCAGCAGGAGCAGCAGCAGCAGCAAGGGCTCAGCTCACACAGCCTGTGGGCTGCAAACCTTCTGTGAGCATCCAGTTCAAAACTCAGGCTGTTTGTGACTGTGCTTCCTGGTGGTGTGGTGTGTTGATGCGTGGATGTGTTGGTGTGTTGATTGCTTGCAAGTAGGTTTCTGGTGTTTGCAGGGAGAGAATTTCAAGCTTTGTTCCCTGATGTTACTGTCTATAACTTGCTATTTTTTCAGCTTTCAAGCTGGTAAAAGCAATCTGTAGAATATCAGCAGAGCAAACAAAGTAGGGAGCTGGATGTGATCAAAGGGGATTTGGATGTTAGAGCATGCCTTAGTTTCTACAATACCTTGTTCCACTTCCCCTTTGTCTCTCTGAGTTTGTTGGATGGTCCAGACGAGTGAGGAAGCAGCGAGTGTGGGAAGGAGAACTCTTTCTTCAGCCAGGGCTGAATCCTTCCCTTGCTCAACAGCATCACCTGTGTACACAGCACTTTCCCGGTGATGGCCCTGGGGCCATGCCTGCTGCCTTGCAGCACTACCTTTCCCTTTCTGTAACAGGGTTGCCCAGGACAGAGTGTTTGGTGCTTATAGCTTTAATAAATACAAACTAGGTGAGAAAGCACGGAGCCTCTGTGCGAGTTAGTGGTGTTTGTAGTGTTCAGTGCGGCCACTGCATTTGACTTCACCCCCCTGTTGCAGCGACTGAGATTGGCAAGAGCTAACGATGCATGTTGATGGCCCTTCGGCTGCTGCTGCCTTCAGCTCCCTCACCATGGCTTCTGGTTGCAAATAAAGCAAAGCAACTAGTCAGAATCTGAGACAGTTTGTTAGCTAAAACTTGGGCTCAATAATGCATGTGGTTAAAATAATCATATAACAATACTTACAATACAATTTGCTTTCTTTGAAGTTCTTGAGAGTTTTTTTTTAAAGTATTGTTCTGGGTAAGTGCAGTGTTGTGTTTAACTGGTGCTGGTTTTGAAAGGTGTTTTATTTTTACTTGCTATGTTACTGCACCTGAATTTCACATCATTAATACTACAAATGTGCTTGTCAATATCTGGGTCTCAGTGATAATTCTGGGATGTTTGGAGATAGATTTACAAGGCTGGAAGGGTTTTCTGGCTTTTGACTAGAAGCAGAGCATAAAACAAATAGCAATTGAGTCTTCCTACTGATGTGCAAGACGGATACTGAGTAGGGGAATAGCTCCCAAATCCAGCGTGCTCCTTAGGTGGTTTGTGGGAAGGAAACACCCTGAGGCCTCTATTGGTTCCTTTAATCTCGTTCATGGGGCCTTTAATTCACCGCAGGGATTACTGCTAGTTTGCAGCTGGAGTGGGAAGAGGAGAGGATTTGGTGACCTTTCAGCTTGCTCAAATTACCTTGGCGAGTGGTGGCTGTATCAGAAGGGCTCTGAACCAGACAGCTCTGGTAAGAGAAAAGTATTTTTATTCCCTTTGAGATTCTTGTTGTTTGTTCTGAAGGAAAAACCCAGTTAATTTTTCATTGACTTCCTATAGCAGATGCCCTCCAAGGCTTTGAAAGCCTTACACAAACACCAATAGTTCTGTATTATGGGCATGTATTATTATTGCAAAACGTATAGTAGCATTTAATGTCACTCCATTTTGAAGGGCTTAAGCTTTCCCAGGTTGTCTCCTCCAACCATATGAAACCACCTATCTGCTCAAGTAAATGAGAGTTTCTCCTCTGGCTTTAACAGAGTTAGGGTTTAACCTAGAAAGTAATATTTTAGAATTCTTTTTCCTGGTAATTTCCCTTTTAGGCTCTGATTTGTATGTGACAGTAGTTGTTTTAAAAGCCTTTCCTTTTGTCATGAGATCATGCTGGAATTTAATCACACATCTTATAATTGCAACAAACACTCTCAATAATTGCTCTATATTTTCTCATCCAAAAGCTCTTGCTATGCCTTCTAGTGTACCTTTTCACAGACTCAGTGGTGAAAGCCAGTAGAAGTTTTTTAACCACATAAAATGAAATATATCACTATTTTCTCAATAAACTACTTTATTGATTATACCATTTAGAATAAAAATGTCATTCATTCAGTAAGTTAAAATTATCAAATGCAGGAGTTTTAGAAAATTTTTGAGCTAGCAGGCAACAGAACAAAGATTTGCTTCAGGAAAGTGACTCACTGAAAGGTAATGATTTAACAGAGGGGAGCTAGCTAATTTGTTACAAAACATGTATAATTATATTATAAATATAATTTTTAATATATTACAGAAGCATATTTATACTAACTAGTAAATGTGCAAATACTGTTAAGCCTCTCTGCACTTTCTAATGAGCATGTAGGATTTCAGAAGCAATCTCTTATTCACATATGAACAGTTAATACACTTTGTTTATCAGACGTTGCAGAATAATTTGCATGAAAGAAAAGGTGAATATAAGGATGAATCTAGAAGCACAGTATCTACCTGGCTGATTATAATTATGTTTTTCTATTCATTATTTCAAATCATCCCAAACTTCTGTAGCATTCGGTAAAGTTCGTTCAGTCTCGAAGTAAAAAAGGTAGATACTTGCAAAAGAAACAACCTTGCTAAATTAGTGATTGCATTTTTTGTTGGCAGTCATCGGTTGTATTAATTGCAACCATTAATTGTGTGAAGATTGCATGATATTGAAAATAGAATGCTGGCTGGCTTATTGCAGTAGTTGCATCGAATGACTTCTATGACCAATACCAGAGGAAAGGGAATCTGATGCAGAGCTTTTTGCAGTAGATGAGGTTTGAAACAGTAGAATAGTTTCACCACAGAAAATAAAGACAAATAATCCAGTTGGTTAAACTAAATTATACTTATGGAAAGTCTGTAAAATTAGTAGCTTGTCTCAGCTGAATGCTTCACTGAGAAAAATACGTAAAGCAGAAGGAAAATGGGCTAGACTACTTAGTGTCTGAGTAGTAGTATCATCATTTTGTGCATGTTTGGTCCCTTCATTTTTGTCAGAGTGCCAGCTGAAAATAGTAGCCCCCAAAGACTGAGTTCTACTCTTTGGTGTTACTGACTCATGTTGTTCTTTATTGCTAGAAGTGTTACAAGATGTAAGGCGTGTGACCGTATTCCAACTTGCTCAGAGATGAGCTGGCTTATCGACTTCTATGCTGCTACATCTGCTTCTGTATTGAAGAGCACAGCTTTGCTGTGTGCCTCTGCAGGTGCATTTGCTTCTCTCCACAGGCTGCTGCTACATGCTCCCACATTGTCATCTCCGTGCTTTAAGCAGTATGGCATTTTACAGTCAACATCCATGGAAGGGCAGAGTACACGATGCGTGTCTATCACTGGTAATGTTTGTGTCTCCTGACCCTGAATGCTACCTTCCTAGTGTTGGTCAGACAGGACTGTTGCCGCTCTTCTCAAGAGTTATTGAAGTGGTGGCTGTTTGGATATCAGCAGCACTTCTATGAACTTGCTAAGGACTTTCTGACATGTCTTCTAGTATTTGTTATTCCTTTTGTGTTCCTCAAGAAACCTCCCCTGGCTTTAGGACAGTCAAACATGCCAATTTTCTGACTTGCAGTTAGGAAACTGCCAGCTCTCATGTCTCCTGCATTATGGTACAGCTTGGCAGCTTCTGTTCTAGCCCCAGCATGCAAAATGATGTGCTCAGTAAATCACACAATGTACTCTCCCTTGGTACTTAGAAAGCTCAGGTCTCAGCCCACGGCACCTTTCACTGCATCTCCTTTTTTTTTTTTTTCCTATCTCTTTTTCTTTAGCTTTAATGTGTGTTGTTTCTAGCATCGCATTGCATAACTCTTGCTGCTTCGATATGTACATAGTCTGCCCCATTTCTCAATCTTTGCTCTTATAATTCTCTCTTTCTTCCTTTTCTGCAACCCTGGAGCTGTCCTAGACCTGCATTTCCTTTTCCCTGTGACTACAAGTCACCCCTTTCTCTCCTCAATCCCATCTCCACATCGCCTGGGTGACGCCCTGGTAAGTACATCCACATCTCTATCAGCTCTTGCCTTGACTGAAGCAGCTTCCAGTCATGCATCTCTCCTATGGCTGACTGGGTGCTAGCAGAAGATAGTGCTGTGAAGGCCTATGCCCCAGATCTCCAAGCACTGACCTGTAGGATGGAAAAAGACTTACAGAGTTAGGTCATTGGAGTCTTTCAGATAAATATTGTAGGTTCTTTCCAGCTTTGATCATCCCATGCTTTCCTCTGCAAAAGTTGCAAAGATGTGAGCAGGGCTTCTTCCATCCCTTTCCTTAGGAGAATATTCTGTGCCTAGTAGATCTGACTGTTAGACATTCTTTTCTAAATTAGTCCTTTCCCTAATCTGCTGTTATTGCCAGTTGTCTGTATGGCATGATATTCCCCACGAAGAATCAGTTAAACCTACTCTTTTTAACAGCAGGGGAAAATCTCTTCATTACATGATGAAGAAGCCAGAAAAGCTGTCCTCTTTCATTATGCTTGACAGAAATGCTTATGTTCAAGGGTTTTTCCTCCTGAATGATCTTTAAACCTAGGAAGATCTGACCTCAATTTGTGGTTCCCGTGAAGCCCTAATTAGTAATGACATCATGTTACAACTCCAAATGCTATTCAGCACTTGGTGCTGGGCGAAGGGATTTTGTGTACGTGCCTGTTCGGAGTGGTGGGGTGGTTTGGGGGACTCACCTCCAGAGGTTTGGAAATAAACCCTGCAAAACAAAGTTTTTGGGGTTTCCTGCAGTGGACTATGGTGAGAACCTGTAGAACTTTGGCATTAAACTTGCTCAGAGCTTTGAAGCAATCTGTTATGATTTGATTTGTTTCAGAAGTCTGCATAGCAGAAAAAGAAAGGTATCGTTAGTTTCTGTGGCCCTTTGAGGGAGAGAAGTCTTGGGAAGCAGAATAGCAGCTTGGACCAGGGTAAGAAAGCTGCGTCTTTAGTCATGAACAGGTATCTGCAAAACCTCAAGAGACAGAGATAGGGGAGCAGCCCCGCCTCTGTAGAGCAACATAATTTCCCCCCCTCCATTTCTTTTACTGTAAGTTAAGTGTAGATAAGTGCTGAATGGAGGGGGAAAAACCCAGCCAAACAAATTGCTACATGTGCAGCAGAGATAATTCCCTGATTTTATTACATATAAAATACAGGAGTTGTAGACTGACTCTTGAAATCCATATTCTATTTTGGCTGATATCAGTGATGACTTTGCTTGAAGAGAGATACACTGGAGTGGCTTTCAGTATAGGTATAAGCAGATATAATATGTATTTCCAGTGGTGATGGTTTTCTGTTTCTTTTTTTAGCAACCAAAGCCTGTTTCTCAGCATGAAGGACACCTTCCTGTAGCTGTGCTGCCAATGGTAAGGCATGACTCTGATGGTAGGGGTATTTCAAAAGTTCTGGCAGACATTTAGGAGATATAAGAATGTTTCACAGAAACAGTTAATTTTCATCATAACTCGGGATTTTATGACTTTCAGAAATGTGGCTATAATGGAAATAGCAGGGAAGCTGGAAACTTAATATGACTCTTTAGGAGTGGAGTCCTCTGTTACTTTGGAGAGTATTATTTGGGGCAGCACTGTTATCTTGAGTTCAGATGTCCTGTTACTATGGATACATATTGGCCAAATGCTTTCTAGTTCTTGCATTACCTAATTTAGCACTTAAATAATGTTTTTTCTTCTGCTTGTGCAGTGAATAACATGACTTCTTAGTAAGCCACATATGGTGTGTATCTGCATCCTGTTGACACAAAGTTCTAAGTATTTAAGCAAGTACCTCCTGTACAGACTGACATCTACCATTAATGCCAAAATTTAGTTTGTAATGTTGAATAAGCCAATTGATAAATTTAGGTTTCTAGCTTTACACTTTATCCTTCCACCCTTGTTTGTTCAGTTTCTTCCTTCCTGTTACTCTTGTCTATGAGGTGTTAATTTCTTAAGTCCAAAATTCTTGCTTAGTTGCAGCGTGAGACTTTTACAGCAAACAGATTTGTTTTTGTTAAAGACTATACCTGAAAACTTTAACCTAAATGTTTGGACTTTTGACCTCTAAATATCAATGCAGTTAAACAGTAGTATTTTATTTATTTTTAAGGCTTAGTTTTGAGGCCTAATCAGCCTAAAAGCAAGCTCATCCTATTTATTTATGCAGGGTAGGAAAGAATAAATATTTTTGAAATAAAAGTACAGGAAAACAAATGGGTTTGCAACACATTCTCTTGCTCCATGTGTTGACAGATTTGCTCCAGTATCTTCTAAATTAACCTTGCCAATGCTGAGATAACAAATTAGATAACTGAGTCAAAGCACTTAAATCCCTCAAGTGAATCCAGTGTTCAGGCACACAAAATGCCATTGCATTGGTTTCAAATACAGGAATTTTTTAAAATTCTTCCTAATCCAGATAACAGCGTAGGCTATGCGCTGTATTAGAAGCGGATGGGTTTAATTTTATGTATCATTTGAATCCAACAATGAAAACCTGGTAACTTAAATCTAAAGGGCATTTTTGAAGTGGTGGACTAAAATCAGGAATCATCAGTGTGAGACCTTGAAGCTGAAGACAGCTGGTTCAGCTCTGTCGGGACAGTTGTATCCAAAGTGAGGGTTTTGTGAGATGTAATCAGCAGCACATGTGAAGCCAGATGAGGATCTCAGTCCTGCCTCTACACAGCAGATGTCCTCAGCAGCCCTGCTGTGTCTCTAGCAGACAGAGGCAGAAATGGGGACTCTAAGGCTGCGGCTGACACTTGTTGAGGTCAGCACAAGGTGCACTTGCAGCACCATGGGCTCTAAGGGATATGAGAAGGAAAGGGATGTTTAACAGTGTGCTGTAGAAGGGTATGAGTTGTTTTGCAGCTGTGTGCAGACATGTCCAGTCTATCCCAGTGACACCTGTTCTGTGGTCCATTTCTCTTAGCTGATCTCCCTCCTTGCGCAAGTGTTTTACGCTTATAGTCCCTGTAGAAAGTGACCCTTGGCATCCCCTTGAACACCTTCCTGAAAACATTTCCACCCATGCCTGAAATGCAGCTGTCCTGGGAAAGATATCTCATAGCATGATACGTGTAAGCGAAAGTAAGCGAAACTCTCTCTCAAACTTCTTGTACCAAAAGATCAGTGTTGGCTCTCTGAATTTTTCAGGTGTGCAGCGTCAGCACAGTTACCACCCTTCTAGTTGAAAACCATGCAAGCTGCTGAAGATTGCCATGGCCAAAAAGCAATCAGTAATGCAGATCACAGCTGGGAGATTAATACAATGTCTATTGTAACTGCAGGGGAATGGGAAGTGCTATGGCATAATTAATAATTATGGTGGACTGTGATACTAAGTCTTATTTGAAGGTTGCAAACTTAAAGCTCCTAGTTGGAGCATCTAGAAGCTCTTTTGTATCTAATTCATCCAGTGTGACTCTTTTTCCAGGTACTTACCAACGTAGTACTGAATCAGGGCAAAACAAATAATTTGTCTTTTAGGAAATAATGAAAACCAGCTTTATGATCACACTTCTTACTTCTGTATTCCCCTTCCCCCCCCGCCCCGCTGCTTCTTCTTGAAAGCAGCTTTGCTGTTTGAGGGATCAGTGTTTCCTCTGAAAACCTGCCAGATGGATTTCCAGAACTGGCTTGCTTTGCCAATGGGGGTATTGCTGTGCTGCACTCTTCAAACATCCTGCGTCTCACAACTGTACCAGTGATGGGCAAAGAATATCCTTCAGCCACTCCTACAAGATTGACCTGCCCACGTCCTCCCAGATTAAGGTGGAAGCAGATCCATTACAGCATGAAGACAACAGTGAAGTGCAGCTAGATCCTGGGGAGGATGAGGAAGACAAAGAGGAGAATATAATCTTTAGGCACAACATCCATGTGCACATGCCCAAAGGGGACTGTGAAACTTTGACTCACATTAAAGATCTGTTTGAAAGGATAGAGAAGCTTGAGAAACAAGTGGCAGAGCTGAGAGAAGTTTGCAGCCCTCAGAAGTACTGTGGGGGAAGCCAAGGTAAGTTACAATTGCAGTATCTGTTCTTAGATCCTAGATACAGCCTATTTACCTCAGAGATTTGGGGGACTGGAATCTTTTTCTCAGGGTTATTGGGGATTCTCTGTGAGTGAGATGCTTGAGCCCTACAGATGGGATGGTGCTCTGGTTTCTGTGATGTGAAAGGAAATCTGAAGGTCCCAAAATGTGTTACTACATACCACTTCTGGAACCAACACAGGGGAAATCTCCACAAGCATCTCTCAGAACTGGAAGGGAACAAGTTCCTGGGTTTCACGTAGGTGGGAGGATTCAGTGGAGGATTTTCTGGAGGGAAGGAGGGTGGAAGATGAGGGAAGCACTTCTTGTTGCTGTCTCTTCCTTTCTCATTTTTGTCTCCAGAATTTTGCAGTTGTTGAGAATTCGTCTTTTTATTTCCTTCTTGATAACTGACTAAAAAGAAGAGCAGAGTTTATGATGATGCTATTTTGTGGTTGCCACTGGCTCTGCCTATGATCAAAGTTTTATACTGTGTGGTCTCTAAGAAAAGATTTAACAAACTGATGCTTGGGAATGGAGACAGGGAGAAGTGCTAATTCTTTGCTTGCATGAAAAATACAGGTGGACCAGGGCAGATAGGCAAGGTGATGTTTTTGGTCTTTTTCAGCCCATATGTTCCAGTGATACTTATGCTTTCTCTTTAATGACCTTGAACACACCTTTGCACTACCTGTCTATTCTTATGTTCCTAATTTTTTCTTCTTTTTTCTTTTTTCTTTTTTTTTTTCCCTCTCATCTGTGTGTCACACTTGCTCTTGTGCATCCTGGTGCTGCTCTGGCCAGGTGTCTCACACTGTAGCAGCCATGGGACTTTCTTCTACAAGACTTGCAGCTGTAAGTGTGCCGAGGGCTGGGAGGGCAGTGACTGCTCCCGCCCCATCTGCCACAGCCACTGCAGCGGCCATGGGCACTGCAGCAGTGGGAAGTGTATCTGTGATGAGCCTTACTTCGGTGAGGACTGCAGCCATCAGCTCTGTCCTGAGAACTGCAGTGGCAATGGGATCTGTGACACAGCCAAAGGGGTCTGCCAGTGCTACAAGGAGTTCATTGTAGAGGACTGCAGAGAGAAACGATGTCCCGGGGACTGGAGTGGCAATGGGTTCTGTGACACAGGAGAGTGCTACTGCCACGATGGCTTCTTTGGCCTTGACTGCTCCCAGGGTAAGACATGCCTGTGAGTTATTTCTTCCTTCTTTCCTTCAATCCAATTTTTCTCTTCCTCCCGTAAACATTTGGTTAATCCTATAGGTAAGCCAAGCCTGGGGTTGCCATGTTCCTCTCAGAGTTCCTGCTGGGCTAGGGGTTGCTGACTGGTCCATGTCTTCAAGAATTGCCTGGAAAACATTTCTGAATTGGGAAAAGGTAGAAATGCATAGAAATGCAGTTAAAGGCAGTGCTAGCACAAGCCTGTGTGTAGCAGTTGAAGGAGAGAGCAAACTGGGTATGGAGCCTGTAATTAAAGAGGGAGCCAGAGTCTATTCCTTGACATACAAATGAGACAATAGAAGGTAAAATCATGTTTGCTGCAGTGTGTACTGCTTGCCAATAAGGTAGTTGATTTGATAAAACCTGTGAGACAAAGGATGCATAAATCCTTTCAAAAACCACCCTTTGAAGTGAAGTCTTTGGGAAATTCTCCCTTATCCTGCTTTGTTACAATGCAGTAGGATTTGCCTGAGAAGACCTGACTGAGATGACCTTGGTGTGTGTGTCCAACAGTTTCTGCCTAATTCTGAAAAAGGTATAATCTCCTTATAACCGCAGTTGATACTCCAGGCTTCAGCATTCAGCCTTTTACCCTGGAAGCTGCCTTTCCTTCTCAGCACATCACTGCTTGGTCTAATCTTTCACAGCTCCTCGTGAAGAAGAAGTAGGTAACAGCCACCCACTGTGCACAGGTTTTGCCCAGTAAAGGTTTGCAGTGACTTTACTCTCAGGTCTTTTCTGCTCCAGATCATCCCTCATCTCTCAGGCTTGATCTATCTGCTTAGAGACTCACCTTTTTAAATAAAAGATTATTAGCTCAAATTCTTCATCCAAACAAGATCTTTGCATCAAAACTTCACTCCTCCTACCCCTTCCACACTATCCAGAGATGTTTCTCTATGACTCCAGCACTCTTCTATCCTGTCAGTAGACTGGGATTTGCTGCTTGGGAGGCAGCACCTTTACAGATGTGGCAAGCAGAAGAGTTTCTTCCAGAGAACTGTTGCCCAGCCAACCTCTCCCAAAGGGCTGGCTGAGTCCAGCCTTGGATCCTCTTCCTTACACAACACCCTCAGCTCTTTTACAGGCTGTGAAAGTGGCCTCTGTTCTCTCAGTGAGCAAGCACTACAGAGTTAATACACGTAGTACAATCCATTTTGCTACTGTTTCTGAACACTACAGCTCCACTCCTATTTAAAAACTTTTGAGTCCAGAGGCAAATGGTTCCCATCTCAGCATCTGTAGCCAAGCATTGCTCTCCCATAGATGTCAAATTGCCTTTTCTATTCCAGTCTGGGTTAGATTTCTGCATCCTGGGAGATTTACACTGAGCACTGTATTTATTTATCATTATTATTATATTCTTTTTTTATGTGTCTCAGATCATGAAATGACATATTTGGTTGTGTATCGCCATGGTAGCTGGAATGCCTGAACATCTAGAAGTTACTATCAAGTATGCAACAGTATAATTGATGTCTTGCAATTCCTTCTGATGGAGAAGTAGAGGACAAGGACATGTTAAACAGCAAGTACTGGCCTGTGCTCTTTCTAGACTTTGTTTCCTGTCACTCCAAAATTAGCACTGTGGAATATCTGAAGATGAATAAACCAGCAGCTTAAAACAAGGGTATCCACAAAACCCATTTTTTGGTATCTCAGCAGTTTAACTGGGAAGCCTTTGTGTTGATGCTGTAATCAGGAAATTGGAAAAGAAAGAGGGACTCTTTGCTGTTCCCAGGGGAGCCAGGGTTCCCAATGAGCCCCCGTGTGAGCTCTCAGCCC
>JAVJGI010000032.1:5521974-5554814 GCA_035590275.1 Ibycter americanus
CCTGAAGCGCTTGGGTTTGTCACATCAGCTGGAGGAGATGGCTCTGGTGCATCTTGGGGCAGAGCAGAAAAACACGTCAAATCCAGTTCCCCTGAGCCAGAGAGTCACTGCCTTTGCGAGAACCCCTCATAAAACATCATGCTCTGAAACACAAACTGTCCTAGGCATTGTCCTAAATGGATGATACTGCTTTCTTACACCACATCTCTCCTCTTCAGAGAGGTAGATACAATCCTCTTCTGAACCACACCGTATGTATTTAGGTAATTTATTATTTTACTGCAAAGCTGGATTATTGAAATTCAGCTTCTATATCACAAGGAGAGGCAGGATGAATGTTCTCCTATTTTGTACAAAGTTTTCATTAAAGGCAATGGCATGCACATATTGAGGGTGAAATTTGGCGAAAGGTGTGAATTACACAAGGAAATTAATGCTGCCTTTCAAGTGAGAAGAATCTTGTGATGTTATCTGACCTGATGTTGCTGACGCATGCCTTTTTACAGGCACTTGATATCTATTTTCTTCTATTGGTTAGTGCCTTGCTAGTGAAATACAGCTTGTAGATGGTTTGATCAGTTTATGATGTGCTTACTTGTAACTAAAATCAGATAAACTACCTGACAGATGTTTGACATGGGCTGCTTCAAAACACTGATGAGCTTTCTGTCTTGTGGCAAAACAGTTAAGGCAGATTTGCTCAAATCTCCTCCAGGCACCAAGTGTAAGTTTCTGTCAGTATAAAAATGCAGTTTTCTATCTCTGCTGTGGAGAAGCTGTGTTCACTGGTTTTGGGGACCAGTTGACATGTTGAAATAACTCTGACAGTGATGTGAAAAGAAGGTTTGGCTTGTCTTTCTCTTCCTAGAGGTGTTGGAAGGGACAGCTTTATGAGAGTTTTCCTTATTCCAGTGTTGCTTTAGAAGCTGGGAAGAGTTTTTCAGGAAGTTATTGTATTTTTTACTGACTGCTCTATTAATTTGTATTTAATGATATGCTGTTGAGCAGAAAGAAGTGGACAAATCCAAGATTACTACAGCCTGGGAATTCTAGTTCTGCATTCTCTCTGTATTCAAAATAGATTTGAAAAAATTTCTTGCTTGGCCACATGGCAAGACATCATCCTCATTGTAATGTTTTTCTTTGTTTCTCTTCTAGTGCTCAGTCCTCAGAACCTGCAGCTGCTGAACTCCACAAAGAACTCTCTGGCTGTCAGCTGGGATCCAATGATTGATGTGGAAAATTACCTCATTAGCTATTATCCCATAGGGCATGAGACATTGGTGAAACAAGTCCACGTGCCCAAAGAGCAGCTCAGTTATGAGACTGTGGGTCTCCGCCCCAGCACCACACACAATGTCACACTTCATCATGTGAAGAAGGGGATTACTGGTGAGCCACAGTATCTAGAAGCAAGTACAGGTAGGAGCAGGCAGTATTTTCTTCAGTCAGAAGCTGTAGGTATTTAAAGTTGAGATTTGAACAAGTGGAGTGAATTGTTTGGCTTTGCGGGTTTGTAACATCCTGTCTGAGTGCTGGAGCGTGCTTTCTCTTCCCAGCCTCAGCTGCAGATTTCTGGACAATCTATTCCCAGATATGTATTGTTAGGGCTGAATATATTGCAAATTTCCTCTCTTTCCCTTTATCTTGTCCAAATCCTACTTGCATTGACACCCCTGAATTCCAGGGAATCCATAGCGTTGCCTGCTGCAAGAAACAGGAATGGAAGCATGAAAGATAAAACCAGCATGTTATTAAGAATAATGCACTGTTTGACTGGATGCAAAAGGGACTTTAAAGTAGGCAGGATGTCATTCCTTGGTACTAATTTGCCAAGCATGTCTGCAGTAGCAAGTTTTCTTCGGTTTCTTCCCAGGACTAAATGACCCTGATGCTACTGAGGTTAGGAGGTTGAGTGTGGAAAGGCTGCATCTTTGGCAGTCCCTTGAGAACTGAAATGCCATTTTGTTGGCAGCTGATATTACTCTGTCTGCCTGCACTTGATGAAAACAGTGAAAAGTTTAGTTATTTTGACATTTCTCTCGCTTCTAGCACAACAGGTGGGAGCTGAGAGCCAGAAAACTCTTGAGCTGGAGTGAAATAATGATTATGCTGTACTTGTTTAACTCTTCAGTTTGGCTGAGGAAAATGTCTCAGGTCTTAGAGCAGGTGACTGGGCAGGGAGGAGGACTGTTTAGCAACTTCATATCTTATATTTATTTACCTTTTTGTGCTGATGCTGCTTCCTTATGGCCCTCTGCTATCCTTTCCAGTCCTGTCTGCGCTCAATGCCATCTGGATGACAGAGGACATGAAACACTCCCTGGAAGTGGGGTGGGAGAACCCACCAACAGATGTGGATTATTATAAGCCGAAGTTCAGATCCCTGGTGGAGATGGATGAGAAGCAGGTTATGGTGCCCAAGAGCAATGACCCTAAGAGCAGATACATCATGACTGGTGAGTACTTGTGGGTATTCCAAACTGGGCAGGGGCAGGGAGAAGTGGCAGGAGCTATTGACGGTCAGACCATAGTCCTGAGACGATTCTTCTCTTGTGTGTGGATGGCCGGTTTTTCTTCACCTCGTGCCTGCTGTAGTCCAGGATGAGATCTACTGGGGTTTCTCCATCCTGTAATGATGGGTGTCTCCACAGGCAGGAAGCCTTTCTGCCCTGCGGGTAGCAAGTTACAAGGAATATTCATTCAGCTTTAATTCTGTCCTTGTTGGGAATAAAGAATATACTTCTGTTTCAGAGCTGGTAACACTGATGTTATGGAGATCCCCACCTGCTATAGTTAATGTCTGCCCTAAGGGTAAGCCTAGGCCAAAAGTGCTATCGAGGCATTCTCAAGACAAAAGGAAGTTAGATGGAAACCTGAAGTTTAAGTTCCTCTCTACTACAAACCTAGAACTAGATAGACTAAACAAAATAGCTTTCTTTAAGAAAAATTACTGTCTTCTCTAATTGTTGGTAATGCTCCCTTTTGCTTTTTGTAGGCTTGAAACCTGGCACAGAGTATGAGGTCACTGGCATACCTGTGAAAGACAATACAGAGGGGAAACCATCCTCGGTGAGTGGTAGGACTGGTACGAGGAAAGTTTATTTTATGATAGTGATGTTACTACAGAGTTCAGGGACAGATCTGTCAAGATGGCAGCACTAAAGGTGCACAGTTGGCTGCCTTTTCATGCATGACCTGCAGCCATGTCTGCTTATATCTTGTTTGAGCTTGTCTGCATTGGATATGAAACACTAAACCCAGCCATAGCTCAGTCTTTTGCCTTGATTTTTAAACCTACAGTAACTTCTCCCTTAACTTGACTAAGGGCTCTAGCCAGACTCAGGATAAGCATAGCAAGCTGGCCCCTGTGTGTAATAACAACCCTCCAACAAGCTCAGAGGTAGGTCCAGCAGTAACTCAAAGTTTGCTGGTTCATGACTTCCCTAACGAGATCATCGACAGAATGTCCTTGCTGAAATCTAGCACACACGATCTGTGATGTGGGTATGGCCCTTCCTCGTGGATCCTCAGGGCAGCTGCTGCCAACTGCCTCACAGCTATTTGGTGCTGATATGTCTGGTCTCTGAGCCCAGGGACAGTAAGGAAGACAACAAGTTCTTCCTTCCTGTATTGCCTGACTCCAACATTATTTTTCTGGTCACCAGACTGAACGGAATAGTTGGACTGAGGAGCCAATTAGCACACCATTGCCAGGCCTGCATTTCCACTGGGGGCTGTAGTCCCAGCCCGCTGTGTGGTCTGGTACACCCGCCCCATGGCGGTGAAGTTGTGCTTGTCCAGTGGGCTGCACAGTGCCCCAGCCCTGGCATTTCTGTAGTAGCTTTAGTCTTTGCCTCTTACATGTGAAGTGAAAGGCTGAAAGGGCTTCAGCTCCTTGCTGGCCCTTAGAGGTTGAAGCTTTGGACTGCTTTGACTTGGGCTCTGTTACAAGATAGACATAGTAATCTCCAGCATGAGGAGAGCACAGAAACATCTTTAAGCTGGCTTCTGCTCTGGCTGTGTGCTCAGTGCGGCTCAGAAGCCTGGCAGGTTCTACTGTTACTTAACTGTTATCTTTCCTGTAACATTCCAGACCTGACTGTTAAAACAGATCTGGAAACCCTGTTGGTTCATTGATGCTTCAAGCTCTTTCTAAAAAAAAAAAAAAAAAAAGCAGAATATTTTTGAGCTATTATATTGCAAAAGAGAGCTTGAAGAATTTTGAACTCTCATTCTACCTATAAGATTCTGGAAACTCTGAAATTCAGCTCCCTTCCAAAAGGATAGGCCTGCTGCATTCAAAGACTGAAAAACCCCAAATCAGGCCTGACATTCCTGAGGTTGTCTTGGAAATTATTCCTTTAAAATAAAATTGCTTTAAAACAACAGAACCTGCAACCTCCACGCTGCCATTGAGGTTGCTCTTCTTCCCTGTGTAGATTCTGATTATTTGGAACACCCTTGGCTTGTGTTTTCAAGCTGTTCTTCACTGACATGGGGCTGCAAAACTTCTTAAAAAGGAAAAAAAAAAATTCCACAATGAGTAATTCTGCTCATGTTCTTATGTAACGCCTGGAACTTAGGAGCTGTGACTAAGACTAATACCAGCTATTACAGGAGTTACCACTAAACTTTGATTCATCACCTAAAACAGCAGAAGCCCTGGGGGAGTCTGAGAGACCTGTCTGCAGGGTAGGCAGAAAGGAGGAGCAACAAATGGCTGGCACTGGGGGCAGGGAAAGGATGGGGCCTATACATGGTGCTGTGAGGAGGGCAAGCGAGAAGATAATGCTCAAGTCTGACCCATGGAAGATGAGGCAGGTAGCCTGCAAGCTATTCCTGCAGAAAAAAAATGGAAAGTTTCATCTAAATGGTGGAACAGTCCTGCTTTCTAATGCTTTTGTCTGAGTGGTGGGAACAGTCCCCACTGACCATGCTGGTTGCTCATGGATGCCTTTCTTCTCAAGGGGCTGTAGGGGGGAACCTAGGTGACTGTGTTTTAGCTGGCCAAAGCAGAAAGGCAAAAATGAAGGAAATGTGCACATGTCATGACAGGTATTGTAGTGGTTTAATTCATCTGGAGTGTCCTAATGCTGTATTCTGAAATGTTCTCTCAGGACTTGACAGCCAAACCAATGTGGCAACTGACCGAGTGACAGAAGATACAGCCACTGTCTCATGGAATAAAGTTGAGGCTCCCATAGACAGGTACATGATGAGATACACCTCAGCTGATGGGGACACCAAGGAAATAGAAGTGGGGAGTGAAAATGCATGATCACCTTATTGAATCTGAAGCCAGGCATGGAGTATGTCACCCACATCTGGGCAGAGAAGGGGCCCCAGAAGAGCAAGAAGGCAAGCACCAGAGCTGTGACAGGTAAGTTGCAGCAGCAGCAGCAGAGGGAGCTGAGTTTGACATTCAAACTCCTTCATCAATTCTACTTGTTTTAGTAAAGCTTCTCCTGCTTTGCAGAGGTTTGAAGGCTCTTTATTTTGAGTCCTGTTGTGGACAGGCCCTATGGTAAGGCAGCAGTTACTACTGGTATAAAAAACAGTGAAACACAGCCAAAATGAAAGCCTTATAAATGGAATGTGTAATTTGTGCCTTTCCTTTAAAATACCATAAATCATCTCCAAGCTTTTCTTTGGGTGGCTGTTGTGGCCTTTTCCAACAGAACAGGGCGGGTCATGCACATTTGGTACAGATGGTCATGACAGAGTGTTTGTTAAAGAGGAAAAAAAAGTTTATTTGGATCATGGTGTAGATTAAGAATCACTTGGGGAATCAGATCTCCCAAACAGGACATTTGATTGCTGTCCCTTGGTGACAGGGAGTCTCCATTGGAAGGGTGCTTGCATTTGCAGCTAGATTGGGAAACCCCTTGAACCACTGTTTTGCTCAGTTCTTATAATCCAGCCAGCGATGGTCCAATGTGGCTGTGTGTGTACAGGAGCAGCTTCTACTGATCACTTAGAAATGTTATATCTATGTGTAATCTGGACTTCTGCAGCAGAAATTACCTGGGGGAGTGTTTGGGATGCTCCACTCAGGATGCTAACCAACACATTTAAGCATATAAATCAGACTAGACACAACAGGAGCTGCCTCAGGGGATTTGTAAGACTGCCTGAAGTTCCCACCCAGCAGGGATCAGTTAAATGCTTAATTATGAAGCTTAGTCAGTCAATCACCTGCTTTCAAGTTGGTCCATTGTCTCAGGCCAGCCCATGTTCTCACTGATACAGGTGACTGGCTGGGAAGCTCCTGGACCACCCAGGTTGTGAAGGAGTTAAATACTTTGTGTACGTGTACAGGCACAGCCCATATGCAGCTGCAGTGCTATTATAACTAAAGAACAAACTTGATTTTCATATCACACAAGAAAATCATTCACTTGATTTTTTTCTTGCCACAGGTGAGCATCTTATACTGCTAACTAGCTGAGCTGTGATTATTCAAATACATATTCCCAGTGTGCACTGTTCTAGGGTGACACAAACAAACCTCAGCATCTTTCATTAAAATGAGAAGTAATGTATTTTCATCTCACAAAAGAAGTGAGATTAGTACACACAGGTGGAAAAATCACAACTTTTACCATAACTAATGTGTGGTAAATCATAGTGCAGCTAAGCTGGTGAGTGGTAAATTACAGTGTGGCTGTTAGATGTTTGTGCATTTGTGCTCTGGAGTTTAGAGCCTGCAGAAGAGTAAGCCAGAATAAAATGCTGTTGCAATCATTTGGGAGACATCTGCAAGTCCTTCATTGCTCTGGCTGCTAAGATGTGTTTAGCAGTTAGTGAAGAAAACCCCCAAATAATAAAAACCATGCTCTGTGTAAAGGTCATGGGCTGTTGGGCTGTCCTCAAAGGGCCATGTTCCCACAGGCTGCATTGTGATAGTGACTTATGGCTCATGAAATCTAGCATCATGTTTCCATCTGTGAAAAGGGCAGTGGAATGATTGTAATAATGGGAGGAGATTGAAAGTGGCTTTTTTTCTAGTGAAGAATGTGAACATAATCCTCAGTAGTGCCATTGCCTGGTTCTTAACCTTCAAACCTTCTCATAAAAAAATTGCCAGTGTAGTGTAGTGGCCAGCTGGCTGACAGAAGACACAGTCACAGTCTCCTGGGATAGGATCTGGCCTCTGAGAGACAGGTACTTGGTGAGATACAACACAACTGATGGGGACACAAAGGACATGGAGGTGGGGAAGGACAGGAGCATTGCTGCTCTGACAGGACTGAAGTCAAGCAAAAAGTATGCCACCGGCCTCTGGGCAGAGAGGGGAGCCTGGCAGACATCAGGGCTGTGACAGGTAGGATGTTTTGCTTTAGTATGAAATAACCTTGTTCCAGGAGAGCTGCATTTCAGACAGATTCTGAGGAGGTGATTTGGTTTTGGGCTTAATTCCCAGAGCAACCCAGGCAAGAGGTAGTGATCTTCAGAAGGCAAAAGACAGTTAACACCATATTCTGCTTGGTCTTTCCTCTCTGCTGGTGCAGGGCTGGCGGTGCTTTTGTCTCTCCCCAGCAGAAAGTCCTGCTGTTGCAGCTGTGAGGAGGAGACCTAGACCGCAGCTGAAATACCTCAGAACTGAGCACCTTCCAGCTTTGTAGTTCAGGTCCATTCTTGATAAGAAATAAAGGATGAGAAGTGGAAGACGTTGGCAGGGCCCTTGAGGGGAAGGAGTAAGTGTAGCCTCACTGGGATGATCTGTATTCTTCACTCCTAACTGTTCTGCAGAACTCAGCAGCCCAGCTCACCTAGCACAGGAGCAGAGGGCTGGCTGGCCCTGCCGAGGCCCGGCTGCCTTAGCACTGACGTGCAAGTGCATTTACCAATGTGTCAAGAATGGCAGGGCTTGCAAGCAGTTAGCACCCGCTTCTTATCTACCTTGCACTGTATCCAACAGTACAAAATGATTTGGCTCTACGAATGGTGATATTCAATGTGACTCGCTTAAGTGTCAGTTATTTACACTGCATGATCAAAACTCAATTTATAGCTACAGCTAAAACTTCTGTTAGATTTACCAGTTTGAGCTGGAGGAAAAAAAGCAGACAAGCTTTTGGACACACAAGCCCTTTTTAGGTCTTTGGGCATAGAACCCTTTCTCAAAGCTCGTCTCTTTTTCCACATATATTTGATAGTCTGGTAAAACATACTACCTCTGCCTATAAAAACTTGTGTTGTCTGTGTCTTTAGACCATTGTGATTACCACAGCACTATACTGAAACTTCTAATAATTATGACTTTTGCTTACAGAAATCGACAGCCCAACTGAGCTGTTGACTGACCAAGTGATGGAGGATGCAATTACCGTTTCCTGGAACAAAGTCCAGGCTTCGATAGACAGATACAGAGTGAGCTACACTGCAGCTAATGGGGACACGATGGAGAGAGAGAGGTGGAGAAAGACAAGAATACCACTACCTTGGCAGGACTGAAGCCAGGCATGGAGTATGTCATTTACATCTGGGCAGAAAAGGGAGAACAACAGAGCAAAAGGGCCAGCACTGAGGCTGTAACAGGTAAGTGGGCAATATATTTTGTTAAGACTGTAAGTTACAGCCCAGCTTTCCCTTAACAGTGACTCCATCCCAAGACAGTTTCACAGCAGAGGGAGATTCAGGCTTAACAGATCAAGTCTTCAGGTTAGCGCATCTTGCTGTGAAACCTTTTCAGCATCATCACAGAGAGATTCTGATTACCTGTATGTACTACAAATGGGCCGTGTTGTGAATACGAATAGGGATTAGGGAAAATGAAGCCTCTGCAGCAGTGTTTCATGTATTTGTGTAGTCTTGTTTTATTTTAATTGGTTAATTTGTTTATCCTTCATCGTGGAATAGGGAAATGCTCAGTTCCTTTTTGCAGATGAAAATACTGAAGTGCAGAGAGATTAACAGAATACAGGATGCCTTTTCTTGCAATAGGATGATTAATCCTGGTTCCTCAGTTGTTCCTGTTAGGACTTTCCCATGTTGCCAGTCCTGGTTAAGGAGGTGTAAGTGATCTGCCCAGTGTGAGGGTTGCTGGTTTATAACAACACTGTCAAGCTGAACATCTGAATCCGTTGCAAGCGGTTGTAAGCATTTGCAAGACTCATGCCCTAGGTCAGAGACTTGCTGAAGTAAATACTTACCTGGGTCACCCTGGTCTCCTAACAAAAGAGCTTTGGTTGGTGTCTCACTTCCTGTAGAGATGATGTGTATGTGAGCTTTGGAGGCTTGTGACTGTTAGAAAACAAGAAAGTAACAGTATCTTGCTTTGCAGAGGCTCTTTTCTGTCCAGGTCAGGATTGGCTGTGTGGTTTCCTAGGAAAGCATGTATAAAGATTAAAGACAGACCCCAGTCAAACCACCTCAGACCTTGACACCTCCCAGCTTTGTGAGGCTAATCAATGTGTGATCAGAAATAGAACTTGAAAAAGTAAGAAACTGGTAAGGCCCTTAAGGCGGAAAGAGTGTCACAGTACAGCCTGACTATGACAGCCTGTGTTCTTCACTTTTAACTGTCTCTGCAGAAGTCGACAGCCCAGCTCACCTGGTAACTGACCAAGTGACAGAGGACACAACCACCATCTCCTGGGACAGGGTCCAGGCTCTCATAGATAGGTACATGGTGAACTACACCTCTGTTGATGGTGACACGGGAGATGGAAGTGGGAAAGAACAAGACTACCGCAACTCTGACAGGACTAAAACCTGGCATTGAATATGTCATCTTCCTCTGGGCAGAGAAGGGAACCTGGCAGAGCAAGAGGATCAGCACTGAGGCAGTGACAGGTATTCTAGAGAATCCTTTTGCTTCTACATGGCACTATGTTGTGGAGGCGATCTCAACTTCTGTCCTGTTTTCTTCTGGCCTATTATGGAGCATATACTGCACACTGGTTTGTCTTGTGGGGTCGTGCATGTCCCCAGAGGCACCTTCAAGCTTCACATAGAGATAGTGCCAAGTCTACAGAACTTTCAGGAACTAATGGCTGCTCTGTTAGTTCAGAAACTATTAGCCCAGCATGAGCTTCACAGCACTTGCTAAAGCACTGTGGTCCTTCACTTAGCAGCTTTGCCTGCTCTTTTTGGTCTTCGGATATGCTAAGGTTTGCAGGTGTGGCTTAGCTCTGCCCCACAGTATGTGCTACTGCTGTTGAACCATCCTAAGTTTAGGCAGGATTCAACTAGCTTGACTTATAAGAATAGTATTTATCAATGAATCAAGACTTTGAAGGAAACATGCCTATTTTAATCATCTTCTCCCAAAACAGGAAAGGGTAGCAAGTGGTTTGAGCCTGGATTAAGTCTTTTTCTTAACTATCAGTAATTCCCTTTGTATAATCAAGATTTTTGCTTACAGAAGTTGACTGCTTAGCTAGGCTGAAGAGTGACTGTTTGGCAGAGGACACTGCTAGTCTTTCCTGGGAATGAGGGGGAGATGGGGCAGGACACAGGTCTCGCTATCCTGGTTAGTTTGAAGCCAGTTGTGGTGTGCATCATCTGTATCTGGGCAGGGAAAGGAAGCAAGCAGAGCAAGAGGGCAGGCACAAACACTCTCACGAGTGGCTTCTGGAAATCTTGGAGTGTGATTTTTGCAGCTATGAAGGAGGAATGTAGTTTCACATGGTGAATTACCTATGATTGTGTTCTCCCTTGGCCACTTCTTTTACCGAGGTCTTCCTTCCTCAGTTGTAATGTGGAGAAGTGTTACACCTTGCTGGCACCTCACAGCTCAAAAAGAGGTATTTGTGGGAGAGGCTGATAAAGGGGAGCAGGGTGTTGGTGCTGCCTCGGTCTCTCACATCTTTTTCTTTGCCTTACTGTGTCTGTGTCAGCCAGGACTCCCAAATAACTGGTCTAACGGATCTTTCTGAAGGTTCATAAGAATTTAGGTTTGATATAGCCTCAGATTTCAGCTGGACCTTCTGCACAATCATTCTTCCCTGTATCTCTGCTTGATACTTTACTCCTGAGGTCTCTGTCTGAAGATGGCCATGCCTCAGTGCCTTACCTTCTCTTAACTCCAGTTCTGCAATGTCAATAGCAAGTGTGGTGATCAGCTACTGAGACCCAGTGAAGCTACAGATGAGTTAGTCCATGTCATCCTTTGCTTCCTGATGGTAAGGTCATGGGGCTTTAGAAAACAAAAGCTTTAAGGGGAATGTGTGTCTTTTAGTTACCCACCCTTTCTACTCTGCATTTTATTTCTTAGAAATGGACAGCCCCAAGAATCTGATTACTGACCTTGTGACAGAGGACTTGGCCACCGTCTCCTGGGGCAGTGTCCAAGCTCCCATAGACAAGTATATGGTGAGCTACACTTCTGCTGATGGGGACACCAATGAAATGGAAGTGGGGAAGGGCAGAAGCACTACTGCCCTGACAGGACTGAAACCAGGCATGAAGTTCACCATCCATCTCCGGGCAGAGCTGGGAAGCAAGCAGAGCAAGAGGGCAAGCACTGACACACTGACAGGTAACTGTGGGCAGAAGCGAAAGGAAACGGGGTAGAAGTGACCCTGCTCTCTTATTATTCTATGTTTCGTGATCTCTCTTTGCATTACTGGGTGATGAAGATGCACAGTGGTAAGCCCGTTCTGGAGATAAATGTGTGAGTATAGACTACTGTAACAGACTGCTGCTATAGAGGATTATAGAAAAGGCAGATGTCATCATACAAGAGTGATGACAGCTGATGGTACCCAGCTTATTTCACTAGTCCTTAATCAAAAGCATGTAGTGCTTCATGTGCTGCTCTCAAGCCTAACAATAGCAGAGGTTTAACAATCAAAGTTAAACCATTTTAGAATCAGGGACAGTTAAAAATAATGGCCTGCCCTTTGACTCATGACCTTAGACTGGTCCTGGGAGATGCCAAGCAGGCTTAAATCTGTCCTGTTCAGTCAGCCATAAGGATTATGGTGTACTGGGAACATGTCAGGGTCATTCCATATTTATTGGCTTTGCTAATGTACTTTTTCTTAGTTTATGAATCAAGCTGGTGTGAGATAGAACAGTTGAAGCCTGGATTTAGGGCAAGGTGCCAAACAGTTCCCCAGTGCTTACAGGGCTCGAGGGCAGCTCATAGGGACAAATGGAGATCTCTTGAGGCCAAAAGACTGAACCTATCTGGAACTAGAAATGCAAGGAGGGTTTCAGCAAACTGAAATTTTTAAATTTTTTTTTTAAACTGGAATGAAAATGGAGACATGCAAAATGAAACTTCTGGGAGAGGGAATGCTTTAAGCATTAGTATAGATTTTTTTTAAATACACCCCCCCCCCCCCCATGTACTCTTTTTTTTTTATTATTATTCTTTTTGTTTGGGTTTTTTTTGGTGTGATATTTCCAAAAGTAATGACACCTGCTAAAATAATACAGCTACTGAGGGGGGAAAAAACCCCACCCAAACAACATTTTCTTACTCAAGGTGATGGCTGATTATTCCCTGGCATTAAACCCAGCTGTGGCAGAGAGCTGTTCTGCGGTGGGCTCCTGCACCCATGGAAACTGCGGACTGGCCTTTAAGAGCAGTGCTGTGTAAGGCCACCCTTCCCACCCCTCGCTTCTCGTCATGGATTTGGTACCTTTCAGCTCCCTCTTCTGTCCAGCGGGAGGTACACACGTAGTGAGCTACTCCCAGAAGGTGCCTGGGTCGTTTTACTTTAGCAATTGTTTAGTGGTCTCCCAAATGAAGCATGAGTTCATTAGAGATTGGACCACTGCTTAACTCATTAGCCTAGTGAAAGGTGGCCTTCAGTTATAATGCATAGCCAGTGTTTTAGACACGGTGCTGTGTGAATCTTGGTGTCACTGTCCCTGTTCTTACGTTTGGCATTTTGATTTCTTCTTCTCTGTCTTTTTGTATTATTTTTTTTTTAAGCAGTAACTATGCATGAGGAGTGCAGCATTTCCTGGGAGAAGCCATGCTGCTCTACTCATTTATCTAAGACAGATGTAGCTTGGCCTTGTCTTTCTCTGTGGCCTTTTAACAACTGTAAAATTTCACTGATGTGTTATGATTGTTGTTATGCTTATCCTTGTAGCGCTCTTCAAGGTCTGGGAAGTGTTGTTGCCTGATTTATACGGAGAAGAACTGAATCGATGGACATTGACATGTCCATAGTCTCCCAGGGAGGTTTGTGGAAGAGCAGGGAATTGAGATGAATTGTTAGTTACCGTTTGCTATAAACTCAGGTGTACTTCAGGGTTGGAGCACTCTTCCCTGAAGGCCAGCACTGCCCACCAAGAACATTCTCTCTAAAACTTGGAAAGCCAGACAAACCATACTCTTTAAATTGCTTTCCTTAACATGTTCCCCAAATATATAGAATATAGCAAGCACAGGATGAAAATTAGGGAGAGGCTGCTTCTATTGTTGTTACTTCCAACTGAACTTTAGAAACAGCTTTTATTCTGAGCGAAGAACTGCAGCCCTGTTGTGGGTATTTCATAAGACACTTTTTGACAACTGCTGTGATCTGGCATTGCATAAAAATAATTCTGTTCTCCTAATGCTGAACTTGGGCAGTGTGACTGCACAGGAGAAGTCTGGCTAAGCCTTTGATGTCAGTGAAGGAGCTGGTGTCCCTTATACAGCACAGACTAAACTGCAAAGCTGTGAGTTTCTTTGTATTCCTGCATTTACTAAAGAAGGCTGAAGCACGACAACAATGAAACCTGTGAAGTCGTTCTTCATCTGCAGTAGGGAAACAAGGTGTAGGGGCTCTCAGCAGGGCACACTAGGGCCATGCCCCAGGATTGAGGCATGGAGCTCAAACCTGACCTATCTGTGAATGCTCTTCAGAGATGAGCCTGATGGAAACTTCTCAAACAGACATATCAGGAGCTCCTGGGCCCTGTACAGTTGAGCCAATTGCAGGGCTCACAAAATGTCCTAAACCAGATCTGTAGCAGGCCTTGCCATGTTTCGTTTTGGCTCCTGCTGCTTGCTGACTATGAAGGTCACTGGGTGACTTCTGTACTTCCCAGTTAACAGATCAGGTATTGAAAGCTCAGCCCAAGCCTTGCACTGCAGTTGCCGTCTTTCATTGATGCAATGGGACTTGAGTTTTCTTATTCAATAGAGATTGATCCTCCCAAGAACCTCCATGTATCAGATGTGACTCATTCTACTGGTGTGGTTACCTGTACTCCTCTTGCAGCACAGATTGATGGCTGCACTCTGACCTACCAGGGTCAAGACAGCACAAGCAAGGTACAGTGAATTCTTCAGTCCTGCAGATCCCACTGAAATCACCCTGTGATTATGGGCTCTGCCAGTTGGGTTTTGTGGGTATATGGACCATAAGAAAACACTTTTGAGTGGGAATCTATGCTATCCATGGCCCAGGGAGGGAAAGCTTAAGGAAGGAGATGTGCCACTGTCAGGAGTAGAAGCTGTGGAGGGACTTTGACAGTGGAATGCCTCTTCCCAACAGATCTCTGGGTGCAAAGAACATGTTTGCTGCTTCACTTCACTTTTCTAACTTGTTATTAGCTGGAAGGGCAGCACTCACCAGGGATAGGGTATCCTCAGTGTCCTAACAGTGTTTCTTGAGACCTTGCCAGGAATCTTCCTTCTGAGGAGATGGACTGACTCCATGTTTCAAGGATATACAGTGAATGTGCCTGTCTGAACTCCATGAGAAGAGCCTGTAAATGCATATGGAGCATGAGGCACTGTTGTCCGGAGAAGCTAAATGCTGTTCAGAGTTGGGTTGACCTTTGATCTGTTTTATTTGGCAGGAAGTACAGCTGAGTCCTGGCGAACAACGGTTTGTGCTGGAAGGACTGGAAATAAGGAGTGAGGTATACCATCTTTGTGATGGCCTATAAGGGAGACTGCCAGAGCAGAACAGACAGTACCTTCTCAACAGGTAGGAACTGGCCTTAGGTGTTGCACTTTTCCCTATGCTCTACAGTTGTTGTGCTTTATGGTGGAGGTCAGACATGGAGTTCATGTTGTACAGATGCACTCAGAAACTATGTGATCATAAACGAACCATCCAGCAAATCAATGATGTGTCTCCTGGCTGGGTGTCTATTCTAAGCCACACCATCTGGAGGCTTGGAAACACAATGGGATAGCATGAGTGAAGATTGCCCATGCTGGTCAGTGCTGCTGGCAAACCTCACTAGCCAAGCAGAGGACAAAGCCTGCTGGGGAGCTGCCAGTGGGCAGGAGAGATGATGATATGCTAGAAATCTTTCTGCACCATCCAGTAATGGTAGGGCACAGCTCTTTAAGTACTTTCATGGCATTGGGTTGCTGCTGAGGTTGTTTTCAGAGTCAGGAAATGCACACTGGAATGGCAGCAAATCAAACAAACCTCATGCCAGCTTGCTGTGGGAGCCTCTCATACTGTGCCAGTGCCCACAGGGGTTGTTGATTGTGGACAAATTGTGAAATGCAGAGAAACTGAAGTCCCTGTTTACTGGCACTCCCACCTTCACAAACAAGGGCTTCTTTTCCTGCATTTCTTGTGGCCCCTGGGGACCCCGTCCATGTGCCAGCTCCCAGGCGGTGGGGAAGGCTGCCAGCAGCAACCTGCTGATGCAGCTGGGCACTGTGTGAGTGTACAGTGGGAGTTGCTGCTTTCTTTACTTCTCTTCCAGTACTGTTGTCCTTAGGAGGTTCCTAAGGGTGTGAAATGCCTCCTCCAGCTCTATGGCCTGCTTTGCTGATATGAAGTTTTGCCCTCCCTGTTCTCACAGTTAGCTTCCTCTACCCATATCCAGCAGACTGCAGCCAGACACAGCAGAACAGAAATGCCTCCAGTGGCATGTACACCATTTATGTGTATGGAGGTGGATGGATAGTGAGTGATTCTCTGGTCCTCTTTGGCTTTTTTGCAAATATAATCAAGTGGACTTGGTACTGGTGTTAGCTGAGGCTCCTTTTGCTCTACTGTGCTATTGTGTTTCAGCTCTTGCCTCGATGGAGTGACATGTTTTAGGAAGGGTGGTGGATGCTGATCTCAGACTGTGGTAGGAATGATGTGGGAAGCTAAATGGCTCAAAGACTTTTTCCTTGTTCGGTTGTGGATGCCATACAGGCTTATATTATTGCTGATTGAGGGCAGTGACTGAGTTATGAGAGCTTAATGTGTTACCTCTTGCCAGCTGTGTCAACAGGGTTGTCTGTGAGGGTGGATTCAGCCCTGTTGTAAGATGAGGTAGTAAACTTAGCTAAAATACTGCCTTTCATAATGAGTTAACTAAGCTTATGCTGTGGTCAGGATGAGATGATGTAGGTTATATGTACAGACAGTTAACACAGTTCAGCTGATGCCTGTTAGTGTTTTAAATGCTAGTGCTGTGAGCATGTACCTGGACTCTGGCCACACAGTGGTTGTTGAGTGGCTTAAAGGAATCTGGAGGCAGAAGCACAGATGCTTTGAGATGGGAAATGTGTATGAACATGTAGGAGTGGATCTGAGGTTGTCTGATAGCGGTCTTCCTAAACAACCGAATAAAAATATCTTTATTCCCTTGTTCACCTTTCATTTTTGGTGATAAGTGATTTTCTACACTGAAATAAAGTGTTGTGTGTTACTGCCTAATTCCCTCTGATTTTGGTGAAGTTTAGAAACCCAAATGTCTTGTGGATCTTGTCTCTAAGCCCCTTTTGTCTAAACGTTTAGATCACATTCAGGCATTTGTGGAAAGTAAACTGTAAAATTTACACAACTAAATATTCACCCCAGTGTTTCTGTGCAGTCAGAAAATGGAAATGGATTCCTGTGCGTACCCTGCTCAGGTGCAGTGTACCATCAGCCAGAGTTGTCTGTTCCTGAATGCTTCACCTTTTCATCTGCGTTTGAATCAGGATGAGCATTTCTCATCTCCATCTTCTTTGTATCTCCTCAACCTGTTGTGAACTCTCACTCAGCAATCCTTGCTTTGCTGCAGGTGTTTCAGAGGCAGAGCAGTGGCCAGGTGGATTTCTACAAACGCTGGAAAAATTATGTGGAAGGCTTTGGAGATCCCACTGGGGAATTTTGGCTTGGTACAGTACATGGGTGTGACCAGTGAAGAGCTGAAGGTTAGCTTTGTAGAAGCACCTAAATGCTTAAATATCGCCCCCCGCCCCCAAGCCTGCAGTCTTGAACTGTCAGCTTTTGTGTCTTTCTTAGAAATGCTAATGAAGTGTTGAGGGATCTCTAAAGGCCCACTAAGTATTTCCACTGACATCTTTGGGCCTTGGAGAAGTCCCAGAGCAAGCCAAACTCTGGAAAGGTTTATTTCAGGCTTGTGTGTTCCTGGGAGAGGGGAAATAAGGAAACTGCATTTGTGAAAATGCTAAGACCAGGATACTACCAAAAACTTGGTGTGCTTGGTCATTTTTTGTCTGTTCTGTTCTGTTAAGTGAACTCTCTGTGGATCAGAAAATCCAGCGCTAAGTAGGTCAAGGTCTTTAGAGCAAGGGTCTTTAAATGTTCTGGGAAAAATAATGTTGCACTACAGCCAGTCTTGTGTTGGTTTAGGCTGTTTGTTTTTTTCTGGTACTGCTGTGTCTTGCCAGAAAATGAGATAAGACAGCATAAACTTGGCAAAATGTCATGACAGCATCAAGCAGGAAAGGAGGGAGGCTGGAAATAGCCGATTTAACCAAGATGGCCACAGGGTAAGTGTCTAGGACTGCAAAGGTAAACAGGCTTTTCCCTTTATAGAGTAATTCTTTTTTTTTTTTTCTTCTAGGTCTTGACAAGCTGCACAATCTCACAAGCAGCAGCTCCATCCGCTACGCGCTCCGGGTGGACTTGCATACAGCCAGTGAATCTGTCTATGTTGTCTGACTTCTTCCAGGTTGCCTTGAGCAGGGACAGAAACAGGCTGTCAGTTGGGAATTACAGAGGCAATGCTGGTGAGGAGTGCCTTGTACTTGCGCTGTCTCTGCTTGGCACAGGGAAGCAAATGCTGGGACCTGTGTATTTGTTTTTCCAGTGGCGTGGGAGCTCATTAGGTCAGGTTAGATCAGATGTGGTACTCTTTGAGGAGACAAGTCTGTACGTCCTAGGGAGACTGAGGAGAGTGTGCCCACAGGCCTGTCTCCTGCTGAAGACAGGAGAAACAGTTGCTTTTTCATGGGGAAGAGAGTGTGCTCTAACCCAGTGAAACACCAGCTGAAAAGGCAGAATGGGAAGCATTTCAGGAGGTAACCTATGCTGATGTGGGAGCAACTTCTGGGGCTCCTCAGGTGAGAAGTGCAAAGAAAGTGGCTTTTGTTCTGGATGGGAGTTTGTCTAACAGCAGTAGCTATCTCGGTGCTGGCTTCTGCTGCTGGTAGATCCTTACCATTGCCATTGTGTCCGTGGTCTTCCACTTACCCTTTAATATCCTCTTGCCATAAGGTGTAGTTCTTCAGCTGGGAGGATCCAGCCCTTGGATATGCCCTCTAATAGCAGCCCGTTAGAAATTACTGTCCAGACCTATGCCGTGCTGTTGCTTTTCTGTTGACAGGCTTGCTGTGTTCTGCCTGAAGGGTGTATAAGCCCTCAGGCTGAGCCGCAACTGTAGTGTCTTACTCCTATTCATGTCTTTCATCCCTTCCCTTAGGGGATGCAATGACCTACTACAATGGCTGGAAGTTCACAACGTGGGACAGAGACAGTGATGTGGCTCTCAGCAACTGTGCTCTGACGCGCCATGGTGCGTGGTGGTACAAGAACTGCCACTTGGCCAACCTCAATGGGAAATATGGAGAGAACAAGCACAGCGAGGTGAGCAGCAGAGCTCTGTGTGGTGGTTAGCTCTTTTTCTTAGCCCTGAGAAAACACATAGGTGGGATGTCTCTCCTTGGAGCAGGAGAGATTGCCCAGGCTATTCTAAGTAACTTCATTTGAAGGGAAAATGATCCATAAAGAAATTTACAGCCTTTACTCTGTCCTCCCTGGATCCAGAGGATTTGAACTCATGGCTCCCTGATTCTTGTGGGCAGAGGTACTTGATGTTGAGCTGCCTTGATTTCTGAGGGGAACACATAAAAGAACACTCACTAGGAGACACACTGGGATGCTGGCTTACTGTCTCATGTAGCCTGTGCCTTGGCTTTCAGTGCGTGCTTTGGTGTGCATCTCATTGTACAGGCTTATTTGGGGCTTGAAGATGACTCAGTCCTGTCGTGTTCCAAACTGGATAGAGATTTGATTTGTATTAGGAGTGTCTGTAAGACTGGTTATAATGACAGTCAAAATCTGGTAAACAATAGTGTCTCTGTTTATTGGAGGGTTAAATGGTATCAGAGGGGGGACAGTGGTGGTAGACTCCTAACACCTGGTCTGGGTGCTTTAGTAATAGAAATTCCGTGGTCTTTTTTTCCCAGGGCATGAACTGGGACCCATGGAAAGGCCATGAATTCTCCATCCCTTTTACTGAGATGAAAATCCACCCTTAGTCTTCCAGTAATAAGTCAACCAGGCGGAGGATGAAGAGGTCTGTATCAGGGAAGAGGAACAAGATCAGGGCTTAAATTGAACTCTGTGAAGGACAGTACCCAAAGATAATGATTCAGTATTTCTTAACAAGTTAGATTCAGACAGCTTTCTCCAATACATTGGACACAATCGCTGACCAGCACGCCCCCAGAGACTCTGCATCTGCAGCCTAGCCTGCTTTTCCAGCCTTTGAAGCTCTTTATGGGTCATTTGTTAGAGACTGGAAAGGGACTTGTGGGGAGCATCCCTGTAGTTCCCCTGGCTGGCTAAACACAAGGATCTGCTCGATCCAATATATGCAACTTCTATGAACTTTACATAAAACAAGCTTTAACACATGTTCTTTCTTAAACCCCAAGCTGCTGACTCCTCTTAATTCTGTCCTTCTCAGGTGCCATCTGCTTCAGACTTCAAAAAATAAAATTTGAACCCACTAAAAAATAATAGCCCCCTAACTTACATCAGAGAGCACTTTCCTGAGACTGTCCCCTCTCCCTGTCTTGGTCTGTGGTCCTCTTTCCCTTTCACTGCATCAGTTGGGGCACATTCCCTACTCTTCCTGCAGTCAAAGAGCTGGGTTTTGGGAAATTTCAGGCTGCTGGCAAGGCTCATTAACCCAGGTGAGGTCTGTAGTCTGGGTTCCTCAACCTCCAGTATCGCATAATCTCCAGGTTAAAATCCTGCTCTCTATTTTGCTTGTGTCTTCTTGTCTCCCAGCCCAAAGAAAAGCCTGAGAAGACATGCAGTAAATTAATGTTTATACTCCTGGGCGAGGCCCAGAACAGGGTAAGGGCTATACTCCTCCAGCCTCTGCTGACCATCCCAAACCTACCTCTGCATACTGCTTGTCTGGGAAGCCGCTTACTTCTCCATGCAACTGTCCCATCTGCCGCCGTCTGCTTTTTCATTAGCAGTGCAGTAGCTACTGATGCTGAAATGATAATGCTTGTCTTCTGCCTCTAAAATGAGCATCTCTGAGTTCAAATCACCTTGCATGCTCTCCCTTGGGCCCCAGTGTGTGGTTTCACATTTGGCTGCTTTTTTTCCTCACAGCCATAAAGGTGAGTTTTATTTTCTTTCCTCGAGCAGATATTAAAATTCTGGACCATCAGCTACAGCCAGGGAAAAGAAGTATGAGCTCACCAACAGATGCTTGCTCAAAGGCTTCCTTGTCTGAGCAGATTGGAGCATGGTTGTCCTATGTCTTAATGGCCTTTTCTATCCCAGTGCTAAGCTGAGTAATACATTTCAAAGAATCCTTCCCAGACTTTGGGGGAAGTAATAAAATTGCAAATAAAGGAGCTCTTAAAATATTTCTGTCTGCTTTGGGTGGCAGAACTCTTTTTCTTCCCATTTAAACTAAGCCTTCCTTACGGAGATGGAGCAATACTTGGGCCCAGACTGGGGCTGTGGAAATTAGGTCTTCAGAGTCTGCTCTAAAACAGGGATGGGGACTATGTGATCTCTTAAATGACTTAATACTGCAAAGCAATTAACTGACTTGTGGTTGCCAGGACCTGGCTGAGGAGAGCTAGCTAGAGGATTGTCTCTCAAAGTTGAGTACTAAATTCTTCATAGTACTATCAGGGCTGTGCTTCTTGTATGCGTGGGCAGGCAAAGACTCATCTGAGCTGTGTTAGGATATCCAGGGCCTGGTTTGGGGGAGAGAGGAGACTAACAGAGGGAGGAAAGGAAAATAGCACAGACTCTGTGCTAAGAGCTTGAGAGAAGGACACAGGAAAACGATGAGGGTTCTTTACTGTGATGAAGTGATTTCTTCCTGTTGCCCACCTGTCTGTAGGCAAGAGCAGGTTTTGCTATGTTGTTCAGTTAAAGGGCACAGTGTAGACATCAGGAAGGTGACTGAGGGGGCCCAGAGGACTAGCCTCACACACAGGCATTCTGAAAGTAAGCATATGCTCTAAAAAGCAGCAGGCGTAATTGTTCCCAGCAGCTCTTTCCTGTGCGGAGGCAAACCACTGTCTCCTTCTGAAGCTGAATCTTACATGAGAGCAGGGAATATTCTCTTAAGAGATATGAGCTTTGTATTTCAGAGATAAAGGCAAATGAGACACCTTATTTGCAGTTTCCCAGGAGAGTTTACTTGTCCCTCCTAATTATGGGTCCCTCTTTCACCAGTAAGGGCAGTCAAAGTTCTGGTTGCTTGAAAACCATTGCAGGAAGTCAGTATTCCCAAACAGCCACAGGATGGCATCATCTCTTCATGCTAGTGCAGGTGAAACTTCCCTGTATCCAGCTGGCCTCTGTGGAGAGATCTTTTTGGGGTTAAGGGCAGTCAGTGCTACAGCTTTAGGAGCTGGGACTGCTCAGCTAATGCAGTTTGTTTGCCTTAAGGACCTGGCCGTTCTGTTTTCTAGGTTCAGGCTGGTTCGGGTAGTCCTGTAAGTATTTCACATCCTCTTACTACCTTGTTTTGCTGCAATACTCAGCCCTGTAATGGTGATGCTGTAGGGCCAAAACAGGTTCTGAAAACCTCTGCTTTGCCCTGAGATCACTTAAATTTTATATACTGATTTGCAACATGCCCAGGGGCAGAATATGAATCCAAGAAGGATCCTCTTTGCCGTGGCATCACTGTGTAGATGGGGACTGTCCTGTTGCTGGGTCCCACCGGCCAAGACCCATCTGGTGTGACACATCTGGGGTGCAGTGTGGCCAGTGCTGCTCTAGGGCGGACCTCAGTGAAATGCTGCTGCAGGGGGAGAGGTGGTGGATTCTTCACCCAGTTCCCCAGCATTTACCCAGGAGGAGGATGGAGAACGACTGCCTCTTCCCAAAGATAATGTCCTCTGAATGGTATAATTTGGAGAGAAGACAGAAGTGTCTTATTACACTGGGAACTTGCTTGCAAAGCAGCGGTGCTGCTTCTAGTCACTGCTGTAAGCTTTGTTGGCTGAGTAAATAGAGGAACAGTCAGTGAAGATCCAATTCTTCCCTCCTAGTGGGGTTTCATGGGCCTGTGGGAGCAATTTTTGCATCCCCGGACTGCTCCAGGATGCTCAGCTTCACCTCAACCCCTGCCTGTTTCTAACCTAAGACCCAGGAACTTCCCCTTCCCTCTGCAGCCCATGGTACCTGTGAACACTGGGCCCTGAACTGAATACAATGTGCAGGGCTGCTGTCTGCAGAGAAGCAAGGTGGGTGCACTGCTCATTCCTTCCCCCAAAAAGTGTATGTCTGCCATTTCTAGCTGCTTGTTGCTGTGGTCCTGCATGCCTCATACCACCAGCCTCTTCCAGAGCCTCAGCGCTGTAGGCAAGGTGCAGCTGGTGCATCATCCAGGTGAGAAGCAGGTTTTTATTTTTTGCCGTTGTGGAGGGAGACCTCAGTGGTGCACGACTTGGAAGGGCTCTGCCCAGTAGTGGTGCATGCCTGGTGTTATGACTTACCCAATGCAGGCAGCTGTGAGAAGCTGCAGACACTGTGAAATACTTGTCTGATCAAAACCAACTGGGGTTAACTAGTCTGTGCTGTTGACCCTCTGCAAGTTAAAAAAAACCCTCTGCAGCCCACCTCCCGCAGTGCACAAACACAGCTTTTCTTCTTCCCACTACTTTTTGCCCTTGGGTAGAGGAGCTTGGCTGAGTTCATTAGCAAGGCAAGACCATTAAATTTGATTAAACTAAGCTGTTTCTTTAAGAAAATGTCTCTGAGCTGTACAGCTGGCTGCAGGCAGACTGCACAGCCTCTGCCCGCTGAGCTCTCCCTGTGTCTTATCTAGGGCCAGGATGCAGATACAAGATTTCCCCAGGAAAATAAACACATGACTGAGCACTAGAGACACAGCATTTGTTTGCAGTTTGAGTCATTTATTTTTGGTTGGTTTTTTTTAAAAAAAAAAAAAAAATGCAAACAATTTGTTTTGTTTTGGTTTATTTTCCCCCCTGTTGCATGAACTGTTTAGGAAAATAAAAGGTTGATACTGAAATGCAGTTGTGGGGAGGCAGTGCAGAGGTGTCTGGAGAGTGGGGACCCATGCAGCAGAGTTTGGGTACCATGCATCTCCTGCTGCCTTGTTAGTGTGGGTTGGGTGGGGTTGCTGCTGCTGCCTGGCTGATGGGTGACAGGTTCTGGTGCACCTCAGGCTGTTGCTGCTCTTTTGCTTTTGTCTCAAGAAGCAGCTTATTCAGTGCATGGTATGGCTAAAACAGCAACCCTCGAGCAAGTTGGCCTGCGTGCTTTACAGGGTGCAGAGGCTTGGACCATCCACTGGTTGGATGGATCAGGGCAGGGTTGTATCCTAGTCCTGCCCAGCCCTGGGATGGTCTGAATGATTTTTGGGGAGCTCTTGCAATTCAGACCTGACTCTGAACTCCCCAAAGCCTGGATCAGACGTGTTGCATGTGACACAACACAGACGTTTTCTTGACAGTTCTCTGGTTCTTGTAGGAATTGGTTGCTCTCACCTAACATTACTTGCTTCCCCTTCCAGAGAAGGACCTTCTTGCAGGGAGTTGTGCAAAGCCCAGCAGCTCCACACCAGGCAGGTTGTACTCTGCTGGTGCTGCCTGCCTCCGTGCCCCTGCTTGTTTGGGTATGCCTCTGACCTCCCATCGTGCTTCCCTTTGCTCTGATTTTTTTTTTTTTTTTTTTATTCCTCCAGGCAGCACCGCCCTTCCTCCAGGGCTGCTGGTGCCTCTGGATTGCAGCAGGAACACCTGCATGGGCAGGGAGGCTGCTTTGCCCACCTGGTGAGCACGGAGGCAGGAGGGCTGGGAAAAGTACCTGGATGGGGGAAAGGAGGGAAGGAAGAAGGAATAATACAAGTATAGTGCTGGCTGTCCAGGGTCTTGGCTTGGGCTAGGGGTTTGGGACAGAGACCAGTGCTATTCCTACATGTTTCTCTCTAGGATTAGGTGTGGCAAATTCTAATTTTTTTATAGCATTGTATGTTGCTTCATGTTTTGGAGGAGAAGGGAGTTGCTTATTTCAACTGTAACAAAGCAAGCTGGAAAATAAGGCACACATGGGGTCAATTTAAAGGGCTGTTCGAGGAGGAGCCTGGCCTCCCGGCTGTTACCAGCACAGCCACACACAGCCAAACCCCGTGATGTGATGTTAGCGTTACCACCCTCTCCGCATCCGACAAAACAGGCTGCGCTGGGACTGGGTGGCACAGGCAGCTGTTTCTAACCAGTGGCTTTGCCCAGCAGTGGTGCATGCCCCAGGAGCTGGGGGAAGGCAGCATCGCCCTTGCCTGGGGTGGAAGCGGTTGTGTCCAGCAGCTCCGTCCAGGCTTGCCCACATGGATTTGGCTGCTTGTCCCCCCAGATGTCTGGCTCTGGCTGGTAGTTCTGGTCTGCTCCAGCAGCTCTTAGGAACTGGAAGAAAACGGGGGGAGGGGGGGAAACATCCAGTGTACAGATGCTGGGCAAAAACCAGATGTGATGGGGCTTGTCATCACATGTGCACACCCCTCACTGGAAAAACAAGCTGGGGGAGACAAAGCCTGGCAGGGCGGAGAGTGGGGCGCAGAGGAGACCCTGAGCTCCTTGGGAGGTAGGCTAGGCACGCAGCCCTAGGGGAAGCAGAGGGTCAAAACCACAGCAGGGTTTAGAGCAGTGTGTGGTCTCATTAGCTGCTTTGCCCGGCTGAGCTGTCATGTGTCCAAGGGAGATGAGGATGGAGAGGGGTGCAGAGTCCAGCTGTATGCTGCATCCCTGGGTAAGGGATGACTGTGGGTATGAACTTTACCCTCCTCTGCTCCTACAGCACATACCAAATCCCAGAGCTGGCAGGCTTGACAGCCATCCAAAAGCCCTCTGCATGGCATACAGAACTGCCCGCATGGAATCAGCTGGCGGCAGCGCATGCTTATGGGTCTGCGTGTGTTTAATGCGTGGCACAAGGGCTGCAGGGAGAGGGGATGGCTGAGTGTGCTGGGAAAGCGTGTCTGCTGCTTCAATACCGCTTCAGTGTGCCTAGCCCCACAACAGAGGGGCCTTTGGTCCTGCTCTTCTTTAGTAGTCATTCAATAAATAACTCTAATGCCCATAGCTAAGCCTTTACACAGCCTCAGCTTGCATTTCGGCTCTTGCAGTAGCGTGGTGGGCTCTTTAAAGGCAAGTCTGTATAAAACAGTCTTTCAAGAAAGATTTTTCTTCTTAAGTGCTGGTGCAAAAGGGCTGGTCTTGCAGCCTTCTCTCTCCTTCCTGCCTCTAACCTGGGTGGCAATGCATCCTTCTGCTTTGCTGCCTTAAGGTGGTGTCTTGAGGTCTCTAAGGTTGGGCTGAGGGCATCTGGCTTCAGGTGCTCTTAGTTGCCTTTGGTGGCTGGGAAGATGGCACATCTTTGAGCTGTGGGGTAACTGCTCTCAGCTTTCTTTGCATCTTCAGTGTGAGCTGAGTTTGGACGGAGCCTAGACAGTCAAGTTGTGCCATCTTTGCAGCCGGGCAAGTGAATGAGGCATGCCTGTGCTTGCTTCGTATGTGGCCCTCCGTGTTTGTGCAGGGGGAGCGAGCAGGTGGCTTGGTCTTTGAGTGCACATGGTGGTCCCCCACACCCTTGCCTGCGCCACCATGTGTGTGCTTGCATATGAGTGCAGAGGGAGAGCCTCGCACCCGCTTCGCTGCGTGCCAGCCCGGTGCGTGCATTGTGCTCGTGGCGGGAGGTACGTACGGCCCGGTGGCAGGTCACCCTTGTGTGCTCAGCTGGGCACATGTCTGCATGCACACCTGTCCTTTGCAGGGGTTTCTGCCCTTGGGCATGCTGTCATGGTCAGGGAAAAGGGGCTTACATAAACCTGTGCCTGACTGCCTTGCTTTCTGCTGGCCCTTCAACACACTGGTTAGCCGCTGGGCTCAGCCTCTTTAGAAAGTCACCATAAAGTGGCAGCAGCTTTGGCATCTCCTCGTCCCTCATAGTGCACAGCTGAAAGGACTGGTGGCATCTCAGAGAGGAGGGCCTGAATGCCCTCCTGTCGGCTAGATGGGCAAGGAGGGTCTCTTATCCAGCAAGAGCAGCTTGGGCTGAGCCGAGATCCACAGGTCCTCTTCATCCTTCTTCTTCTTCTTTTTCTTCTTGTTCCTCTCGGCATGCAGCTGCCCATTGCTGCTGGTGCCTCCTTTCTTCCTGCTTTCTCCCCTTCGGCTGCAGAAGCAGCAGTGGCAGCAGATGAAAATGAAGGCAATGAGGACGACGAAGGGCAGACCCATCAGCACGGCTAGGCAGATGGTGTTGAAGACACCTTCCTCATGCTTGGTACGGATGAGCTCCAAGATGGAATTAAAGAAAGAGCTGATCTTCTGCTCCATGTTGGCTCCTGGGCAGGCTGCCTGTGCTGCTCTTTCCACTTGGAGGCCCCCTGGGATGCGTTCAGCTCCTGTAAGCAGCTAGTGGGCTCCACAAATGTCCTTGGATGGTGCCTGCAAAGACAGGAAACCACAAGGATCAGGTGCCTGCTCCCTCACAGTTTTCTCCATGGAGCTGCCAGCACAGCCAAAGCCTCAGCAGGATGAGGGATCTCCTGCCTTGCAGAGGTCTGGGGTCACAGGGGCCAGGCTATGCTGGCAGCCACATCCTTTTGGGTGTCCCCATCTGAGAAACACAGCCTCTGAACCTCTCCTGGCGTTCATTTGTGGTGGTGTGTCCCCATCTGAGAAACACAGCCTCTCAACCTCTCCTGGGGTTCATTTATGGTGGTGTGGATGGGCAAGGAGGGCTTTGGGCATCCCTACGTGCCTTGTCGTCTAGCCAAGCACAAATCCTGCCCCTCTGGACATAGATCTCAACTGTTGCTTGGCAGTCACAACACGGAGCTCTTATTAGACCTTTGTAGGGCTTATTTCTTAGCAGAGAAAATAATGTCTGCAGGAGGAGCTTTCCTGCCTAGGAAAGGACTTGCCTGGTCCAGGCAAGGGACTGCACCACAGAGAGCAGTTCTTCTGCCATCAGAGCTGGGACTCAACACGTCACTCTTTACCCCATATCCACCCTGGGACGGGGTGTCTCATTTGAACAGACCATTTCCCGTGGTCTGGGACAGGCAGCCGAGCTGCTGGGGGCAGGGCACTGCCCTGTGTCTGGGCAGCGCAGAGGCAAGGTGTGCCTGTGCCAGGCACCGCACGGGGGTCTGGTCCTGCCGCTCTGGCACCTGGGGCACTACCAGCAGGTGTGGGGTGGGGGCTGTGGTTAAACAGCCTGGATTTTTGATGGGGACTATGGTCACTGGGACTCGCAGGTGGTCAGGTGGGTGGACCCCAGCGAGCAGCCTGGTGCCCAGGGCTGCCTCCATGTGCCCAGGGCTGGCCACAAAGGCAGCAGTGGGGGAGGACGAGGGTTGGCTTGGGGATGGAGAAGCCGCCGCCGTGCCTCACCTGGGAATTGCTCCAAGGGTTTGGGTAGGGCCGAGGAGCATTTCTGCAGCCTGACGTAAGGTTTTCCTCTTCCCTCAGGGAGGCAGAGGTGCTGCTGAGCGGTGGGGCTCCCAGGGAAGCCCTCCTGCAGGGGCAGGCAGCTGCTGCCTCTGCTCATGGCCTTCCTCCACTCCTGGGGCCAGGCAAAGCTCCTGGGGGTTTTGAGTAGGGCAGGGGGCTTTGTGCGGTGAATTTGCAGTTCTGGTTCAATAGGAGGTTCACTAAATTATGGGTTGTACAGATGAAGAGCTGGCAGGGGCAACATCAGGCTGTAATACCATGTTTTACCCTTGCTCAGCTTTTTACACCAGTGTCTTTGCCAGCCTTTGGGATTCAAGCCACTCAGCCTATTGAGGAAATGCCAAAATCCCCTTGTGCACAGGGGGGGAAACTGAGGCATGGGAAAAGAAAAGCCAACACTTCCACATAATAAAAACTTAAAGAGGTACAGCCTGAACTCCAAAGGTGTCCTGGAGCAGTCGCTCCACTTGTCCCCTGTGACCACCAACTCCTTGGCTCTCCCTCCGGCAGCTCTCACAGAGCCCTGGCACTGGATGAATGAGAAGAGCACCCAGGCTGGTTTCAGCTAAAGCCTCCTTTCTATAGCACTACCCTTCCTTGCTTTGTATCGTGTTTATTGCTGCCGCGGCACCTGCTAAGGGATGCTTTCTTGCACCGAGCATTTTGGGATGCTCAGGTTCACCCAGCTGGTGCCACTGCGCATCCTCCTGCCTCGCTTTGCAATTACACCCTGCCTCCTAACGAACAACAAATCTGCCAGCCTTGCCTGAAAAAGAAACCACGAGTCCCACCCAAACCTAACCATAGCCCTTGTGCTGCTGCCAAGGCGGGAGCTGGTGGGCAGCCCCCAAATAGGTGTTTCCCAAGGGAAAAACCTGCCTTCAGAAACAGCGTCCTGCGACCTACAAAGCTGTATGGGGGGGTCTTGTTTCCCGGCTGCCCCCAGCTGCTGGCTTTCAGACCTGATTGCCAGGACTCCAAGAGCCAAGTCCTTCAGTGCAGATGCTGAGCTCTCAATTTGAGCCTTTTTGAGGAATTTTGGACAAGTGCTTAGATCCTGTTAAAAAGAAGGGGTTTATCCTCCCTGCCTCTCACAGAAACAGACTGACCGCTGTAAATTTATTGTTTTGATATGCACAAAAGCATAGCTGAGCTGGCCCCAATTAGCTGGTGCTTTTTCTTTCAAACGTGTGTGGGAAATGTGATGAAAACGGGCGTATGAATTTCTGTGGGTGCCTTTCTGAAAATCTCTCATTTGATATTTACCAAATGAAATGCAGTGCTTTGGGAGGTGGTTTGGGCTTTGGCTAAGTGAAGACGTTTGAAGCTAATCTTTTATTGCTGGATTTTTCTCCAGTCTGCTGCATCTTCCAGTTTCTGCTTGCTAGAAGGGGAATTAAAAAAAAAAAAAAAAAAAAAAAAAAAAAGAGTATGGTGGGACTTTTTCTGGAGGTAGGCAAGCAGGATGCGGGGAGATGCCAGGCCTGCACCCAGGAGGGAGGGATGGTGCTGCGAGACACAGAAGAGCCTTTTCTACCCTACCTCTGCTGCCGAGCAGCTTGCTGGCCTTGGGAAACCGGCTGCTCCCTGCCTTGCCTCATTCCCTTACCCGGCAGAGGACGGTGATATCATTGCTGTCCCCACCTGAGAAATCATGGGCTACCACTGTGGGCTCAGAGACCAAAATTCCTTCCATCCTCTTCCTACCCCCTGCCCAGGGCCGGCAGTGAGGTTACAGATCTGCTTTTGCTGACAGCAGAGATAAGCAAGAGCTCTCTGGGTACTGGTCCCTGCTCTCTGCTGCCTGCAGGCGTTACAAGCAAAGGGCAAGGGGGGAAGCTGTGTGAGCCGCTTCTGAAAACTGCTCCCTGTCCCAGCCTTCCTCCTTGCCGAGACCTTTTTTTGGGGCAGCTGTCATAAAGGTTAAACTGCAACACAAATAAACATAGCAGCTTTTCCTCAGCCTGAATCATCTGTGTGATGCAGGTTTGCCATTCATCCATAAATATCCTGACAGCTCATTATCCAGACAGGAATACTGGACGCCTAGGATACACTTCACTCCAAAAAAGAAGTACAAAAACCCAACCCCAAAACAACAACCGCCTTTAATTTCAGACAAAACAGGATGTACAATTTTATTCCTGGGCTGAGCTGCTTTGTATTTATTGCCTCTAAACTTCTGGGGAGGGAAGGAGGGCTGGAACTTCCTTTTAAAGTTGTAATTAATTGTTTGCAGAGAAAAAATAAAAGGGGGAGAAAAAAAAAAAAAGGGAGCAGAGCCCTTTGAGCCCTTTGAAATGTTTCCACTTTAAACTGGAGTTGAATGCACTGTAGAGGCCCTGGCTGCTTATCCTGGGAAGTGCCCAGCTGGGGACATGTGGCTGCACTGAGCAAGCCCGGAGCAGCAGGGATGTGGCTGAGCGTCCCTAGCAAGGGGAAGGCAGAGGTACCTGCTACCACCCTGACCAAGCAGCACCAAAATCCCAGGGCCACCTTTCAGTATGGCTATGCAGCTGGTTTTCAAATGCCTTTTCTTTTTGGTGTGTGCATCGCCTTTTGTTTTGTAGATGAAGGGATGCCTGTGCGCTAAATAAAGGGGTTCTTCAGTTTAATTTCAAAAAAAAAAAAGCGGGGGGAGGGGAAAGTAGAAAAAATGGTGCCTTTTGAGCCGGCAGCTCCGAGGGCAGAGGGGTTACCCAAGGCCATCACCAGCTGAAAGCCTGCGTGCACAGTGAGGAGCTGCATCTAGGAAAAATCCATGTTGCCACTCAGTATGGTGCAACAGCAATATCTCTCCTTAGAGAGGGGACGAACATAGAGAGCTGCATCCATGCCGTGGTCCATGACGGGTGTGGACTGAGTGCCCAATGCACGTGTTGCCACAGCTGGGAGGTTTTTTGGGTCAAGATATGGGACCAAAACATGTGCCCAAGGAGGCACTGGGAGACACGGCAGCATCTCGGGGAGGGCTGCTAAGCACCCTACTAAATGAGCTCTTTGTTTTTGGGTAGCTGGTGCTGGCAGCGAGTCAGGGGAAATCTGACATGCTAACTTGCTCGGGAAATCCTGCGGCCAGGGATGGACGGCTTCTTCTGGCAGCAGCTCTGCACGGCTGGGCTTTGTACGTCTTGTGTAAGTTTTAATCGAAGTTGGGCGTCCAACATAAGGTTCTTTAATCCACATTGGCTCTGCAAGAGCCGGTTTTCAAGGGTGGGGATCATCTGCCACTCCTCCGGAGTTACAGGCAGCCATGGGTGGAAAACAAGCTCCTTTGGAGGGCCAGCTTGGGATGGCACCACAAACCATTGGCATGCATGCTTGCCTGGCTGGGCTGGAGGGGTAAAGGCTGCCAGCCTGAGCATGGGGAAATCAAAACAGAGGGGTTGCCTTGGCAATGCTGGCTTGCCCACATCCTGTGTGCTGCAGAGCGACCGCAGCGGCTGGGGATGGAGGTAGAGTTTGCAGAAAAGTTGCAGTTTGCTGGAAACAGGGGGCAAAGAGCTGGAAACTGTTACGCAGGGTCACTGTGGCAGAGGGGAGAGAGCTGGAGGTGGTTTAGGACCTGATTTTGCAAGTTAAGTCCTTTAGGCTCAACCCTCAACCGGCTCTTACGTCTGCGTGTAGTTCCCTCCAGCCTAACAAAGCTCAGCTGCTCTTCTTAGCTAACATGCCCGGCTCAGGTGGGAGCGGGGCTGCTCTAAGGTGTTTCTCCCTGCATCCATGTTGAAGCAGGGGGCACGACTGGAGGACAACCAACCGACACTCCATGACCTGTGGGGTTTGACCCCGTGTTCCCCTAGGTTATTTGAACTCCCCCACGCTTGGTGTCCAGCTGCAACTTGGGACTTGCAGCAGTGACACAAAAGCATCTGACCTGCAGCTGCCCCCACTTCCTTAATGCGGACGATACCGGATCTTCTGGTGAGACCTCACTTCATGCATCTGATGCTACGTGGTGCAAAGCAGGAATCACAATATTAAACTCGACTGTTTCCTTCTGTTATTTGCTTTATATCAGCTTTATGCCCACTTCCCACTGGCAGCGATAGCTCGGGGTCCGGCTAGGAGGGACTAACTTCTCTGTCAGAGCCTGTGCGCTCTCTGGTACAACTAGTAGAGACACAGCTACGCACACACACACATACACAAGTGACATCTATTTTCCCATTTGCACCTGCAGACTTAAAGGAAAACTGGATGAAACCTGACACTGGGAGTGAGCAGTTTCCTGCGCTGGGATTGCATGTTACTCTTTTGGAAATGGTGAATAATAAGTTTTGCTGCCGGTCTCTCAGAACTCGCAGCAGGCTCCAGAGACCTTCCTCAAACGTTCAAAAACAAACACCAAAAGCCATCACCCAGCAAACAAAACCAACTACAGCTTTGTCTTATTCCCACCGCCATCAAACCTTCCAGCCAGAAGCCGTGCGTTGATGCTTCCATCCCCTAAAGGGAGCGATTTGGAAAACTACTGATACGAATGTTGGATAAGAGGGTTAAAGTGAAACTATTTTGCAAGCTGCTGCCTGGAGCCCGCTCCGCCACCGCCATCTGCACGCAGGCGGCCGGCTGGGCCCCGGCAGCGGTGCAGCTCCCGGCCAAGGGGCCAGGTTTGCGTTCCGAAAAGCACCGCCGTCACCCCCGACAGCACCGGGCGCTCCTCTGGGCCACCTCCATCTCTTCGAAACTCTGGCACAGGCAGCGCGGTACCCCCGGCCAGCCCACCCGTGACCCTCCCTGGGTGGGATGCCCACAGTGCTGGTTGCGGGAGGCTCAGGGGGCTGCAGACCCACCGCGGCTCCGCGGGGAGAAGCCGCAGCAACACTTGCTGGCGCAGCCTTACCTCTAGCTTTGCCGACCCGAACCCCCTGCGCTGGGCAGGCCGCCTTCTGGCATGTCCCCTCGCTGCTGGCTGCTCCTCGTCGCCGTCGAGTGCCGCCGTCCCCACCTGCCCCCCGCGGTGCCCCCGCCCCCGCCCGGCGCCCCCCCG
>JAVJGI010000032.1:5555452-5603353 GCA_035590275.1 Ibycter americanus
GTCACAGTGTGGTGGCTTTTTTTGTTTTTGTGTGGGGTTTTTTTTTTTAAATTGGTTGGAAACAGAAGTGCTGAGGTACTAACAGGCTGACTCCTGTTCTTACCTCTGCCGTCAAGAGTGGTTCCAAAGAATGTTTATCAATATGGTGTTAGGCGCTTTATATATATAAGTATAGAGATATATATATAAATGGGCACCCATGGGGGCTGTACGTGATGTTCCCCCCCAGGAAAGCACTCCAGCCTGTGCGGGGTTCTGATATTTTCAAAATTTGATTTCAGCTCAGCGCGGATTGCCACCCCCGGCTTTCACGCGCTCCTTTCTCTCCGTCTTACTTCTTTATCTCTGGCTCAGGGATGGCCAGGAATCACCGGATCCCCAGTGCTTTCCAGTCCGGGGCTGAGTGGGCTCCATGCAGCATTGCGATGTTGACAGCTGGGCAAGCTGCAACTAGAAAAATGTTTCGCTGGAATTTTTCTGGCTGCCTTGAATCATTCTGGATTGCAAAAACCCCGTACTTGCCCTCCTCCACGCTCCAGAGCCGGTGGCTTTGCTTTTCTCCTTTGGCCTTGGCGCTAAGGTGTCGAGCTGGGGTAGCTGGGACTGCCCGACCCTTCCAGGCTGCTGGAAAACAGCCCCGTGCTCCTGGTGCTGTGCCCTGGCGGTGCCAGGAGCACAGCTACGGTGGGAATATGAGGAAAGAGGGGAAGAGAGACAGGATGGAGGCAAGCTGCCTGCCAGCCCCGGCTGCCTCTGCTGGCCTCCCTCCTGCTGCCTTCATCCTGACGCTGGGACTGGAGGGGTGAGAGACCCCATTGCAGGCTACAGCTTGCGCTAAGTGTCTCCTGGTAGCCTTTGGCAAGGTGTTTATGTGCTGCGGGAAGTACCAAACCCTTTTAACCTAAAGATTTGCTGCTTGTTAGTGCCAGGAACTTTTTTTCTGGGTTTTATGCTACAGGATGGAGATTCCTGGGCTTTGCACCATGTTCATGGCTCACCCCATCCCAGCTCACCCCATCCCGGCTCATCCCTTTCTAGCTTACCCCATCCCAGCTCACCCCATCCCAGCTTTCCCCCCTTGCTGAGCTGCAGCAGTTCCCTCATTTGCAGGTACCAAATCCCCCTGTGAAACCAGCTTTCCCAGAGCATGCAGAAGAAGCCACCTGGGTGGCTGGCAGTCACCCAGGGGCCACCTAGCCACTCCACAGCACCAGATAGCGTAACATCACCTTTGAAACACCCTAAGAGGATTGCCTGGAAATATTTATTATTAGAGGTTCTCCAAGGGTAAGCGTGGCCAGAGGCACCAGGCTCAGGGGTGCCCATGGCCGGGGCTGAGGGGGATGAAAGCCCTGCCTGTCCCCAGCAGCGCTGCTGCTGCGGCGGCTGGGAGGTTTGCTTTGTTCCCTGGGCAAACAGCCCCGCTGGGGCTTGGTGCCTTCTTGTCGCTAATTTAATTTGGCAGTGGCCTCGCCAGGGGAGGAGCTGTTGGTCTGGGCACCTTCCCTGGCTTTTTGGGTGCCCCTCCAAGCACGGTGCTTTAGCACCCACTTGGCTTCAGGCAGGAGCATTGTGGCAAAGTGGCAGAGCCGATGGGCACTGATAATGCTGACCTCAGTGTTTAAACCTCTCGTGATGCTCCTACCCATAAAGGGGAGCCTTGATGCCATCAAGTGTAGTGACACCATTAAACCAAGTTGGGAAGCACTTGATGGACTTAAAGAAACTTAGAATTAATGCAAGTATCTACAAATATAATCAGTCAGGCCATGGCCCTGTCTAGCCCAGCATCCTCTTCCCCATAGTAGTCCACAGGAGATGCTTTGAAAGAATCTAAACTCCTTTTGATGCCTGACCCTGTGGATGTCTCCTGCAGCGAGGAGTTCCACAGCTCCTTCACATGCGGCGTGGGGAAAAAGGACGTTCTGGGTGTGTGTGGGTGTGTGTTTGTGTGTTGAACCCACTACCTCCTAGTTTTGTTTGGCATCCAGCGTATCTGGGCTCCAGGGGATTGCACTTTGTTTCTTGGAAACTTTAATGGGCGAGAGGAAGCTGTGACTCAGCTGCTGATGAATTGCTGTTGCTCCAGATTACGCATCTCCCTGCTTGCTGGTGCCCCTCAGCACCAGGAACCGAGTAAGCCTGTGCCAGAGAAGCCCCTGTCACATTGTGAGATGTCGGTCTGAGCCAAAATCCCACCTCCAGCCCCTGTTTTCCATCCATCCTTCCCAAAATCCTTATTTCCATGCAAGATCAAAACCTTTCACATGCTGGAAAGCTCCCCTGATAACTTTCGTTTCCTCCAGCGTCCCCTCAATCTCTGATTTTATTTGGAACACACTACTAATTTTACACTGAAAATAGAACACCCTCTTGTTTCCCCCTTGTTTCATTGGGTTCAGCTGATTTATTTACCAGTTTGCCCCACTGCATAGCTGGGAGCTTCACTCCTGCCTTGATAACACCCAGCTGGTGCCCAGGGCCGGTATATTTGGCTTTTTCTCAGCACGGTGGGATGGGAGGAGATGTAAAGTGACTGCAGACATGATCACACCTTTCTTCTCAGCTGCTTGCTCTGCTCTCTGGTTGTGATTTCCGTTTGTAGACGCCAGCCTGGTTTAAAGTAAGCAATGGAAAACTCTGCTCCCGGAGGAACATTCCTCTCATTTTTCCCCCATGCTTCTGCCTTTTCCCCTCCCTTTCCCCCTCCCACAAAAAAAGCCTGCAGTTTAAACACCAAAAATAAAGCACGCCTAGTTGTGTGCTAGATAAAAATAGCAGCCCTTGGTATTTGCTTTAGCAGCAGCAATAGGTTTTTCTGGCTTTGGAGAACAGGGAGGCAGGAGCAGGATGGGATGGGATGGTGACCCTTGGCGGGGTGGAGAGCAAGCACTGAGCTGGTAATTTTGGGGCTGGCAGGCTCTGTGGCAGCTGCTTCATCCCACCTTCTCCCTCTGTTGGTGCCTGCCTGGCTCTGTCCCCTCTGGGAAGGGGGGAGCCCTGAGGGTGGGGTGGGCTCAGGTGTCCAGGTCCCACCTTGGTGCCAAAGTGCTGGTTTGGAGCGCAGTCCTGTGTAGGCAGCGGTGAGGGAAAGGCTGTTCTTAGGGGAAATGCCTCAAAGCTGGGGAGTTTTATGGGGGTGCCTCTTCCCCACCCATCACCTGTGAGGCTTTGGGTGCAGCTGGGCTTGCTGAGGTGGGCCCGGGTCTGCTGGAGGTTCCTTCCCTGGTGCTGAGGGGAAAGAAAGGGCAGGGGTGGGAGAGAGGTGGGGTCCTTGGGTGCATCCTCGAGTTCTGCTTGGTGCTTGTGTTGAGCAAAGATGGGGTATGGGGACCTGCGTGTGCGTGGGGGGCGGGAGGCTGTGTGTTTCTGCGAGGGGCGTGTTTCGGTGTGTGCCGTGGGGGTCAGGAGAAAAGCGGTAAGGGCTTGTTGTTGGTTTAGAGCTGATGATTGTTTTGTGTGCGTGAGGCTTCAGGAACTCCTTCCTGAGGAAATCCTATGGGCAGCGCTGGCGGCGGGTGAGGGGGAGAGGAGATGTGCCGGGAGGTGGGGACCGCACTGCGGCCAGGCAAGTCCCAGCAGTGTGACGAGGTGCCTTCCCATTTAGGAATGGCTCAAGGATTAGTTACGTGAAGGCCAGGGGATGAAAAACTCCTTGGTGAATGGGGGTGCTCCTTCCCTTGGCATGGAAATGGGATCACCTCCCAAGGGCTGGATTTGTGGGAGGTGGGAACCAAAGGCAAAGAAGGAAGTGATGCTCGGGCACAGCCCCGATGCCCCCCGAGGACCAGCGTGTGCCCCAGCAGTGGGAAGTGGTAACTTGTGCCTCCTCCCGGAGCAGCCACTCCCGGGGGTTTCCCATGCCGGATGGGTGTTGGATTTGATCTGCCAAGGCAGATTTTTAGGTGAAAAACCAGTTGTGCTGGCTGTCCCGTCCTGTGCAGTCCTTCCTTTGGCTCAGCCCCGCAATGCTGAGGAGCAATCGGCGGCCAGCCCTCAGTGCCACCTTCCCCTGGTGCCCAGCCGAGGTGGGCAGGGAGATCCAATCCCATTTTTTTAATGATAAGAAGCTGCTAATTTTTTTTTTTTAATGTTTTTATTATTCCTTCACCTCCATAAGCCACTTCCATGGGGGAAACTGTTCCTGGAGACCTCCAGTGAGCTGATGTCCCTTGGCTCAGGACCACATGAGGATTTTGGCTGGTGGCCCTGGTGTGGTTGGCCAAGGTGTGCCTTTGTGCCGGGATGTTTTGTGCTGCCCTTGGGGCTTAGCTCCTGCCTGGGGACGGGGAATATTTGACCCTTGCTCTTCACAGTTCAAAGGCTCTTGCTCTTCCTCCTCCCCATCTCGTTTGCTAGCAAGGCTCAGCGGGGAGGATGCAGCTGGGCTCCGGGGCTTGGGCAGGGTGGCTGGAGGGGGGGCTCACACCCTCCCCAGCGAGGGAACCGAGAGCAAAATGCAAATTATGCTGGGTGAAAGAGTTAAAACACGCCAAAGACCTTTCTCCTAGAGGTGTTTTGCCTCTCTTTGCCCCCTGTGAGGGAGAACAGGTTCCTTTATTTGGAGGGGCAAAGTCCCCCTCGGGCAGGGGGGAGAGGTGGCCTTGGGTCACAGGAGAGGAACCGATACGAGATGGTGAGCAGGCAGGTGCTGGCTGCTTTCTGCGTGAGTGCAGCAGGGGACGTGGGACCAGGTGGAGGGCCAGAGCCTGTCCCCAGGAGCAGGGGGATAATTGCTGCCAGTGATGCTCCTCCAGCACTGTCCTCTCTGCTGCTCCTATCCTGGCTGCCCATTTCCAGCACCTTCTCCTGAAATTCTGGTAGGCTTTCCCACTCCCCCCTGACCTTTTCTCACTTATGGGGAGGATTTTTCTCCTAAACATTTGCAGAGTTACTTCCTTCAAACCCGTCTTTTGTTGCGATGTCACCAAACGCAGGGGGTAGCCTGGGAACAAGGTGCCCTTGTGGGCAACAGAGGTGGCTTGTGTTCCCACCAGCATCCTGGTGTGCTCCACTCCGCCGTCTGGCAGCCGCACCGGGCCCTGGTGCCTACGGGGGAGTAACAGCCAGGGGATAACCTGGGTGGGAGTGAGAGGATTAGGTATGCCGCTGGGAATAACAGGTTTATACATTGCATGGTGCATGCTATAGGGGGGCTGCACACCTCCAACATCCCTACCAACAGCAGGAAGTAATCTGAAATACTGGGAGCGAGTGAAATGCCACTATAAGAAAGTCCCTAATCACAGATAGGATCTTGCCTCAAATATGATGTATATAATACAGATTATATTTTTTTGGTGGGGAAGATTGTTATAATGGGTCGGCAGCAGAAAAATTGCTGCATGTAGAGGCCGTGGCTGTGGTGCTCCGCATTCCAAGGAGACGGGACAAATCAATGAAATTTAAAAGCCCTGCATTTAGATTTGATTAAAAGAGTTTGTTGGTTTTTTTTTTTACACTCTACGTAATTAAGCTTTAGAGCTTGTAGCCACAGGAGTTGAAAATATAAAAATGGGAATGAGGTTTTAAAGGGATGATGAGCACATCCAGGCTTATGAGGGGGAATTAAAACCCAAGCATGTTAAAGATGGTGCTATCAAAATCACGTTCCGCAAGGCATAAAGCAGCTGTGAATTCATGGGACGAGGATGCCCCTTCACTGATCTGTTCCAGCCTTGCTCCTGCAGGCATTGCACCTCCTCCCACAGCGCTGCTTGCTCCTGAGTGAGCATTTCCCTTGTGTTTTTTTGGGCTGAGGTTGCAGGGTGTGTTGCTGGGAATGTATTGCTTGAGCTCCAGGTTTGGGATGGATGCCCAACACCCTTGCTGAGGACCTTTGTACACCCTCCTGATGTTTGCCAGTGGAACAAAGTTCTCCAGCATCACTCATGCAAGAAGGGGACTTTGGTAAAAGGGCTGTGACGAAATCTCTCTGTACAAAGTGCGTATGGGGGGGGGGCTGGTGGTGTGATGCTCTGTGATGGCTGGAAGTGCCTGAAGAGGAGCATGGCTGCCCACAGCGTGTGCCTGCACAAAACCTGGGTTCCCCGGGGACATGTGCTCCTTGGAGAGGCTGGAAACGTGCAATCCCACCACGTGTGACACTGCAGGACTGTGTCTAGAGTATACAGATGGCTTTGAGCTGTGCAAGGGTAGAGGGGGCCAGGGCGATGGGGATGGTGGGCACCTGCAATGGGTGATGGGGCAGGAGCTCCCAGGGGTTGGTGTGGTGGGGCAAAACACTTCCCTGGGTTAAGTCAAAACTTGAACCATTTAGGAAAGAGCTTGTGCCAGCCCTGACCCCTTTCTGATCCCATCTGAACCATGGAGTTGGGCCATGGCTCTGATTTTGGGAGGTGGGTTATGGTCCGGAGAGATGCTGTGGTTCCACATGCACCTGCCTTCTCTGGGTACCAACTTCTGAGTGTTGCGTGCCCAGCTCTCATGTCTGGTTGTAGCAATGGCAAGACCGTGTTCCCTCCTGGTGAGCATTTTTTGGGGTGCTCTGCGGGGAACGGAGGTCCCGGGGGCCCCAGGTGGCCCCAGACATGCTGAACGAGGGGTACAGTGGAGAGCACCGCCCTCCTCTAAGGGACCATAAACAAAACCCACTGCATTGAATCAACTGCTTGCCCAGGCACGGTGAGGCTGGTATGTCAAGCACTGGTGCAGACAACCCTTCCTCCCCATCCCAAATCCATCTCCATCCTTTGGCTCCTCTGCATGAAGGGGAGAGCCCCTGGGCTTGCCTGAAGGGTCTTCCATGGCACTGATTCCCTTCAAACATGAAAAAGTTAATTTGATCCAGACAGCGGAGTCCATCAGCCTTCAGGCTTGGCTTTTTGCTGTGCCAGTGGCTGTGGCCAAGGTGGCGATCCCCCTGCTCACAACTTCCTTTTTTTTTTCTTTTTCTTTTGAATCGGAGCAAGAAAGAGAAGTTGAGAAACTGTCGCAAATTCCCCTGTTTTGTCTCTCAGAACTTAAATTTAGAAAATATTGAACCAGTCTGGCGGAAGAGCTTCTTACGGGCTTTCTCATCCTGCCTGGCTACGTGTCAAACATGAAAACTTAAGACAAGGAGGTCTAAATAAAGTCTGTGTGTGAAACGGCTTTCAAACTCCTCTGAAATTCTTACTTGTCCCAGAGATTTTTGCTAAATCAATGTTGTTTTTTCATTTTTGGTGGCTTTTTTTGTTTTGTTATTGTTTTCCACTGGAAGCATGTTCTGCTGGAAATAGCCTTGCAGTTTGGTTTTTGGTGGGGTTTCCATCACGCTGGGAACAGATTGCTGTCTAAATTGGGAGAATAGCTTTAACTGAAGACTCTGGGGTTGTTTCACTCTGCTTCTGAGCATTTACACTGCGGCTTTGCTTTCTCTGGCTGCAAGCTGCAGAGCTGAGGGCCTCCCTAGCTCATGGGAGCAGCTAAATTTATTAACAAAATGTTTTGTGCTGGGCTGAGGCCAAAGTGCAGCTCCCTGCCTTACTGAGGTTAAAGCACTGGCCGCACCAACCCAACTTTGTGGTCGCTTTATTGTTATATATTTTAACATAATAGTTTACGGGGGGACACACACCTTGGGAGCCTCTGGGCTGACCTGCTGCCCAAGGCAGCCATGGGGTCAGACGAGGTTGCTCAGGGCTTTCTCCAGCCTGGTCTTGAGCACCTCCAAGGATGGACATGGCACCACCAGCCAACGCTGGGCTGCCCCCAGAATTTTCTCCCTCTGCATTTTTTTAATCCCATTGCATGTGATTTGTCTCTCAGCTGTGCTTTTCCTCCTGGTTTGTGTTTCTTGCTGTGCTTTGCAAACGAGGAGTGTGCTTTCTTCCAGCTGCCGCTGGGCTGGCCGGGGCGGCTGCCTCGGCTGTGTGACACCTTGCAGCTCAGCTGCAAACCACAGAGCAAAAACCAAAGCCTCTGTGGACAACTGCTTCGGATGCAGAAGGATCTGAGCTCCACTGGGGCAGGGCATGCCCTTACAGGAGGGTGAGAGCATGCAAATCCCTGCTAACAAGCCGCCTGTGCTCCTTCTCCTGTGGGATAAAGGATTAGGGGCAGGGAATGCACGTCCCTGCTTGGAGTGGGGCTGGGGCTGCAACACTGCTGGGCTTGGATGTGCCAGGACCCTGCTCCCACCCCGCTCCTGGACAGGCACACGGCTCGCTTCTTCGGTATCTTTTATTAATGTATAGAAAATGCATTAAAAAAAGGAACTATACATAGCCTAAGAGCGGTCAGGACTAAAAATACTAGTTAACAATGGTTAACAAGCGTCGATCCCATTCTCCGAGCTACGTTTTCATTACAGGGTGGGGAGGGTTGTTTAATATATTATTTATTTATATTATGTATTTTATTTATGCATTTATTTGCTTTTATCTTCCCCCTCATTTGGTTGTGTTGGTTTGTGTTTGAGTTCATCAGAACCTGTCCAAGGGACTTCGTTGCCTCTGTTCTTCCTTCTTATTTGTGGTGTCTAATTTGTTTTAAAGTAATAAACACAATTCCAGGGTAACACCTGTATACAGGGGGCTGCTCGTTTCTTTGTTTAGGTCTTTGTGTCACCATCCTTCTGAGAAACCACTGACACTTGGAGAGTTGCAGGCTGGGTACTGACATAGGTCTAGGCATCAGCATGTCCCCAGGGAAGAGTCTTTCCCTCCACCTTACCCCAAACCTCCCCCTCCCAGAAGGGGCAAGGACTGCCACCACCATCTGGGCACCATCAGGTTTAAGGAAGGGGGAAGGTGAGCCTGTAGGGTACCAGCTGGGTTTGATGGCCATCCCAGGGTGCTTGGTTGGCAGAAACAGGGATGGGCTTCTCACTTGGCCCCAGGACAGAGCCCTTTGTTAGCAGGCATAAGCACGAGTTAAAGGATTTTGGCGAGGGGGTGTGTGTGGGGTTGAGGGGTGTGAGAGCTCTTTGCTGGCAGTGTCTGGTAAGGTCAGAGCTTGTGGGCGTTGCTGGGGGGCACAGGGCAGTGGGTGTGCGGTCACCCCAGAGTGCGATGGTGGGGACATACCAGGAGGGCGTCTCTGGGTCTGGATGAAGGGCATGTGCTGGCACGGAGGTGATGCACCAGACGGGTGTTTTAGCTCCTGCTGTATTTCGGCAGGTTGCTCTAAGCCCTGTTGCAGGCACAGGGCTGCCCCAGTGTGGGGTCACCACTGCTCCAGCCTTCACCTGCTGCAGCACTGGGGACGAAGATGGCATGAACTGTGCTTTCCACACCCTGATGCTTCACCTGGGGTAAGCATCACTTTGGGAAGGAGGTAAGAGGTTGGGGCAAGAGTGCATTAGGCTGGTACTATCCTTTGAGGTGCCTATTGTAAAGCAATGCAAAGGAAAGCAGTAGAAACAAAGGCTTCTCCCAAACTTTTGTGTGGATACTCTTCCAGCATCCTCCTGCCAAAACCCAGCTACCTTTGGGGAGGGCCTGGCCTCTCTCCTTCCCCAAATTATTCATTTATAAGTGCTGTCTTAAGGATCACTTTAGTAAAAGCAGCTTTTCCTTTCAAGACCTTTTGGTTTTGGGTTTTTCTGTTGTGTTTTAGTGCAGTGCATGGTGGGCTTGGAGGTCTGGCAGGAATGGAAACAGATGGAAGTCAAAATTGGGCAAGAGATGAAAGTCCCTTGGTGTTTTCTTCCAAGATTTTGGGGTTAGAAATAAGAGGCAGCTTTGAAAGGCTGAGAGGGCTCTGGGTACATGTGGTGCTCTGCTGCATGAAGGACCTGATGTACTTCTTCTTGCTTGATGTTGTGGGAGTTGGCATCTCGCAGTGGATAGTGGGATTTGGGTAATGGCTTCAGGTTCCTTTTTGGGCTCTGGGGCCAGCCTGGCCCATATGAGCTGGATGGCAGAGGAGTCACTAGAGCCCAGCAATGGTTCACGTGCTAGAGTCAAGGTGAGATGAGCACTGGCAGGATCCAGGTTTGGTTTCTGGGAATTTCATGCCAAGACTTCATTCAGTCTCAGCGCTGTGCTGATGGCGGACAGGGCCAAACCTGGTCTGATTGGAGAGTGAATTCAGAAAAAGAGCTTGCCCAACCACTGATGGAGAGTGCAGAGAGATTGTACTTAATCGCCCGGCTGTTCTGTAGCATCAACATTAAGCACAAATTTGCTTGAAACCGCTGGCAGGAACTTTGTCCAGAAAAATTCATCAGGCAATAATGAAAAATAAATTTCTGGAAAATTTTATCTTGTATGTGGACAACTTAAACAAGGGACAGTGGCCCAAATGACCAGGTCGTCCTTGCTGATTGCGTGCCTAGGCTTGGGTTAGGCTATCACCAGGAGAAAACCATGATGTGTAGAAGTCTTTCCTTTAAAAGATTTTAGCAACTGCATCTCACCAAGGTAATGGAAAGACAACCCCCTGGTACCATGTGTGAGAGCAGGGACCAGCACTGGTATATAACGGCACTAGAAGGTCAGGTATTATCTCCAAGAGTGTCCCTCAGACTCAACGGTGGCATTGTGTCAACTGGGCCCTCTCATCCCAGTTACAGGACTTATAAAAGGGATGACAGACATGAGCAGGGAGGGAGAGAGATGCGTCAGTAAATCTATTTAGAGAACAATCAACCTTTTTGAGAATCTTCTTTAGAACTCCCTGGAAAAGCTTGGCATGTTTTGATTTTCTGTTTGACTCATACTTCCCAAAAGAGAGTTCTTGCCTTCCGCTTGTTTCCACTGATGTCTCTTCCTTTCACCTGGGTAGATAAGCAAACAGCACCATCTGAGACGGGCCGTGAATGCCATCCAGTGCCAGTCTCTGCTCCTAGTTATAACCGGTGCACTATAGTGCTTCTGTTAGGACACTTCTCGTCTATAAACTCTTGGTGATGTTGGGAAAAATATTACTCTGCCGGTCTACTAGGAGGCTTCTTAGGTTTTAATCAGTGTGTCTGCTGCTCTGCTGCTTGGCTTTTAGGACCTAAAACAGGGCAGGCTGCTCAGCAGGTGTGACATGCCACCATCTGTGACGCTGGCCATGTCCTGCAAGAGTTCCCATCAACTGCAGCCTCTCTGACTGACCTGTTCCCCAACTGCTTGACTTCTTGCCTGATTTGATGCTGATGAGAAGTAAGAAGAGATGCCTCATTTACACATGTGATGTTGCTGAGCTACAGCATCCTTCCTCCAGGTTGGACTGCAGCTTGTAAGCTGACCACTTGAAGGGCTGGACCCTGTATCTAATCCTGACCTTGGGGTTAGCTATGATTTTGTGTGCCAGTACATGGCATGGACAATGAGGTTGCGTTTCCTGCTTAATGCCCTTCTTCAGCTCTGCAGCCATGGTGAGTAACGTCAGAAAATCCAGGAGCATGACCGTGAAAGAGACACTGGCCTGAATTATAAGCTACTGTAAAGATGCCTTTATGTTGCCATCTGGAAGATGTTTCTTGAGACAAAGCGGCTTCAGTGTGATAAAATCACAAAGCAGTGTTTAGCATTTGTAATGCTCCCTTGGCTGAAAACCCAACGATGAGCTGCATTGTCCTTGGCTGTGGGGACAAGCCCCTTCTCCGAGACCAGGCCAGTGACAATACCCAGCATTGATCAGAGCACTCAGCAGAGGAGTGACTCCAGCGTCGTGGTCATTTGGGCTACAGGGAGGTGGTGTCAATGATAACAGAACCCAGCCAGAGCTATCCAAAGGGTCCATTCCCAAAGGATGGGAAGAGTGAAGTCATCTATTCTTCCAAGGGTCTTGATGTGCTCGAGAATCTGGATGGACTAAGCATTCCTTCCAGGAATGGAAATGGTTGATTTCCCGTTAGAGAGATGGTGATACCAAGGCACTGAGATTTGTGTCCCTCTTGTGATGGCAGTGAAGAGGGATGGTGCAGGAGAAGGGAAGGAACGGGCATTTCGCAGCTTGCGCTTCTCTTCCCTCAGCTGTGTCGTCATCCTTCCCCGTGTGCGTGGAGGTCTCTGAACAAGAGCACCTGGGCTGTGCCAGCTGCTGGCTTCAGGCTGGGCTGTGGTTGTGTGGTGGCTCTTTTGGTTGCTGCTCCTTCTCTGGGACTATTTGGTTTGGGACCAATGATCTCAGTGAAAGACAGCGCAGTGGAATGTAGAAATAGCAGAGGAAATGGGCCCTAGGCTTCAAGACCACAAGTAGTGGTTTTTCTCCCAGGTCCTCTAATTCAATTCCTTTCTTCTCCATCAAGCTCAGCACAACCCAGGCAGATGTTGTGCACCTGGAGTGGGATGAGTTCAGCTTGGAGGGGTGAATTATGCAGGCTGGGGCTGGTGGAGCAGCTCTTGTTCCCCTACAACCCATGTACATGAGGATGACTTTGGCTGTGGTGGGGCCAACACATGAACTGTGGGCTTTCTGGAGTTTGCCTACATATGCTGATGTTTGCCAAACCCTCCTGGTGTGATCTGTGAGAACTGGGGATGGGATGAGCCTTGCGTTTGCTTGTCCTCGATTTGTCTCCATGTGTACAGTGCCTGCTCGTAGGGGAGGGATGACCAGGCCAGAAGGAGAGATGGGCCTCTGCCTGCTGGAAGAGTTGGTGTCTACAGGATGGCATGAAGCTTGGGACCTCCCTTCCAGGAGGCAACAGGGAGGCAGGGAGAGGACAGGTGTCCCTGGCCATGACTGGGGTGGAAATGGCTGCACCAAGGTCCCTGTGGGGAAGGTTTCTGCCATGAGCCCTGTGACAAACATTTCTAACAGGGTTTTCTGGGCATTTCTATGTGTTTTAAAAAAATATCAAAAAATCTGTCTGTCTCTTTCTTGTTTGTTCTCATGTTAAGGGCCAGAGGATTGGGGTAGGGAGACTGGAAATTTGGTATTTCTCTGGGACAGATGCAAAGCAATGAGGTCTTCCCTTTCCCATGGCCTTAGCTTGTACCCTGGTTCCCTCCAGCACTCGTGGGGGGCAGGTTGCTATCTCAGATGAGTAGTAATTGGGTTTTTTTCCCTTTTCATATTATAAAATACAAACAAATGACAGAAAAGGTCAGGTGGTGGGAGGCAGGAGGGGTTCAGCTGGCTCAGAGCTGTAGGGACCTTCGCTTCCTCCCAGTGGTGTTACGGTGGTTGTAAGGTCGCATCTTCATTTCCACAAAGGGGATGGAGAACTCGTGGCCTTTCCAATGGTACCAGTTAATGCCCTGGCAGGAGGGAGAGAAAGGCACAGGGTAAAGAAAGACCCTAACAAGAAACTAGGGTGGGAAAGGAAGGAAACAGGGTTGATGGCTGTAGAGAAGCCAGAAGGAAGAACCTGCTACAGGAAGGGTAAGAAACTCTTCTGCAGCCATGCCTTGGTTTTTCCCACTGCTCAAAGGCTCCTGATCAAATTTCCTGTATGTATATTTTTTTAATGTAATGCAATAAGGTGCCATGGTAAATGACCACGGTAGCCAGTTTGAGGCACGAAGCATCAGCTTAAACGGCTTGAAGGTGGTTCCCTTTGCTCCAGCTGGTGTGGGGTCACCCCACCAGTGCTCCCGACCCTGGTGCATGGACCATGCAGCCCCAGCTCTAGCCTAGGCTTGCTGTCATGCTTGGTTGCACCCCTAGAAGAAATGCCAAAGGCTTTCAGCCCAGCTCTGTCCTTACCTGACTGTGCCGGGACTCTCCGTACTTGCCGTTGAGGTTGGTACGGTGGCAGTTCTTATACCACCAGGCCCCTTTGTAGGACATGGCGCAGTTGGTCACAGCGACATCATTGTCCCTGTCCTTGGTGGAGAAGGGGCGGCCCTGGTGATAAGTGAGGGAGTCCCCTGTGGAAAGAGATGCCGTTAAAGGTGATGGAACCTGAGTCATCTGGCCTTTTCACAAGGAAATTAAGATATTCTGGTAGATGTGGCAGCCTGCCAATCTGCAGCTCAAGCTGCTGAAGGTCTGGGAATAACGTTAACTGGAATTCCTCACAACTGGTTCATCTGAGGTCCTCTGCTGTCCGTTTAGGATCAGTACAGACCAGAGGCTGCTTGGGCTTGGCAGATAAAATGCTGTATGAGTTTGGATCTGAATTTCAGTGTTTCAGAAATGAACTAAATCCTAGATTTGGGCATCCCTGATTTCCCAAAGCCTGGCTCTACTACGTAACTTCAGGACTCTTTCAGCCTCCTTCCTTCCTGTTAGCCAAAGGAACTTTTTCGACTAATGGAGACCAAGCATTTGTCCCTTGAACCAAGATGCTTGGCCTTCTTTTCTCACTTTGGATAAGGGCAAGAAGCTTTTGGGAGGTGCGTGATGTCTTATTCTACCAAAACCACCAGCCTCACCTCACCTTCTTACTAAGGACCAAGAGAGCTGCTTTTGGGTGAAAGAACATCAAAGTGAAATATGGTTATTACAACTGAGTGATGTACTTACAGGAGACATTCTTAATATGCTCCTTGGTGGTCCCTAAGAAAATACAAAGTGGACTCATGCTAGCATTGTGCAGTCCAGCCACAGAGAAGCTTGCTAGGACACCTCTTGGCAAGGAACCATTTGGCAAGTCTTGGCTTTCTTTGCTCAAGGTGGAGCAGAAGCTCCTTGGCTGGGTGGCTAGAAGGAGAGCTTGCATGGGGAAAGGGAGGGAGTCGTGTCTGCAGTAGTTACTGGTGTTTTTAGCAATAGGATGGGTGCCTCATGCCCTAGGACTTAAGGTCAGAGCAAGTGCTTTGTGCACACAACCAAAATCCCTGTTGCTGCTTTTCCAGTGGCAGCTACCAGGTATGGAATAGAAAATTCCTGCATCTTGGATATGGTGTGTGGTTGCTTGCTAAGTACATGGTGGTGAAGTTTCGTCTGGATCATGGAGGCTTTCACTGGGCATATGTATCCGAGCTAAAGGGGCTGCAGCTGTCCCCCTCTCCCCCTTCTTGGGAAGAGACCCCCGTGCTCTCCCTCCATCACCTGCTGGTTTTTGGTGGGCAAAGCCTCATGCTGCTGCATCAACTGAGCAAGCAGGTGTGACAGTGTCCTTGAAAAACCAGCCATTGTTTGGCCTCTGCAAGAGGAAACAATGCAGAGGATCTCAGATTTTTCCATTGCTGTGGGAGGGCAATAAATACACCCTCCAGCATGACATCAATAGCGTGCTGCAGTTATTGCCAAGTGAGATGACACCTCAGATGATTGACCTGGTTATTTGAACAGCAATGCTTCTGATATTAAATATCTAATCCCCAATGGAAAATTCCCAGTGTCCTTAGTGGGATTTATCCAGCCTGGTTTACATGACGGACTGCAGGAAGGCAGAAAGGGCTATGGGTTTGTGTCTTGCTGCTCCAGACAAGTAAGCTTTGATGTTGGGATTTCCTTTATAGTTTCAGACTCACCGGTGCCAGGATTTCCCTACTACTTGCTAGCAAGGAGGTTGTACCTGAAGTGCCATTGTAGTCCCCGATTCGCAGCTTGTATAGGCTCCGGGAGTCGCCAATGGAGAACTTGTCATAGTAGGCATACGCTGCTTCTTGGCCGTCCCTCATGTCTATTCGCAACTCGTAGCGCCCTTGGGATGTGATCTTGTGGATGTTGTCCAAGCCTGGTGAGACAAGCAGCGAGACACCCGGTGAGACTCGGTGCCTGGATCCGCTCCGTGAGCAAACAAAAAGAGCTCTAGGTAAATAACACAGCTGTGGGAAGTGAGGGCAAGGAGGGGAACCAAAAAGCAACAGCGCTTCTAGTTAAGTCTTTGTGTCTCCTGGCAGTGGCGGGGTCTGAGCTCTCTGTTCCCACTGGAGCTTCACCTCCCCGTGGCTATGAGAGATGGGTTCAAGGCCCAGGTTCAGCTTTCTCCATGCTGCTGCTGAAGCTGGGGGCGTTCAGCTGCGGAGGCTTGGTGCTTCTCGTGTTGCTGCTAAGCTTCCATACGAGCCAGAGCGTGTTTACGCTGCAGGGCTGGCCTTGGCTTATGTTCAGGTTTTGGAGGAGCACGCTCCATTTCAGAGCCGTGCTGGGTCTCCTCCCACTTGCCCCTTTCCTACTTTCTTTGGGCAACTGGCTTGCTGGCCAAGGCCAGGCGAGGTCCGTGAGCTGTAGATGCTACTGATGCAACCTGTAGTCATCCAAAGGAGGATGATGGGTTCTGGTCCATGAAAACTCCCAGCGTAGCCCCTTCTCTCCTAGGAGGAGCAAATTAGGAAGCTGCTGGCCTTCACAATGTGCTTTTATGTTGTGTGCCTGTGAGTGACTTTCTAATGTGAAGGGCAGGGAATGAATGGAAGAAAAGCTGTCCAAGGGAGAGTGTGGAGGAGTGGGGTGAAAGGCAAGGAGCCAACAGCTGGCATGGGTGAGCAGCACAGTGCGTAGGGAGCTCAGGTTTGACGTGTCGTTGACATACAGCCGGTGAGGGTCATACCCAGCCAAAACTCGTCCTCCAAGTTTCCAAAGCCAACCCGGTAATCCGCCCATTTCCGGAAGAAATCGGTCAGCCCGTTCTGCCGCCTCTGGAAGACCTGTCGTGGAGGAAGACCAGGAGGAAATTCAGTGTGAAGGAGATGTCCAAGGCCCAGTGAAGCTGTCCCTCGGACACAGAAAATAAAGACAATACTTTGTCTTTCCATTGCACCTTTCAGAGGCGCAAATTGCAGTGCCCGTCCAGTTAGTGTTAATTGTAGCCATGCAATCAATTCATGTGCAGATGGAGAAACTGAAGAGATGTTAGATGATGTTCAAGGCAAATCAATGCTCTAATAGGAAGGAATCAGCCTTCAAGCTTTCTGCTCTACCCAATGCATGGTGACTGCATGTGATTCTGCTTTCAGCTGGCTCTTTCTGAGACATCCAAGGGGATGGTCTGAAGCAGAGTGAGATGGAGGTAAATTTCCTAGCTAAAATAATACCCATGCTAGAAATCAGCATTTGAGGAAGTCCATTTTTGGGGGGCTTTAACTATACATCTAGCAGGCTTTTGTGTAATGCGTGTAAGCAAGCTTTTGACGCGAATAAAATCAAAGCACCGGAGCATTATTTACTTAAGCTGTCAGTCCATCTACGTCAAGACAAGCAGTGTTTGTGCAATTCAAAAGCCAAACAGGCATTTGCTTCTAAAGTGCTCCTGTGCGGACTCAATTGGGGTGATGCCTGACACCCTCCTACTGCAGGCAGCGTGAATCATTCTCTGTGAAAGCTACCGGCCATTAATTTCATTTCTAGAACAATAAATCAGCTTTAGTCTCAGATTTTGCTCTCCAGAAGCACTGCAAACATGTCAAATAAATCAAAGGGCATTTCTCCAAGTGTAACTATTATTACTGGAGCGTGGGCCATTCCCTATGGCGTGGGAAATGAAGCATGCGATATTAAGCCTGCTGTCGTTCCTGTGCAGGGCGGTGCTTGGCTTTGCTGGTAGCATGAGGCTCGGTTACTTTGTGATGGTGACAGCACAGAGGACAGCCACACGGCTACTCACAATCCAGCCGCCTCCGTCCGTGGTCATGTCGCAGTACACCTGCACCCGCTGGCTGAGGTCCCCATTGATGGAGATGGTGTAGATGCCGCTCAGCGTGTCTCCATTCATCAGGTGCTGGGCGCAGTCCTGAGGGTTAGCAAAGACACGGCCACCTGCAAGATTACAAAAAAACAACCAACAAAGAAAAACTTAAGCAGAGCAACACACGCCTCGGGCCCCACTGGTTGTGATCCAGGAAAAGTCTAATTTGGCTTCTGCATCTCAAGTTACTCTCCGAGGTGAAGGGACTTTACATCTGCCAACAACACTGGAGGATTTAATGGAAAAAAATGTGTGCATGTATTAATCTCCCATACATCCTCTATTGGAAAGGTGCATGGTAACATCGCTATGAATGACGAGGGATGTCACTTCTTGCATTGTCTTTCTGCACTGGATCTGAAACCCTGGGGTTTGAGCTGTCACTGGCATATTTAGACAGTTGTGACAATACCAGAACCTGTCCTCCTCTCAGGATTGCCAGCTCCAAACAAGTTTTATGACTTTACTGATTCTAGAGGGATTCTTCTGATCCATGCCCTTGCAAATGATGGTGGACTTATGCCAGGCTGACTGCCACTTGCAAACTGAGCAGGAATTAGGCTGTGCAAGATGCTAGAGATGGGCAGGCAGCATGGGCCGTGTGGCTGTGCTCCAGGTGTCCTCTAATAAAGAAACTTCTCATTTGGGGGTCAGAGTTTAAGAGAGTCTGAACTACAAGACCCCAGCAGTATTGGGATGTCAACTCTGAGTTCGATTTTTTTTCTCCTTTAATGCAAAAGGTGGAAATACATCTTTCTCTTTGCCGTTGGTGCGTATGGGCGCTGGAGTAAATGAGTGCAGAGCTGGAAATATGCATGATGTGGCTTTGGAGGGTGCCTTGTTTACTCGTTGAGAACGTGCAAAGGTCGTGCTGTGTACGTCTGTCACGACTGCGTGATACTCCGTAGGACCAGGGTACAGACCCTTGTCTGTTATTTCCAACTTGGGTGTATTGTCCCCCATGCATGTGACCTGAAGACTTTGGAGGTTGTCACTTTGTCCATATGTTGAATACCCCCTATTATTTCCCGTCTCCGTGCTCTGTAATGCAAGGTCTGGTAAGACAGTGCTTGCATTTTAGAGTATCCAACAATGAAAACTGCTTCAAAGACAACGACTTCAGGCTCCCCTGAGCTCTGCAGAGATTACTTGTTTCTTAATTTATATTCATATCTTTAAGAGCCAAGGAGACCTTGAAAGACATTTCAAATCACTATAAATTATAAATACTGTATCTGGTTCTTCCTTTTGTCCCATCTGTATACAATTCCCCAAGAACCTTATGCAAACATGAAACAAAGAGGCCGAGCTATTAATATGTCAGAGGCAATGGCAGAACCCCGGGATGTGTACTGTGAGCAGAAGGAAGCAAAACAATTTAAATTAAGCCTGGTTGGGGTTTTTTTTGTTTTCTTTTTTTTTTTGGTCTCCTTAAAGACAAGTCCTTATTCTCTGCAAAGTGCCCTGATGTGCTGCCAGAGTAAATGAAATAATTGAATCCCAGACCCTGATTCTTCGCTGAGGGATGCTGCCCATAGATCGCGTTGCCTCAGCGGTCGTTCCTGGGTGCTTCTGTCTCATCGATACATGGCGTAAGTGGGGAGAAACCAGTGTCTTGTTGATGCTTATCTTCATCTTAAAAGCAATTAAACGTGTGTTTGGATGCTGCATCAGCTGGCAATAGTGTCTCTAATACTGCCGAGGTCTGACATTTGTGTTTAATGGAAACCGTGCTCTCCTTGCCTGACGTGAGTGGATTTCTGCTGCTTTATCCCAGTGGAGAAGCCAGCCCCATGCAGTTTTGTCCCTGACTCCCAAAGAGCCTCAAAGATGACATGCATTTTTCCATCACCTGCCTGAATTGTGCTGGCTTTATATGCCTTCATAAGAGGTGAGAATAACAGGAAAACGTGATCCATAGATGCATTAGAGAAGAGTCTTTTCTTTTTTTTGTTAATGTAAATAGTTTCCATTATCTTTTAAAAGCAGGTGAAGGAACCTTTGCATGTAACTGGGATAGGGAAGTATATCTGCAGCAGATGCAAAGAAAACTCTCCTAATCAATCTGGCAGCACAGATGGAAGGAATTTTGGTGGACATCATCTTCAGGCTTAGTGCTTTTGAAGCCCCGGAGAAATGTAATTGGATTCAGCCCTGAACAAAATGCACTCTGTCTGTTAAGTGCCCAGGCCTAGCAAGGCTTTCAAAGAGGGTGAGGGACGACATGCTTTGCACAGTTTCTAATGTGAATGGTTGCAAAGGGTGGGGGCAATGGTGACATTTTAATGCAAGTGTCATTCTTGCAAGCATAAGCACTCTGTCTGTGAGGGTTGTGGTGGCTGTGGATGCCCACTATTGATTTGGAAAGGAAATTCCCATTGCCTCAGTGGATCGTGACTCCTGTAGAATGAGACAGGGGAGGAATAATGCAATTAGATAAAATCCGTGGTACCACAGTCCTGTGGGCATGCTGGCTCTGCTGTCTGTGACTCCACTGATGGTACTGGAGATCCACCTGCTTGATATTTCCAGGGATGCCCCATCCCTGGAATCACTCAAGGTCTGGTTGGACAGGGCTCTGAGAAACCTGATCTAGTTGAAGATGTCCCTGCTCATGGCAGGGGGGTTGGACTAGATGACCTTTAAAGGCCCCTTCCCACCCAAACTATTCTACGATTCTATGATGTATCTGAGAGATTGGACCATGTTTACAGCATGGAGAGACCAGCTGAGTCTCTCCCTGCTTACTCCAAGAGCATACCTCTTGATACATGTTGACTTCTGGGTTTTTTCCCCTCTATTTATGCATTTGAGGAGGGGCAAGGGCAAGGTGAAGGGCTTGATAGATGGTTCTTGGTCTGAAGCTCAAAACCCCTTGCCCTGGACTGGGTCTTGTGTTGTATTATAGATATAGATATAACCATTAACTTTTCACAGCAAAACAGCACTGTAGGTCATGGCAATGAATATACCTCTCTGTGGATCATGGTGCAATGCTGCCTGAGGAGGGAGAGCCCACAGAAGCAGTCCATGTCTGCTAGCATGGTAAGTGGACAAAGCTCCACCTGGCCAAGCGGATGAGGTGCAAGTCCTCACCTGTGGTGAAGGTGGTGGAGATGAAGCCACTCCGCATGGCGTTTTGGGCAGCTTGCAGGCGCACGGTATACTCTGTGGTCTCAGAAAGCCCTTCCAGGCGGAGCCACGTGTCCTCAGCATCCACAATCAGCTCCTGTACATGGGTCCCAGAAGGAGGTAGACACCAAGAGCAACAGATGAGAAAAGCGATGGGGAGCCTAAAGAGCAAGCGAGGAGGGAAGGGAAGCTACAAACTACTGCAGCCCTTGGTGCCTGGCCGAGGAGCGTTGCATGGCTGCTTACACCCCTGGACTAAGTCAAGGTGATGTCAATGAATATATTCAACCTTTTGGGATGGTTTGGGTAGGAGAAAGCTAGCTGGTTTGGTTTAGACACAGGAGATCTAAATGTTTGCAGTCTGTGTGCTCTGTTTACCAGCTCTGTTGGGATCTGCGTGCCCTCAATCCGGGGCATGACTGATTGCCCAAGCATTGCAAATAGCAGAGCTGGCCAAAACCTGGTTATCAGCCAGTTTTAGCTCCATCAGTTCCTGTCATGTTAATTTTTCTGGTCGCCAGCCAATGCCACTTAGCATTATATCGAACCCCTTCTGCAAAGCTATTATCCTCCAGCTGCAGCGAGCCAGTCGCACAGGCAAAGGAGATGAGACTCTTTGCAGTGACGTATTTCTGATAGTGTTTGTAGCAGCCTCCAGACAGGCAGATATGGACGTACTCATTAAATAATCAAATATATTGTATTGCAGGATTAATTAGCTGTCTGTACCTATCTTCCTTTTGCAAGAAGGGCAAATGGCATTTTTAGCATCTCTGTTTGCAGGGTAATTTTCTCCTGCCTCAGCTTGCTTGTGTTTCCCAAGTTGTGAATTTCCCCTGTTCCTCCAGACTTCCCAGGCACGCCCTCTTTACCCAGACCTGCAGATGTACATAAAGATTTTGCCCTAGGCAATCTTTTCCTGTGTTTTCTAACCATTTTTCTAAAGTACTGCTTATGCAGAAAGTAGTGTCTGCCCTTCTGGTCTCTCCCTGACCTAGTGAGCATCATTCTTCTACTTTGTTGGGTTTCTCCTGCTCACTTCTCCACAGTCGTGTTATTCCCTGACTTAATGAGCCTCTTTCTTTGTGAGGACTCGCTCACCTTCCAGCTGCCATCGGTGGATCTGTAGGTCATGACGTAGTTCTCGATCTCTCCCACGGGAGGCACCCAGGAGAGCAGTGCGCTCCGTCGAGTGACTTCACTGGCAGTCAGATTTGTTGGAGGATCCAAAACTGCAAGGGTGGATTGGGACCAAGGGAAGTGCAAGTTCTCACAGACAACCAACCACCCCAGCCCCGCTTCCCAACTCAGTGCACTGGGATTCAACCTTGCAACCCTGAGCTACAGCCCAAAGTTCATCCTCACGCTCAGTTCCTAGATCCCATCACCAGACCCCAGCCTTGAACAGAGCTCTGTAAACCCTCTAAAAGTCCTCCTCTACCTGCATGCTCTCTGAAGGGTAACGGCTCTGAAATTCATATGTTATGGGGCCTGCCAAGCTTCCTGTAAGCAAAATGGCTTGTAGGGCTTTTCTGGACTATAGCCTTGGGCAAGAAAATGACCTGGTCAAGGGTCTTCTTGGGGAACCACATCCAGGGGAAATCAAAGAAAGAGGTGGATGGATGTTGCAAGAGTGAAAATGATGGTTGATGCCTGTTGTGATTAAAATTCTGTTCTTGTGTTGTGCCCAGCACTGGTATTTGGGTGGCCTTTTGGCACATGGCTACTTCTACACCCATGTGTATGTGGCAAGAGCTTTGGCTGAGCCTTGCTGGGGTGGATGTATGGGTAAGGGCACGTAACAGGCAGCGGGGGAGGTGATTGTACGTACGAGTTGTGAAGTTGGTGCTGATGGTCTGGCTGGTGAGAGGCCCATTGGTGGCATACATAGAGACTGTGTAGGTGGTACTGGGCAGGAGGTTGGTCAGCTGGTACTCCTGGTTGACTCCATCCACGAGAATTGTTTCTCCTGCAACTGTAAGCCAAAAGAGATGAGTTAGGGTAGATGTTCAAGGTGGCTCTCCAAAATGTGTCTATGGGAAATGACACACCATGGCTGAAACACCATGAGCTCCTGTGCAAGCAGGTGAGCTGTAGTGGTGGTGGTCGGTCTGAAGGATGGTCTTATTTTTCCCACAGTCCCTATATTTGCCTGATACTTTCTTTCCATTCAGTAGTGGGTTTCATTGATATTGCCACACACCAAGTTTCTGTGGGATGGGTACTTTCTTGCCCCGGGCTGCTGCTAGTGGGCCAGTTAGCAAATTGGGAGGATCCCAGTCCTTTCCTGTGTGGACTGCTGTGCTCTGAGGCTTGGTGGGGGCAGTGCAAAGTGCATGCCATGGGACCTGTGTGGGAGGAGCTGGGGTCTGCGATGGGGTACAGCCATGCCACCCACCAGCGGCTGCCCTCCTGAAGCAAAGACTCCTTCTGTGGAGGGCACCTACTGAGCCCTGGGCTTTGGGATGGGGGAGAGGTGGAGGTGAGCTGAAATGGAGCCCCAGCATACCTGCGCGGCAGGTGAGGACGAGGACATAGCTCTCCACCTCCGACAGCGGTGGGTTCCACTGCAGCAGCGCCTCGGTAGGGGTGATGTTGGTGGCCGTGACCCCCAAGGGGACATCCATGGCTGCGCGGAGGACAGATTCAGAGTCAGAAGTGTTATAAAAGACAAGGCTATGAACTGGAAAGGCTTCTTGTGGCCCATCGCTCATGGTACTGACTTGCTGCCCAGGCACATGTGCCTGCAGAGGAGTTAGTGCTGCCCTAGCTGGAGAGCAGAGATGTCATAGCTGGTGCGACTCTGCTACCTGGGCTGCTCTTCCACTGCTTTCCTGATGCACAGCTGGGGATATTAAGGAGTTTTTTGGGTTTTGAGGAGTTTGAAGTTAGCAGAGGGTTTTATTCTTGCAGCAGATGCTGTCTGTGTCAGGGCTTCCCCAGGGATTATTTCTGGAAGTCTGTACTTCCTTTAGGAAAGGTTGTCATGGTTGCCCACCATCACATCTCTGGCTTCCCCGTGCCCAGTACACAGATTTATCACTCCCTCCCATGACTACCCACGCATATTCGGGAAAAGCTTTGCTTAGATATACTTCAAAAGTACACATTGGGCCCTTGTGAGCATTGCTTATCATCTTGAGCTTGCATCAGGTCTAGCTTGCTCTCAGCTGCCTGATTACTAGTGCAAGCAGGGGCTGTCGGGGCTGGACCTGGCACTGTTTGATTACTACCTGCCCACCAGGAGCTCCTTCCCACCTGTGTGCACGGTGATGGAGGCCACCTCGCTCTCCTCCCGGCCCCGCACGCTCTTCATCCCAATCTCGTACTTGGTGGCGGGCTGCAGGTGGTGGAGGGCGTACTCAGTGGCATCGCTGGCGATGGCGGTGCTGTCTGTCCTCCCTGCTGGGACGGAGCCAAGAGCTTTGGCATCACAGCTGGCCCCGTCCCTGGGCTACAGGAGGTGCTTGGGAGGGGAGGGCAATGCCACCAGTCCAGGGCTGATACTGGGAGTAACTGGGTTTCGTGCCTGCAGGTGCACACCTGCATGCCCATTGCTGCTGGCTCAACCTTTTCAGCATCAAAGGCAAAACTGGGCCCAAGGGAGATGAGCCTGGGAAGCAGGTGAGGGAGATGGGATTTCAGAATTGGGCCCTGAGTTAACCATCCCCAGGGAGAGCACACTGCAGTGAGTTACTCCCTGTGCCTCTCTGTGCTGAGCTGGTCCTTGGCTGCATTGGTCCCTTCCCATCCTTGTCCCAGAAACCCCGTCCCTGCAGCCTCTTTGTCCATCCCAGCTATTGGTGGCTTTGCCCAGGGCACCAGGATGCTGCCTGGGGTGAGGATGACCTGGTGGCTTGCTCCTGCCAGCGCATGGAGGGAGGGTTGGCAGCTGTGAGCTCAGGGCATGAGCAAGAGCGGTCTGACCCATTACCTTCGGCGGCACGGTAAGATATTCTATAGTGGTCGAAGGCAGCAATGGGAGGGCTCCAGTAGACCATCATGGACTCCTGAGTGACATTGCCCACCCTGAGGTCCTTTGGCGCATCAATCCCTGGTGAGATGGAGCAGAAACCAAAGCTGTGGGAGGCAGGTCCACTCCCCGTTCCCCTGCCCTCCCTCCCGGTAGGGTCCTGTGCCTGGCAGGGGGGATCCCATGGTACCTGTTGTGATGGAGCCCATGACAGGCTCGGAGCTGATGGCGCCGTGCACAGCCACCAGTGACACCAGGTACTCGGTGGATGGCTGCAAGCCCGTCAGGCTGGCGTGCCTGCGGGTGCCATCAAGTGTGACCTGCTGTGCCTCCTCCTCATCCCGGGGGCTGTAGGTGAGGATGAGGCGGTCTGCTGGTGGGGATGGGTCGCTCCATGTGACATTCACACTGGAGGATGTCAGCTGGGAGAAGTGGAGCTGTGTGATGGGCCGGACACCTGCAAGATGGAGAGGGGAGATGCAGCCCCAACCATTTGCAGATCCTGGCCTCCATGTTGTTCTCAGTGTTTGTGTGGGAAATACTCAAGAGAGGTGGCAAAGCTGGAGCTCTGGGCTCTCTATTGATCTGAAACTGTGCTGGGATCAAGAGGCAGACCGGGAGGAGAAAACCAGTACTTTTCTCAGCTCGGCCTGCACACACCCTCCATCCTAGACCCATAGGTGGTGGGGCTGTCCCACTACAGATGGTATGTGTTGTGTGAGCTTCTCAGCTGCAGGCTTTCCACCCAGAGGTCCTTGTAAGGTCCCACAAGGCTTAATTTCTCCTTCTTATGGACACACAGGCCACCCTGACTACAGAGGACAGCATGGGATTTCAGTTCCCCAACCCTGCCTTGTCCTTATGGGAGCCTCCAGCCAAGCAAGTGTGCTCAGAGCTGCTGGCAAAGGGGAAAACGCCCCTACACTGGTAGGGCCATCTCCTTCTGCGGTCAACGGACCTGCTCCCATATGGATGCATTGCCCCCAGCTCTCATCCCCATCTGAGAGTTTGGGTGCTGGGGACACAGTGGGCTGGTGTAGATGTCAGTGTGGGGGGGTGGTCTGTGCCCTTGGTCCCAACTTATCATTCTCTACCTGTGAAGGCATCCACGGTGGCCTCCAGGCTCTGCTGGCGTCCCCTTTCAGCAATGATGGAGATGGTGTACTCTGTCCCAGGCTCCAGCTCCAAGAGGGTGAGCTGTGACTCATCCCGGGGCACCGTCACTTCGGATGCCATCCCTGAGGCGGGGGTGAAGGTGACACGGTAGTGGTCGATAGGACCCATGGCTTTGGTCCAGGCCAGTGAAATGGATGTCTCTGTAGAGGCCGTCACCAGGAGGTCCCGGGGGCTGTCAAGCTCTGTGGGAGAGGGTTGGTGCAGACCTTTGTTCCCATGCACGGACCATCCCATGGGGACATCTGAGCCACAGGAGCCAGCTGTGCTTGGAGCATGCAATGGGGCCAAACTCACCGGTCCTGGCGTTCATGGTTGCCGGCACACTCTGCTGGTTGTCCATCACAGCCGAAATCCCAATGCCATACTCTGTCCCCGGCACCAGATCTGCCGGGGGGTGCAAAGGACACAAAGGGGTGTGAGAGCAGCACTTGGCTGGGTGGCCTTGAGGTGTGACCCCCCTACCTGCCATGGCTGGGGACAGGGGGGGACCCTCCTGAGCATCCTTGGGATGAGCAGCCCTCCCACAGGTCAGCAGTTCCTCTGCACGTTGCAGAAGAGCTGAGCCTTTTTAAAAAGCTGCGTGAATGCCTTTGGACAGGGAATTTGGATTATTCAAGCTCAGTAATAAGCAATTTCTAAAAGTTGTTGCTGAGGTCTGCTGTAATTGCTGGCACCGAGACAGAAATTGTGTGGATGTGAGCTGAGATGGGAACGATAAAGTAGCTTATATTTGTTTCCAAACTGATTCAACATCAAATATTGTCACAGGGCTGGTGTCTCGAAGAGGAATAAATTATGCAGAGTAAATGAATTGCACATTAATTAGGAAAGACGCAGTCTTTCTGGAGCTGAATCAAGTGCTGCTCCTTGGGATGGACGCATCCTCTGGTGTCTCTCTCAAGGCACATGGGAATCAAGCTCATCCAGCTCCTTTCCCTTGCACCTCTTGCTGATCGCTGATTTATCTCCATGGGACATCTCCTGCCTCTGCCTCACTTCTGCTTGGCTGCTGCCAGCTCTGTTCCTCGCCTCCCTGCGCTTCATGATCTTTCCCACAGGGTTAGAGAAAGCCATAAACCCTCCAGCCCAGTCTCACCCTGCCTTGCCCAGGGGCAGCATCCCCTGAAGCCACCAAAACCTTCCCTGGGAGGCCAGGAGAGAGGAAAACCCACGTCCCCTGCTTCTCTCGCTATGGTGCAGTCTTGGTGCTTGGGGGGGGAAATGGACCCCCTTTGCCCCTGCCCAGCAAGTGTCAGAAGTATCCTGGAAAGGAGAAGAGCCCAGGAGAAAGGGGGAGAAGGAAGAAATGAGCAGGAACATCAAATGATGCCTTTTCTTTCCCAGCTCTTTTGGCTAGAGCAAACTTATGGATGTTTCTGTGCAAATGCTGATTTTGAAGAGAGACATATGGGGCAGGGCAAGGCTTGCTGTAATTTTAAGCTTAAATTTTTGATAAGATCTGCTCAGCACTGTTCCTCGCTGGTTTTCCTGCAGGCAGATGAAGACGGATGAAGGAGTTGCTGGTTGCTTTCATGCTATGGATCCCACCAGGTCCTGGTTGGCTGGAAACCCACCCCAATGGGCTTTGCACCACGTGCAGCAAGACGTTGGAGGACATGACTACCATGTGTGTAATGGAGCTATGGGAGAGGCTCATGTGCTATCCACACTATGGCTATCCTGGCTTGTTTTTTGCCAGCAGAATGTTTTTGGGGTTATTTTCTGCTGTGATTAGGTTTTTTAAAAAAATTCTTTGTTTATTACATAGTACCCTGGGAACCAGAAGCAATGCACTTAGGTGATGATGGAAGCACTATATAAAAATCGCTCACCGCTATTGACTTAAGCCTCTGCATTTCTAGAGCTTGCTCCCGAGAGGGTTTCCTGTAGCCCTGCCTGAGTCTGGCAGAGACTTGGCAGCTTTTTTAGATTATTATTCAGGAAAACAAGAGCCTTTGGGGTGCCATGTCCTCCAAGGCAAGCTTGGCCTCTGCCATGGGTGTCACCGCAGTTTGGGTCACTGGGGTAGTATTGCACCTCTGCGGGGAGGGGGATTTGGCCTGGTTTTAATGCTCTTTCTCCCCTAGCAAGGCAGTAAACGTCCTAGAGGAAACCTAGCAGGCAACCAGCACTGGGTCTTCGATCCCATTTCGCTTCTCCATGCATGTCCTCATCACGAATGCACCGGGAAACTATCCCTAACATTTTTCTTTTTCCCGCACACCATGTTTCTCAAGCTACCTGCTTTAATTGCTTTCCTGCCCACCAGCCTTTCTCATGACTTGGTGCCACTGTGCCTGTAACTTTACATTTGTCTTTCCCACTGAACTTACTCCTCTAGTTCCTTGTGGCAGAGACACCCGAGCCCCCTTTGGACTGGGGAGGTCCCAAGAAAGCAAAGAGATTCAATGTGGAAGAACCTGGTGTCCTGCTATACTGAAGAGCTTCAAGCTGAATGAGTGATCTTTTTTGTACATGTGTAAGTAAGTCTTGTCGTTGTCCCCAAAAATGTCACCAGAGCTGCAAATCCAGCAGGCAAGCAGTTGCAGTTGAAAAAAAGGAAACCAGATCTCACACGGTGCTTTACCATGTTGCTGCAGAAGGTGTTTGGGACTTCCATGGCAGCGGGAGGTGGGTAGTGTTTGCAGCCCCCAGTGGCACCCCCTGTGCTGGCCTGAATAATGTACCACTTGAAGGACTTGCTCAAAATTAGCATTCCTGGATTTGGGTCCGCTTTGTGCTTGGTTTGGAGAAAGGCAATGAACTCAGGCAGCCTGGCTCCTCATTGCTGCTTACAGGGCATCAGCGCCTGTGGCTCTGTCCCAGCAAGGGAAAAAAAGAAAGGTGAAATAGTATTTTCCTCTAGATCAGTCTAAAAATACTTCCTCTCCCCCTTTCTCACTTTGCTCCTTGCCAGCTCTATTTGGCACCTGGACAGACTGGAGGTGCATCACTGGGAGGTGCATCACTGGGAGGCGCATCACTGGAAGGTGCATTGTTCAGGTCATGGATAAGCAGTGTCCAAATCCAGACCCACAGAGGGAGAAAGGAACTTCATCCCAAGGAACCCATTTTCTCTGGTAAGTAGTAAACTCCAAAATAACCTCAAATATTTGGCAGCATAAGGGCAACTGACCATCGGTGCTGACTGGGGCTCTCCATTGCCCTACCTGCTTGAGAGGAAGAGGAGGGGGAGGAAGGGCACATGGGTGCACGCATACCTGCGAGGGTGGCCCGGGTGGTGGGACCGGTGTCACGCGGCACCAGGACTTCATGGTAGTGCTCCCCGGCCAGGGTGCTGTAGACCACCCTGTAGCTGTGCGCCTCGGCCTCACTGTTGTCCCAGGCGAGCTCGAGGCTGGCGGGTGTCCGCGAGCCCACCCGCAGGTTCTTGGGGGCATCGATCTCTGCGCAACACAAGGGAGAGAGGCACTGTCTCATCGCCGGGCACCGGGAACGCACCCCGTAGCCTTGGCATGGCTAAACGGCAGTGGAGGGGTACCCAGGTGTGATGTCCATGAGGTCCCACGTGTGGTCCCTCCTCCCCAGGGCATGTCCCTGCAGAGAGGGCTGGGGCATCTGCTCTCACCTCCTGCTTAGCACAGACCGAGAGATGCCACCCGTGAGACCGACGCAAGTGCTGGGGTGTTCACAGCATCCCTCAGTAAGTTGCTTCAGGAGCTAACTGCATGTTATTTGAAAAAGGAAAGTATTTCCCCCCTACATTAGGGTAAGAGAAACTGAGGCAGCATGCATAAGAGAAAAAGGGCTCAGTAGCAGTTACGCCTTAGTAACAGCCCTTAGTAGAACCTGGAGCATCTTTACCAGCTCATTCACACTCAGACGTTGCCCAAAGGGTTTGTTTATTAGTGCTGCTGAGGCTGTGCACTGAATATGCTCTGATTTGCACGATAAACCTCACTGGTGAGCGATGGGTTAGTGCCGGGCAGGGGCTGGGCGCCAGCAGACGGGGATAATTACTGCTCCTTGATGGATCTCAGTTTAGGGGGGGATTTTTTATGTTGCCTTTTAGAAATAAAGCAAGGAAGGCCAACGCAGCAAATCAGTCGGGGTGAACATCTCGTCCGAAATATTTATCTATAAAGATACATACACGCACAATTCACACACTGCAGTTATTATAGTAGGAGCCTGGTATCCACCAGTAATATACATGACAAATAATTTATATACCATAAACCAGCACTGAAATACACGCTCTACTTTCTCCTTTATGGCACGGTAAATTAAACCTGTTAGCTATCTGCAGGCTTAACATTAATTAAAGTTTTACCGACCAGTTAGGATATTCAGAGAAGATATAAAATAAGATAACCATGTTTCTGACTGGGCTGCTTTCAGCTGCCTAACTGCTGATTCCCTGGGCAAGGCATCTGCCTCTGCTCTCTACACTGAATGGGGGCAAGCATCGCCTTGAATTCAGACGTGTGCTTGCTGCTTTGGTGCTTTTGAGAATTGCACTTTGATCCACAGCTGCTCTTAAGGGTGTAAACTGCTGGGTTTTAAAGTTTTAGCCATGGGCTCAAGCTAAGCTGTGGGTCTGAATGGGCACTGAAGCTGGTGGGGCCGTGTGTACCAGGCAGCAGCAGGTTCAGCCTTGATGCTGCAGCAAGATGTGGCCAAGGTGGGGTTGGCTCAGGCATTGTCATAGAAATGTGGGGTTTTGCATCATCTGCCTGGTCACTGGCATCCAGGATCACCTGTGCTGCCCTGGGGACCATGCGAGCATCCGTGGGGCATACAGGGCATGAAGAAGACTTGTTGCACTGGAGGTTTTAGGAACTAAAATGAAACATAGGCACTAGTGGAGGGGGAGTCAAGGGGTGGTTTAGGTTGTGTGTTTTAGGGTGAGCTGAATAATTTGCACTGCCTTGCTCCCCACTGGCACTGCGATGGGATGTGAGGCACCTGCATTCAGGCATCTCCATTCAGACCTGCACCTTAACCATTGCTTTCATTGCGCTGCTTCCTCCCAGTACGCTGGGTTAAACCCGAACTCACTCGTGCCAGGGGAAAACCAGATACTACTAAATCCCAGATGCAAAAACCCCCTTGATTCAGCTCCAGATATGCAACAGCCCACCTGCAGATTGCAGTAAGCCATCTGCCCATGCTTGCTGGAGGCTTAAAAATTCACGCCGGTTCTCCCAGCAAAGCCAGCTAGCTACCTGTGGTGAACTGGGCGAGGGCTGGCCGGCTCTCGTTGGCACCCCGGAGGGCGCTGACGGCGAGGCGGTAGCGGGCGCCGGGGCGCAGGGCCTGCAGGGAGTACTGGCTGAGGGGGGGCTGCAGGCGGAAGGTGGTCCTCCCGCCCTCCCCGTCTGCCAGCCCGTACTTCAGCAGGATGGCGTCCACCTGGGCGCGTGGTGGTGTCCACTCCACGAAGGCCACCGTGTCGGAGACATCTCGCACCAGGATCTGCGTTGGGCCATCGATGACTGCGGAGGAGGGGGGGAAATGGGCACCTGTTATTTTGGGAGGGTTGGATGGGGCAAGGTGGCAGCTTTGGGGACACCAAGCTTTGGGCGTGCTTTGACCTGACCTTCTGAGTGGCCTGAATTAGCATTTGGGGATAAGGCAGGGAGGTGGCATGGGCAAGAGACATGACACCCTGCCCCAAGGTACTCAGTGGGTTTGGTCCTGGTGGGTTGCCAGTCCCTTGTTCCAATCTGCCGTCTCTTTCCTGAACCCTCTCCACTTCACTGATGTCTCTCCTGAGCTGTGGACACCAGAGAAAGACCAGCAGCTCTTTCATTGATGCCCATTACAGCTATAATGCAACTGGTGCCCTTCTCTCGAGCTGGTTGTAACAATTCCTCCCTGGCTTTTTCAGGTGGCATCTCCCAGGATAAAATCTCCTACGTCTGACTGTGGTCCACTTCCTTTGCTCCTAGATAACTGCTTGTGCTTTGCGATGCATTGAAGAAGTTTTCCTTTGTGCCCAGCTCTTTGAGCCATTCAGACTGCTTTTATCGATGATCTCCTTCCACTCAATTTACTCTTGTCTGAGCCTTTCCGTCACTGGCAAAATTTATCAGCAATGATTATATGTCTTTTGAAAGGTGTTGACAATGTGTTAAATAACGTGGGGCCAAGGACTGATCCAAGCATCAAGAACTGAGGCACGTCTCTAGAAATGTTCCTGCTTCGGTGCCAGCTTCTGGTTTGTCGTTAAGCTGAGGGATTGGCTCGTAAAGCTGTTGATGTCTTAGCAGGGGGGAGAGAAGAGAAAATGCAACTGCTCTGGTGAGTTTTCGTAACTAGCTGGGTGCGGGGCTACGGTGGGTGTCCACCAAAGCCTCTCAGATAAAGGGGTTTTAGCTAAATTCATACTGGGGATCTACTAGAAGACCATTTTGGACATTTCTGCTTTCTTTTGCAGAGAATTGGGCCCTTCCCTCCTCATCATTTGAGAACACTTGACCTCTGGAAGTCATGGGCTCAGGCCCAGGTGATGGATGCTTTGAGTCCAGCAGGACCTAACTGCTGCACAGGTGGACAGATGGGCCAAGCCCAGTCATCGCTCCTGTGCCATGGCAGCGCTGATGCATGGAGCCTGCTGGGCAGCCCATTTTATCATTTACATGATCACAAGGTGGGTGAAAAAAATCCCGCAGTGGTTCTGTGATTCAGGCTATGCTGCATGCAAGTACATCTAATATACAGTACATATTAGAAAATGACACTATATAATCAGGATGTGCTGAATGCTGCACCCCAGGGTGGGAAGTTCTGGGAGAGATGTGCGTGGCAGGGGTGGGAAGGACCAGGGAGGGTTAGAAAAAGACATGTGGGAGAACTGGGAGCAATGGGGTGGGGTCTGGGGGTAAAACAGCAACGGAGAAGGGAGGACCACGTCATGCTTATCCAAACCCTGAATCTCCAACTACCTCGTGTTGTCCAGTCATCCAGGTGATGCTGGAAAGCATCAAGTTCTACTTAGCTGTGCAGCATGAAACCATGCTTTTGCTGCTCGATCCCGGCACAAGGTGTTGAGGCAGAACGAGGATGATGGGGGCAAAGCTACGGGGTGTGCCACAGAGAAAGGCAGACATACCAGCATGGGGACACCTTCACGGAGCAGGGAGCTGGGAGCTCACCACTCCATCTGCGATCCCCTGCAAAGGTCAGCTGCTGAGTTTGAAGTACCAGCCTGCCTTTATTTTTTGCTGTCTTCTTAGGGAAAGGAAGATTTGGGCTTGACCAGGAGATGTCTCTGTTAAGCCATTTTGAGCCGAGCGTGGAGGCAAGGCAGGAGGACTGTGCCGAGGAAGCTCAGACCTGCAGCAAGCTGCTGCTGGTGGAGGGGCCCTCCCTTTGCTCTCACCATTGCCTCAAATTAGCAGCCTGGAGAGAGCATCACCTCGTTATAACCCTCTGGCAGCTATTTAAATGCTGTTTCCATTTGCAACAACTTGGATGGGGTAGACGTCTGCCTGGCTGCCAAGTCAGACTGCAGTAGATCTGGCATGGAGAGCCTCTTCTCCCCCGTGAGCTCTGCCCATCACCATGTCTCCTTCGGTAAGGAGAAGATTCAGTTGAATTTCCTTTAGCCTATGGGATGGACCAGTGACCGGCCGAATAAATTGGTTAGGAAGGGACGTGCTGTTGCTCCTGCCTCCCTGCCCTGCTGCCTGATTTGCCTGAATTGCTGGGAGTAGAGGGCGTTTAGTGGCACAAAAGCAGGTGGGAGTTTTAATCTGTTATATATGTGTAGGCAATACATTTATAGAGATGTTTCTTGGGGGCGTCCAGCCTCCAAATTGTGAGATTAGTGGAGAAGAGGAATTCATCCAGCTATGTAATAACAGCGGACCCAAGCCTTCGCTCTCAACCCCATTAACCTCGCCACGGTTTCTGTGCTTGCAGCACTTTGGGAGGGAGAGGGACGAGATACCGCATGAAGAAGCTGTTTCTGCGATGCACCTGTAGCTTGGGCAGTTGAGTTGTGCTAGTTTCAGCCCTGCCCATACAGTGCCGGGCTGCTCTTGCTGATGGGACCTTATTTTGGGGACCAAGCCCTGGGCACTGCCGTGCTGCCCAGGGTCAGGCTCACTCACGGGTTGAGACGCTGTCGGAGGTGGGAGGGCTCCTGGCTTGTTCTTTCAGGGCCACCAGAGTGACGGTGTACTCTTCCCCCGGCTTCAGCCCTGTCTGGTTGAAGGTGGTGACGGTGCTGGGGAGCTGGGCGATCACACCGCCCTCATTATTCTGCCAGGGAGCGGAAATAAGCGTTAAAAAACCACAACAAAAAAAGCTGGTTTGGGGGGACTGATGCATGGTGAGAAGGTGTCCCCCGCATTGCAACCTTCCCCTCCCAGCCCTGCATCCCCAAATCGCATCGTCACCCTGGCCCATCCCACCACGGAGATGCGGAAAGCATGGAGCACTCACCTTGCTGGGCTGAGAAATCCTCCCCCATCCCTTCTCCCCCCACCCCTAACTTCTGTATTTTGCCATCTGTGTGTCTGCTGTTCTCCAGAAGAGAAAAGATAATAAAACCAAAGCCTGGGCTAGACTCCTTTTCCTTGCTATTCAGGTGCCAGGAGCCTTCTGTTGTACATATATAGGTGTGAAACAGTAAGGTCTTTATTTTGTCATTCCCTGCTTTTTACGTGTCTTTATTAAACTCATTATACTTTGTGGTTTTGCTCTGAAAAACTGTAAGGCTTTAAGAAACTGCAAATGTCACCTTTCCTGCCAGTGTTTGGACAAAGGATCTTTTCTTGCTGCTGTCTTCACTAATAACACGCTAAACAAATCTTTGCACATAGCTCTCAATTCATATTAATCTCTTTTCTCATTAAACAGGAAATCTTCCATTTTAGCCATAAATTGCCATCTTACATTTCCTAATTTTCTTTTATAAATCCATCTTTGCTTCACCTTTTTCCCACCCCATCCCCAGCGCACACAGCTGACAGGCAATCCCTGTCTAACCCGGCTTCTGGGGGGCGAGAGCATCGCGGGGACCACAGCAGGAGGATTGCTCTGTGGGAGGGTGTGAGCAGCCTCACGGGGATGCTGAGGACCAAATTAGCATCCTCTTGCCCAGTTTTGGGGAAGACCGAGCGAGCTTGATTTTGCTTGAAGAGGTTATTTGTGCTGCGGCTGTTATAACTCTCTTGTTTTTAGTCTCTGGGACTCGGTTTCAGTTTGATTTGGGGTGTAGCAACGGTTTAGAGTTTGCCCAAGCCAGCGTTGCTTCCAGGCAGTGAAGGAGACAGCACCCTCTGCCTTATTTTAGGAGAAAAGCTGGTGATGGAGACTTGAGGCAGTCCAATTTCAGCAGCTGATTGGCAGGGGCATGAGTGTTCACGGTGCAGGACCATGTGCGAGAACCTCAAAGCCCAGCAAGCTGTGTCCTTTCCCTGCTCCAAAAAACTGCACCCAGGAGCAGCCATCCTTTCACACCTTATCTTTTCCTTGAAATCCTGAAATGTTGCTGTGTGGTTTTAAGTGTAAAGCTTAAAAATGGAAAGGAGGGCCAATGGTTTGTGGTTTTGGGCTGGCTTGAGAAAAACCTATCATTTCTGACCCTGCGGGGAGAAGTTTGCTCCTATCCCGGTGATTCATCACCCTAAAATGGATCTATCCCCATTTATCTGCTTCCGGGGGATGCTGTTGAGCTTAATTCCTGAGTATCAGTGAAACACTGGCAAGATAGCTACTTTTTGTTACCAAATGCTCTTCCCTGATGTTGCCTTATCATTTGGGCTTTTATCCCACCAGTGAATGAAAATATCCCGGAGTTTGTACCTGCAGTACCTGAACTTTGACTTCTGACAGAATTTGTGTGTAGATGTACCCAAAATTGCATCCAGATCCTTCCAGGTTTTTTTGGAAATGAGGGGCTGCGTTATTTAAAGCACTTGGGCCCTTGCTTCATGCTGCATAATGATACTTTACAGTTAAGAGCATTTAAAACTTTGGGGCCAAGTTCTGCAGTTCTTCTCTGCCCAGAGCTGCCTTTGACTCCAGCAAGGGTTTTGTACAAGTGAAAACGTCATAATTGAGCACTTAATCAGCATTTCTTTTACTGCTGGGGCTTGAATGCTCTTGTAAAGAGGCTCCATATACAATTGAAGCTATACTTAGGGCTAAATGGTGTAGAAATTATGAATATAGATGAAATACTTGATGTACAATTTTTGTTGCCATGCATAGAAAATATGTGATATTTAGGGCAACATTTTCATCCTTTCATCTTTTCTGGCACAATTTCTACCTGTTCATCACTGCGATTAAAATTTCGTGGCAGGAATTAGCTGTGCATGTGACTCGGGGATGCTGAAGGTTGTTGTCTGAGAGCTGGCAGCTGCTCGGTTTGAGCCGGGCTGCTTTGGGTAGCTTAGCGTGCAGACAGCAGGGGCGAGGGAGAGGAGGAGGAGGAAGGGTCATGGGAAAGGATGTGGAAGAGAAAAAGAGGGGGTGATGGTAAGCGGCAGCAAGGCTGGAAGGTTTATTTATTTATTTGCTTGTCTCTTGATTTTATTGGGGAATTTCTTAGAGAACATGTATGTCTTGACACCAAAGACTACTGGGGAAACTCAGGCTGGCAGTTGGAGGTTGAGGTGTTTGGGGCTGTCTGATGCGAAGCGCACAAATTGCAAACAGAGGTCGGGTTTTTGAGGGGGGGTAACTGGAAGCTAATATAGGATCCGTTCGCTCGGTGTTTTTTGGGTGACCGGGTGTACCCTGTGATGCCATGCATGTGGCAGCGGTACCTTAGGGATGAAGCTGATCTCCCAGCCATCAAAGGGGAAGGAGAAGGGCTCCCACTGCACCTCCGCCGTCGTCTCTGTGATGGTCTTGAACGTCAGCCCCTGCGGCGTGGCGAGGTCTGGAAGGGAGCAGGGGGTGGTGAGCAGGGCAGGATGGGTGTGTGGGTGCTGCCGGTCCCCACCCTGCTCCCTGTGGGTATTTTGTTATCTGGGCAACAAAAACGGGGAACCTTTTGGTAGCTGTTAACAGAGTCCCTTTGTCCGTCCTCAGCGTGGGTTGGGGGGAAAGGAGGGAAATGCCTGGGCTGCTGGACACCGAAGCATCCCACTGCTTTATCATGCACACTGAGTGATGGTGTTGCAGAGGGGGTGTCTGTATAGTTACTGTGTTTCCCTCTGCTCTCTGTATCTTTATTTTCTGAGGATCCTTTCTGGAGGTTGCCATTACAGCTTGATACTCCTGTTTTCCTCTGTGCAGCACAGTCCTGATCAGGACTAAATATCTCCTGATGCACAGAGGCATCCCCTCTTGCTGCACTATCACCCATGCCATGGGGATTCACCAAGGGGAACCCATTCAGGAGTGGGAGGACAACTTGTGACTTTCGCGATATATTGCGATATTTTCTACGAGGAAAAAAGTGTAACATTTTGGGCCATATTCTGGGGGCTTCAGTCAAACACTGAAAGTTTCTTTGATTTTTAATCATTTGGGTTTTCGTCCAGACTGAGTCTTTCTGTAGAGGGTGGACATATTTCCTGCTTTCTTATATTACCGTACAAATATAAATGGGAATAAAAATATCCCCAGTATTTATTCTTTTTAAAGGCTCAAGTTTCCGCTGCTGGAAGGTTTTTGTGCAAAATGTGAGCCAGCTTGAGCATCACCTCTGGTTATCTGGTTACCAAGCGACAAGTGCGGCAGGATACTTACTGGTCATCACCTTGGAGGTAATGGGGGTGCTCAAGACATCGCTGATGACTGCGTAGATGCTGACGTTGTAGGCAACGCCTGGCTCCAGCTCTGTGATGGTGATGCTGCTCCAGTCCCCGGGCACCCGCTGCTGGAGCTGGGTGCCCCCCGGCGCCGCTGGCTGGTACGAGATGACATACTCGGTGGCTGCCCCGGGGCTGTCCCAGGTCAGCTCGATGGAGCTGTCGCTGATCCCCGTCACTCGCAGGTTTTCAGGAGGAGCCACTGATGGGAAGGGCAGAGGTAAGGAGAGCGTCAGGGCGTGCATGGCTTATCCTCCCACCCAGCTGTGGGGAAGGATGTGTGGGTCTGCTGGTGGGACAAGGGCATGGGCTTTGAGCTGGGGGTTACGTGCTATCTGTGGTTGTATTCAGCGCTATAGCAAGGCAAAGGCTCAGGATAACCTGACTGCAGCTGCTGTTGCACCCAAGGTTTACCACCGATGTTGGGATGGAATTCGCTGGCTTTTTGCTCGCCTCGCAAACCTTTGCTCATGGTGTCTTTGGGAACAGGGACAACAGGAAGGCAGTCAGACTGCAGGGCCTGAACAGGTCCTGTGTGACATGCTCTGTCAGGTGGGGGTTTCTCCCAGGCTTCATGGTGCTCCTAGGGGGCTCTGGGCACTTTGAAGCCCTTGCTCATACATTCGGGTCTGGCTCTCCCCACGCATGCCCCCACTACCTGCTGAGCAGTCCTGCCCTTCGTAGCCTTCCTCGCAGATGCAGAGACCGTCCTGGCAGACCCCACGGCCGCTGCAGGCGTTGGGGCAGTGCAGCCACCCGCAGTCCTCCCCGGCATAGCCCTCCTGGCAGATGCACGTGCCGTTGGCGCAGTGGCCCTTCCCTGAGCAGTCGTGGGGGCACCGCAGCTGGGAGCAATCCTCCCCGGTGAAACCCTCCTCGCAGATGCACTCGCCGTCCACGCAGAGCCCGCGGGAGCCGCAGCCGGCGGGGCAGCGGAGCTGGGAGCAGTCCTCGCCCCCGTAGTCGTTGTCGCAGATGCACTGGCCCTCCAGGCAGACGCCGCGGCTGGAGCAGCCCCGGGGGCAGCGGGGCTCGGAGCAGTTGCTGCCCGCCCAGCCCTCCATGCACACGCAGCTGCACGACTCCAAGCTGAAGTTCCCGTGGCCGCTGCACTGCGGGGTGTAATCCAGCTGCCCTGAAAGGAGGTAGGACCAAAGATCAGAGCCCACCAGGTGGGAGGTGGAAAAAGGTCAACGTTGGTCCTGGATCAGCCCGTCCATGGGCTGTGGGGAAGCGGGGGAGATATGGGGCAAGCACAGGATGATTCTCTGTCTGACTGAGCATGTCCAGCTCTGGGGAGCTGGTGGATTTAGGGCTGGCAGGGGCAGAATTGGTGATACGGACTCATGGTGGGGTTTGGGTGGGTCTCTAGGAGTTTGTCTGTCCCCTTGGGAGCGCTGGCCTCCCTAGCTATAGGTGCCATCAGCCTTGTTGGGATGCAAGTGCTCCCTTTGGTTTCTTTACAGCTCAGCTCTCAGTCGACGGGAACCTCCCTAGACCTCTTACTGGGAAAAAGCCTTCCCTGGCCAAGCTGTCTGCACCAGCCACGACTCCTGTTGTCTCCTCTCTACCCACTATTCCTTTTTACAGGTGAGCAATCCCTGTCTGCTTGCTCTCGATCCTACAAGAAGCAGGTATATACCCAAAGACATCATCTTCATCCCTAACCTGGAAAGCCTGATTAGGATGGAGCCGTTGGCTTTGCACGAAGTATCAGGCTTTTGGGTGGGCTGGGGTTGTGGGAAAGCAGGAAAAGCACATGGCCACCGTGGCCACCACCTCTTACGTCCCCCTTTTACCTGCAGCAGGGCTCAGTTACATGCGGTGCCAGACAGACCCATTCGGGTTACCTTGCAGGATGCTTCCCATCTAAACTGCGAATACTGGGAATGACGATCAGGATTTCTTCAGATCTCAATCTCTCCTTAAGTTATCAAAAGAGGAGAGAGGATGCTTGTAAGTGTGCTGGAAGAGAGCGGCTTTCCCTGGGGAAATGCCTCGGGTGGTGGGGTAGGGATCCTGATCTCCTTCGTGGTGCAGTGAATTAAAAGCAGCTCCGGTAAAAATAAATGAAATTACTCCAGTTTTAGTTCAGTGCATCTGCGATTGGAGTGGAGACTCCACCAAGCGATGAATGTTTAATGGGACTGCCTGCGTATGCTGCAAGTAACCCAAATAGGCCCATCAGAGTTTCAAATTAATTCCTTTAAAACAGATTTTTCCCATTGAGTTTCCTAGATGATTTTAACCCTTGCTTGGCACACACCGGTGGCACGTATGTGTGTTTTCTGTTTTGTCTTAATTATTAATGCAGCTGATGACTGTCACATTGCGGGGGGTGGGGGGGGTGGGCTGTGGGCTGAGCCTGCAGCTGGAAGCGCACTGACTCCCACCGGCTGCGTGGGAGATGTCAGCCTGAGCCACCCTGCTGCGTGTGCCATCCCATTTTCTCCCTCCTCAACCCACACCCCCTTGGTCCAGCTCTGTTGACCTGAGCGTGGGTTGCACCTATTTCATTTTAATGTGTCCTAGTTGGGGTACCACCGGAAAAATTACGCTAGTTGCTGCAAAACTTAAAAAAAGGCAGTGGGAAGTGGGTGGAAAATGTTGCTTTTAATTTTTCTTCTTCCCTGTTGTTGTTCTTGGCCTGAAAAACAGGCCCTGGAAAGATGCCCTGCAGAGCTCTCCTTGCCTGGCGGCTTTTTCTTGCAAGGAGCCCTGGTGTGTCGGAGCCCCGAGCAGGGCTGGGTTGCACGAGGCATGGATGCCCTTTGGGACAGTCCCTCTTACTAGCCTCCCCAAGATGTAAGGAAAACCATCACTATGATGGCTCCTGCACTATCAAAATGCAGCCTCTAGCCCAAACCTTTCCTAACCCACCTGATTTCAGCTGCATGCTGCCTCCCTGGCTCCGAGGAATGGCCGTAGTGAAACAAGGGGCTCTCTTTGATGGGGTAATCCTAATGGGGGCTTTTAGAGAGCTTCACAAGCCACAAATATTTCCATTCAGATGAAATATCCTGTTGATGGTTTCGTGCCTTTGTAATAGGTTTTGTTTGCATCTTTCAGGGCAACAGAAGTTATTCCCTGTATTTTTTACTTTTTTTTTTTTTTTTTTTTTTTTTACAACTCAGCTTTTCATATGTATTCACTCCTCCTACAGAGAAGATGAAGGGGTTTATTGCCAGCTCCCGTGGTGCTGCCTTTAGCCCAGGGACAGCTTAGAAGAGCAGCAGCTCCGTCTCTCGTCCCTGTCCCAGGAGCGGTGGCAGAGCTCTAACAGCTTTGCAAAGACTGCAGGGTTGGGAGGTCGCCCTGCTCACCCCTTGGTGGCTGTAATTTTGTCTGTCATGGGGCTGTAGCTCTGGCCATTACGGGGTTTCTGCAGCAAGCAGGGTGTGGGGACTCAAGTGACCAAATCCCTCCCAGAGGTTTTCCTGCCTCAGAGGACCTAAGCCGAGCTTTTCCCCTAAAGCCGCAGCCACATCATGGGTGAACATGGGTTTCTCTCTGTTGCCACTCCGAGTGGCATCACCAGTTCTGTATTTATCTCTCCTGCCTTTTGCTTGAACCCTCAGCCCCCAGCGAGCACTGACAGGATGGCATTACTACCTGTGGCTGCATTTTCTTGGCAGCAATTGGAGTTGCATTGGTCCCGGAGTATGGAGACCTCCCTCTCCAGCATCTCAATCCTGCTCAGCAGCTCCTGCAGGGACGGGAGGGAGGTGGAGCACTTGCAGGCCTGCTTGGGCAAGTTTATCCTGTGGGTGAAGGTGACCTGGCTCTCGCTGTCGGAGGTCTGCTCAGCGTATTCTGCCAGCCGGTCGTCTTCTGAACTCACCTCCTTGGCCGAAGACTTGAACATGGATGAGCAGCAGCTATCCAGGGGGATGTTGATGTTGTAGATGTGGTGGAAGACCATGGGCTGCTCTTTGATGGGTGGGCTGCAGTTGGCAAGGCCACCCTCCTCATCCACCACTGGCCTCTTGGCCGGCTCTGTTGTCACCTCCACCCGGCACTCAAAAGGCTTGAGGATGGCGCCCAGCAGAAGCAAGTTGAAGCTGATGAGCATGTTCCTCAGGACCGGGTTTTCACTGTCAGTCCCCATTTTCTTGGGATAGGAAAGAGCCTTCTAAGCCAGCTTTGGTCAGCCAAGTGCGGGGAGGACCTGGGGACACAGAAGAAAAAAAGCATGCTTGGTGTTAGCCCTGAAACTGTGCTCAGTGTAGAGAGGCAAGTTCTTCTGGGCAAAGTCATCCAGGGAGATGTGGGGCTGACTTGACGCACACACAGTCCTGCTGGTGTTGGTGGAGCCTAAATCAACCCTGTATGGAACCTGTGACCTGGGGGGACACCCTGCCATAGCCCTTGAACAGTGACAGAGGCAGATTCTTATTGGTTTTTTTTTCTTTCTTTTGTAAGGAAACAGTTAATCTGGTACTGACAAAGCACTGAACAGCCACGTTTTCAGGAGAAACACCCTGCATGGGGCCTGCTTTCAGTGCCAGATCGGTACGGTGTGTAGGGTCCAAAGGGTTAACATATAGGTGACAGTGACACATCCCTGCACTCTCCTTCGGTTGTCTCCTGTGCCCCAGGAGCTGTGGCCGGGGTTGCTAAGCTTTCTCCAGTAGCTATAGGAACGGTAGCCTTGATGTTAAACACCGTTAAATTACAGCGCAGGCTCCAGCTTGTTCAGGTCCACGCTCTGAGCAGACAAATCCCTCCCGTTAAAGTGGCTTCACCCCCTGCCCATGCTCTGGATTACAAGTTAACCTTGCCTTGATTTGGAATAACACAACTTCTCGTTCTGGTATCGATCGCGAGCCCCTGGATGGTAAGCCAGCCTCCGAGAACCGCATTTATCTCCAGCCTAAAATCAACGGTGCCAGCCCAGTTGCGCTGTGGATGGATTTGCCCCCATTACTCTTGTTGGGACTGTTATCTGCTGACCAATACTTAACTCCAAGTGGTTTGCCATGAGGAATCACCACCTGGTCCTTCAGAGGACAGCACTAACAGGCAGGCGAGGCTGTGTCTGCAACGTCATTGCACCCAAAGATCCTGTTTGCCTTCTGTTTTCCTTGCAGGCCAAGTGGGATTGCTGCAGTGTGGCTCCTCCTTGGGCACATTGTGCCATGGTTAGAGGCTCTCAGCTGAGCCCTAGCACTTGCTTAGGTGTCAGGACAGCTAATTAAAGATTTCCAGCTAATGGCTGCAAATGCTTGATTGGGTTTCTTGCAGCATTTTAGGACGGAACGTAAATCACCCTGTTTGTGGCTCCCTAGCTGTGTTGCGTTTGTAGGACCTGGACTGGTGAGTGCTGGAGATGTGCTTTGTGGTTCTTTCTGCACCAGCGGTGTAAAAGATGCAGCAGACACGTTACATCTGGTCAACAGGCTCTTTAAAGTGCTGATAAAAAGATGCAATGAGCTGAGGATTACTAAAGCTCCAAGAAGGTGTGGGGTTTAGATATTACTCAAAGCCAGGACATGGCTCTTGCAGTGCCCAGCTCTAATTCATAATTAACTTTAATAACTCTGGGTTTAGTCACATTAATAACTCTGTATTTAGACTGTACGAGGGCTTAGCCATTCATACAGGTTCACAGGCTATGAATAAGCACATGGGACTCTGTGGGTTCAGAAGGACCTAAAACCTCAAGAACTTAGAATGCCTGAGCACTGGGGTGACGTGTTTGAATGGAACCTGCCTTGAAGGGCCACTGCGTGGAGAGGTATAAATTGCCACATCTGCCCATTACAACGTGATCCTTCTTCTGGGACATTTGGTGGCAAAAGGGTATGAGATGTCAGCCTGGTCTGACTCAGTTGCCTATTGCAATAGCTCTGATACCAGTTGCTGTAACTGGGAAATGGAGGTGCAAAGGAGTGGCAGGTTGAGTGTTTCCAACAAGCTGCCTAAAGCCAAATCTCCCAAACTCCATTTAGTGCAGACCCTGTAGCGTCTGGACTTGCGGTTTCACAGCTGCCCCCCACTAGGGCATGCTGGTCGTGGTGAGCAGAGGTGCGGGGCAGTGATGGATGCTTCCAGCCTACTCATCTGGGGTCTTCTCCAAACCACGGGAGCGGGTTTGGCAGGGTGGGTGCTCTCCCAGCCAATACTCCAGCAATTTAGTATTTGGGGTTTTGCTGGGGGGTGTGGGAGAAGATGGCAGTGCCATGTTCGACTGTGATCCACAGCTGAGCCATGCTCGGGACTGCTCACTGCATCTGACTTTGCTGGTATCTGCCAGAGCCATAATCTTGAGCAATTGCCCTCCCTTACTCCTAATGACTCTCTTGCTCTGGAGCAACACTCTGGCTCCCTGGGGAATGGTCGTGCCTCCCCCCATGCCCTGTTGCTGAATGAAAATATTTGTTTACTGGTTTCTCTCCAACAATACCATGCTACTCCAGAAAATACGACTATTCAGCCACCTCGCAGCATTCACAGGGTTGTTATCCCATATTACTGCAATGTTTCTGCTGCGCTTCTCTTCCTGGCTCCCTACTTAATGCCTGCTTCTGGTGAGCAGGCACCTGGGACTCCTTTGGTAGGAACTCTGTTTTCCTAGTTTTAGGAAAAGCAAGGAAAATAGAAGTAACTCTGTGGTGGGGTGTTCTCCTCCTTCCCCTTGGCTGCCATGGTTGCCATGGCCATGCTTGCAAAAGACAGAATGAAGGAGGGCACTGGAGGCGACAGTGTGAGGGAGGGAGTGGGGTTGATGCTCTGTAAGTGACGATTTGGGGCTGCATTCTTATACTCTGACCATCCCAAATCCTCCTCTGCCTTCTGGGTTTTCCAGTGGTGCTTGGGTGGCCATGGCTGACCCACGGAGAGACTTCTTGTCCCTGTGTAATGGGGCAGCCATGACAGGGGAAGGCAGAGGGACTAATTAGCACCGGCTGCCTTTGATTGACTCGTCAGCATTCGAGGCTAACTACCTGCTCCTTGGCCTCTCGCTCAGCTTTTTTTGTGTGTGCTTGGAGTGGAAGTAATTGTGGCAATGAGCCAGCTGCGCAGAGCTGGGCCAGAGCTTCAAAGCAAGCCTCCTTGCAGGATTACAGGAGCAGCTTAGACATGGGGAAATGAAATCCTCCCCCTCCCTGCTCTTTGGATCCAGCCTGGCTCAATACAGATGCCAGAGCCTGTTTATGAGCACAACCGGAGCCGAGGGATGGGGGGAGAAGGGCTCTAGGTGGATGCAGGGATGCGGGAGTGGGAGATGGGTTAGTGGATAAAGCGGGGTGAGCAGATACAGGGTGGAGATTGCTCACGAATGACAGCAAGCAGGTTGGGTAGTTAACGACTCTCTAACCCATAGACTGAAAGCCATTCTTTTGCTGGTAGGAACTGCCAGGATCATTGATTGGAATCTCGTTATCAGTATATTCATCACAGCGGACACCGGTGGGATGCTGCCCAGCTCTCGTTTCTGAGCGGTAAGTCATGGCATCCCCCTCCAGCCCTGCTCAACGCAGTGGCCTTGGGCAGGGAGTGATGCTGTGGGGGTGGTGGCATCCATGTGGTACGATGCTAAGGAAGCTTTCTGTTTTTTATTATTATTAGAAACAGGATCATGGAAGGAAAATAAATAAAGAAATGTAATCCTGCATCAATTAGGTGCTGGGTCAGGCTTTAATGCCACTGTCTGGGCTCTTTGCTGTGAAGTCATGAAAAGTCACCCGATTCGGGCTGTCCCTGGCTCAAACCAGGCTGAATTCACAGGGTCCTGCAGGGCAGGAGGATGCTCTTTGGTGTTCTCCAACCCACAGCAGACCATCTGAGCCAGACATCCCTATTAATCCTCAGCTTCTTCCTGGAGGCTTGGGCTGGCAGCTCTGAAGCTCTGCCAGATCTGTGGATGTGTTCCCAGGGTCTGTCCTCTCCATTCCCTATCTGGTCCTGCTTTGTCTCCTGCTCCTTCTGTCAATGATTTGCCTTTCCCTAAAGGACACCACCACCACGGGCTCAACAGGGGTGGGCTAGTGCTGGGATTTGGCTGGCAGAGTGCCGGGGCTGCATGGATGGTCTGACAGCTCGAGGCTTGCCTAGCAGGGAAAAGAAGTTGCATTAATGTTCCTGCTTGGGGTTCCTCACCCTCCTGTCCTCCCAGCGCTTCCCAGCCCAGCTCATGCTGCCCATGGGCAGTGACAGAACCATTAGAAACCATTGACTGAGCAAACAGATTCAGGACTATATATTTTTTCTTTCTCCCTGTACAAGGAAAAAGAAGCAAATTTCTGTGGTCGTCTCACATGTAAAATTAGTTGCATTAGGGCAAATTTATCTGGGGTGTTTTTTAATCTTTTTTTTAAAATTCTGCCTACATTGTCACCAAGTTCAGATAAAACTCCAAGCTGGTGGCATTCCTGGTGGCTTTGGTCCCTCCGTCTCTGGAGGTGGTCTTGAAAATCCTGGCAGGGGCAGCGAAGGCAGCTTTGAGCCTGGCCCTTCCCTGGTATCTGATGGCAAAGTCTTCTCCTTTGCTTTGCACGGGGCTGGGGCAATGCCTCTCCATCTGCTCACACCCAGGGCAGGACAGCTGATCTCCAGTTGCCTCTGGCTTGGGGCTGCAGCTTTATTTTACTAGAGCTGATTTCCCTTGGTTTGCTGTACTTTTTTTTTTTTTTTTCTTTCCTCCCTACTACAGTCCCCCAGAAACATGGGTGTTTGAATTAAAGTTTAAATTAAAGAGTTATTAAAGTTAATTATGAAGTTTGGCAGGCACTGAGCTTTCAGCTCCAAAGCATTTCAACTTTGGGGAGCTGTGAAAGAATCTGCTGCAATTTCTGTGTGGTGCTCAATAAAAATACACACAATATACAACTGAGAAAAATATTTGAGGGCTTTTGCCAAACATATACCACAGCAAAGCGTGCTCTTTCCCTCTCGAATGGCCTCTCTCCACCCAGGATTTGTGTCTTATGGGCCAGCAAAGGAAGAAATAGAAAAACCCTATTAAATCCACAGTGCATCCACCCCAATTATATATTTTCAGCTATTTTTACATTTTGCTGATGGGCTGTATCTGTGTGAGTGGCTCAGTGCTGGGCATGCAAAAGGGAACCTGTGTGCAGTGATGCTCAGAGCAGCTGTGCCGAGAAAGTTATTAATGGTGTGGCAGCAGTTTTTGGGGGGGCAGCTTCACCTAGAAATGCAGCGCCATATCCCCCAGCAGCATCTGCAGCCCCTTTTTTTATTGCTTAGCCATATCAATGTAGCAAATGCAAACTGTGCCCCAGGGGCTGCTGCAGGATGGGCACAGGGACATCAGATCTGCACAACAGGGATGATGCCAGCAGTGCGATGGCCAGCATTTTGTGGAGATAATGTAATATCTGGATGGTCCAACAATGTTTCTATTTTCATGCCAGTTTTGGTGAATTGCTCTGGTTAAAAACAACCACCCAATGCTGCCTGGAAAGATGCTTGAAAAATTAAAGCATTTGTTTCTCCAGCTAGATATTGTATATTAAAATGTTTTTGAAGTTACTAAACATGAAAGTGGTTTTGTAGTCACTCAAGGTGTGAAAATGAAGTGAATGTTTTTGTTTTGGGTAAGAAACATTTTAGTCTACCCAGAGCACAGAGAAATATATGTGTACATATACGTATTTATATGCATTTATTGCATTCTCCTTTCCTGAACACTGGATGAACCACAGGCCCTGCTTTTGGTGCAGATGGCAAATTGGAAAATCAGATCTAATTTGAGCTCAGACCGGCATCCATCCATAATGCCAACCAACAAACCATCAAGAAACGGAGTTTGCTGCCTGCTTCCTCAGCACGGCAGGAGCAGGCAGATATTAGCTGACACCCAGCGGTCCCCGAGCTGTGTCGGGGCTGGCTCATTGGAGCTGTGATGTGTTCCCTGCCAGAGCCTGGCTGGCAGGAGCCAGACCGCTGTGACGGATTTGCTCCCAACTACTGATGATGATGGGAGTGAGCCTGGGGCATGGTGGTGCGTGAAGCAGGCAGGCAGCCTCCGAGTGTATTATTTGGACTTTTATGTCAAGAAGTGCGCTGGAGGTTTCCCATAAGCCAAAAGACCCCCTGATGGATAGTTTTCAAGGCTCCCAAAACCACCCCGGAGGTACCCGAGCACTCAGTGCAGAGGGTTGATGCTCCATGCTATGGCGAGATGCTTTGCTCCAGCTTGCTGGGCTCACAGGGAAGGAAATTCAGCTCTGTGGTGTGTCTGGTCAGCTTCCCAGCCATACGCTTTCCATTCCAAAGTGACCGCACAGCTGGCAAACCAAGGTGGATTGGAACCTCTGAAGCCCTACTCTGTTTTTTTCCTTTTAGACCTCCCAAAAAAGGCTGCAGTACTCGCTGGTTTAGAACAACCCATGGCTCCCGTGCATCAGTGTCGGTACTGGCTCTACGCTGAAATCGCTCCTGGGTGCCAC
>JAVJGI010000032.1:5603453-5647965 GCA_035590275.1 Ibycter americanus
GCTGGAGGTTTCCCATAAGCCAAAAGACCCCCTGATGGATAGTTTTCAAGGCTCCCAAAACCACCCCGGAGGTACCCAAGCACTCAGTGCAGAGGATTGATGCTCCATGCTATGGCGAGATGCTTTGCTCCAGCTTGCTGGGCTCACAGGGAAGAAAATTCAGCTCTGTGGTGTGTCTGGTCAGCTTCCCAGCCATATGCTTTCCATTCCAAAGTGACGGCACAGCTGGCAAACCAAGGTGGATTGGAACCTCTGAAGCCCTACTCTTGTTTTTTTTCCTTTTAGACCTCCCAAAAAAGGCTGCAGTACTCACTGGTTTAGAACAACCCATGGCTCCCGTGCATCAGTGTCGGTACTGGCTCTACGCTGAAATCGCTCCTGGGTGCCACAGTCCTCCAGCCATGGCAGGTGAGGACGTGTGCACGGGCAGGCACACGTATTGCTTTTGCTTTGCTTTGTGATCTGGTGAGAAACTCTTGCGATTTGCCCATCTCACTGGAAAGCACTTAGGTTGCAAGTTGCTAACTGAGAAATAGTGGAAATAATTGGGTTAGCTCCTCAGCAGCTTGAAACTGCTGCAGATTCGGTGTCGTGAAGCTGATTTGCGCCAGAAGGACTCTCCTGAGCAGATACAGAGATGCAGCGTGTCCTGCAGACCCGATTCCCTCCTGCAGCTTTCTGTAGGGAAGAGCACTTGCTCCCAGTTATTACTAACCTACTGATGTGTAATTTGTCTGTTTAAAAGGGTTTTCCGTGAAGGTCCTTGCTACATGCGAGCACATGGAGTCCTCTCCCTGATCAACTCCTTCTGCACCCTCTGCTTAACTGCAAACCTTGTCTTCCCTCACAACACAGCCTGTTGCAGGCTTTTGGGGGAATTAAAGGAGATGGAAAGCTTCGAGGAGCAAAGCATCATGTCTCCTCATCACACTGGTTAGCTGAAGGCCAGACCTTGTGGACTCATGGGGCTGGAGCTGAGGACCAGCAGGTGACACCTGCACTGCGCCAGAGAAACCCAACCGAGTCATTTCACGCCGCCACCAAGCAGCCCTCAGAGAGGGAACGATTTTCACCCCACTGACTAATTACATATTTAAGGATGAAATACTTCGATGCTTTTACCAGCGTTCCCTAACTATATGTGGAGGAAGAAATCTATAGTTCCCTCCAACTGACTGCAAACGCTGCCAGCTTAGTAATTCATGCACGCCTCTATGATTGCAGCCTACGTTATAGCTTGCTTTCATTACATATTCTTTTATTCAATTGCCATGACATATATCAATAGTCTCTATAAGCTCCCACAGGAAAGCAGGCAGTGGCTTAGCGCAAAGGTTTTGGGGGAATCTCATTTCATTTTCCCATTAACAGGTAAAGCCGGGATGCGGCGTGTCTGGCTTCACATCGTCTTGTTCAGCTGCTGCCTCCGACCTGCTCCCCTGTGAAGCCTGGGGAGTCACCGGGCTAAGTCTCATTTTCACAAGGGTGCCAGCTCTAATCCAAGCCCATCCCAGCATTTTACTGAGCAAATTGTGGTGCTGACTGTTGTAATTTATATATATTTACAGGCAGCAGCAGGTACATTAGCAGCTCCCCCTTCAAAGTGTGTGCTGAACCACGCACCACGAAAAACTTGCTCGGTGCAAAATTCACTGGTATGACCGGCTTGCAAAGGTGGACACCTAACTGTGCAATGAAAGCCAAGGTGGATGCCTAATTTTGTAATAAAAGCCGTTAGCAGTGGGCTTGGGCAGTGGCCTGGCTGCTGCCTGTACCTCTTCACTGTGACCGGCCCCGGTGCTCCGTGGGTGATGCTGAGATGCAGGCGCAGACTGCAAGCCCGCGGTGCAGCATGTCATGGCTCGTGGTTAGACACTTCCCTCCATCCTCTAACACCAACATGGTGTCCAGTGTCCTGCAGGAGGGTGACACGTTCCCTTCTGGGTCTGTATGTAACACCCTGGTCCAGTGGCACCTGAACTCCCAGCTCCTAATGGGAGTTGCTGGCTGCTAAAACTGAGCTTTTCCATGCTTACTTACAAGGCTGGACGTGTGATTTGAGTTGTGGCAGGTGGGTATTTCATAGCCCAGCCCTCTGAGCGCTAAGATTTGATGTCTGTTGGAGATGGCCTCGGCTGCCCTGCTGCTGGGACAGCCCTGTCCCTTGGGACTCCCTGCCCATGAAAGGTCATCACATCCTGCACTTCACAGCATATATTTATTCACACTCAGTTATGAAATAAATCCCCCCTCAGTGGCCCTCTGTGTTGCAGAATGGTTTATTTAATCCTTATGCAGTGTCTCTGGGAGTTAAAGCAGTTTTACCAGGGAGAACTCGGGGGCAGAGGCTAGGATGGCTCCCGCTGCTGCTCTCCCCTGCATCACCATTTGCCCATAATGATGCTCCTGGGGCCATCGCTCCTGCCCCATGCCTGGGGAGAGATTACATTTCTAAAGGAAGATATTGGGATAGGGCCAGGCCTTTCTGAGATGCTACCATTCGGCGTTAAAGCTGTGCACGCATTTCTGAGCCCCACGACAGCCGCTCTGCCTGCCCTGGCGGCTCCCGGAGCTCCACCGGAGATGCTTGGAAGCCGTAAAGGAGGAATTAGCTGTAATTATGGAGCATTGCAGGGCGTAAACACCCTCTAAATCCTCTTTAATTACGTGGCAGTACTTAATTACATGGCAACTGGAATGTAAGCGCAAAAATAAATATGATTTCAGTTTTATCTTCAGCAGGGGCACCAGTAATTAATTTTGGAGGGTAACGTAGGACCCAGCTGAACGTGGGTGTGGTGTGGATCCTGCATGCACAATACTGCAGAGGTGCTGCTGCCCAGGATGGTCAAACCTCCTTTACTCCTCCCTTTCCAACAGCCATGGCTCTGCTAACCCTTCCCACTCCTCCCTCAGCGGCATCCCACTTTCTGTCCATCCATGCATAGGCAGTCAGGGTAAGGCAGGACTGGGTGGTGAGGTACCCGGTCATCCTCCAGCATGGGGAAAACCAAGCATGAGAGCCTCCACGGTTAATTGATCCCACCTCAATTACGCTGTGAACTCACAGCCCATAACCAGCTGGTGGGATTCGGATTGTTCTCAGCTGTGGGCACGAGGCTTTTTTTCCCCATTTGCTCCCAGCACTCAGCTTGGGTGCCAGCAGCAAGTCCTCATGCTCATGTAGCCGATGCTTGGCTGTCATGTTGCATTAGAGTCTACGAGTCAACCCAGACCTCCTCGGGGCTTAGTTGAAGCAGATGCAAACGACCCAACTTGGGATGCTCCATCGCCAAAACGCTGGCACCCATTACCCCTGCCACAGATTGAGCATACAGTGTGGTGAAGATGAAGGAGTGTGTGACGAAGTATAAAGTCATATTGAAGAAATCTGATGTGCTGCAACCTCCATTGCCCTGTATAATCTCTGAGTGCTGCCAGCACGACTACGTTTAAATGAATAACAGCGCTGCAGACCAGGAGAGGGAAATCCTTGCTATTATGATAGGTTTTTTTAATCATAATTAGGGGATTGCTGCATTTTCCCCAGGAACTCTGAGCAGGAGCACCCAGGAACTCAGTTTGCTTTCAATGAAAGCAAAGCCACCTGCTGAAGTCAAATGAGCACAGTTTTTTTAACTTGCTTTTTGGTTTGCCTAGTCATTTATACCTGACCCGAAGTCAGGGGAATGGAAAAGAAACACTCATCTGGTGTGTTTTTGCAGTTGTTTCCCCCCCCGCATGTGTATTTTTACACTGCAGAGATGAAGCAGAGGTCAGGACCATGTGGTCAGGGTCATGTATGCTGTGGCTTTCCCCCACCTGCTTTATAACCCACCCCACTCCCCACTGGAAAAAATGCAGATTTACCTTGCTTTTTAATATGTTGCTCAAACCAAACCACACGTTATGGCTGATTTACACGCATATGCAACCTGGCAGGTAGCAGCAGGGTTTATGCTATTCGAACCTTCCAGTAATTGATATTTTCTACTCCCCTTCCCATTGTCATTTCCCCCGGAATACTCAGAGCAGCAGTAGGTACTTGTGCAATAGATTTGGGGCTGGAGCAAAGTTGCTGCGGTGGAGCTGGCTGACGGTTTTGCTTGGGCAAAGCTTGTCCCAGGCCCCTTTTGGGGACCTGCAGGGTCTCCTCAGGAGGCGATCAGCCTTGTGGCAGTGACCACAAGGAGCCTGCAAATGTTTTCTATCATCTCCCATTGAAAAGACAGCTGAAGAGAGCACGAGCAAGCCAGAGCAAAGTAATGAATTGTAGTCCTGCTGCAGAGACTTCATTTGATAAATAATGTATATAGAGTTTGCAGTAATAACTGTTTTTTTCTGACCCAGGCAGCTGGTCTGGGTTTGACACATCCTGGATGTATTCCTCCTTCCAGGTGGTGAATGGGATGACGGGTGCTTGCTCCCGCAGAGGGGAAGGCATGGCAGGCAGTGACAGGCTCTGTTGTGTCAGATAGGTTAATCTGGGGCTTTTCTCACTTCTGATGAGCCACGTGTGTGTGTATGGAGAGAAGGCAGCATTTCCAGGCACTACAGGAGGAAAGAGACGCGCTGGTGGTGCCATGTTTAAGAAAGCTCCCAAGGTTAATGCGTGTAAGGGATGTATGGCTGAGAGGAGACTTATAGCCCTGGGTCGGCACGCGGGTACCCGCCGCCCCAACACCAGGATGCTGCACCTGACCTACCCACCAGCCCCGGTCCAGCCTCATGCTGGAGACGTGGCTGCCCCACCCCAGGACCGTGCCCCTCATCCCTCCCTTGGTAAGGACGGGTCTTCCTCTGAAACATCTTTTTTGGCTGCAAGCATGCTTCCCAAAGAGCACGTGGCATTGCCCACAGGTGGGTTCCCTCAGGAAAGATGGGACATTGGAAATGATCAGCTAAATCACCCCAGGTTATCCTTGTGCAGCGCTGGGAGCAAGGATTTCCCTTTGCAATCCGTGCTGCTGTTACAACGGCGTTATGTGAGGCGGTCACATCCCCTCCCCTCCCCAGTTTGCCATCCCTCTGACCCTAACAAGCCATAGCAGCGTGGCAGCCCAGCCAGTGGGTTTGGCCCTCATCCTCCCTCTTTTGACATCTCAGGACGTGGAGGTGGGAAAACGAGGGCTGCAAGTGGGTGTCTTCAGGAAGCCAAAAGAAAGGGGAGAAATTCCCTCCTGCCTTTCTGCCCTGATGCTCTTAAAAACTGCTTTCACAACAACTAAAAAAACATGTGCACCTTCCCGAAGAACAAACTGAGACTCCAGATCCCTTCATGTTTCAGGGGCTCATTTCTGGGCTCTGGAAAAAGGGCAAGGGGGAATAGGGGAGAGGAGGACTGTGGTCACCCACCCAGCCTTGGAGGCCACGGTGGTTCAGGGCTCTCCTAACCTTCAAGAGCCTGTCCACCCCAGGTAGCAAGAGGGGCTCACAGGTGTAGGACAGAGCCGGTCTGGGCTTTTAGGATGGGAATCCTCTACAACAAGTAATGCTGGGGTGTGCAGTCAAAATCCCAAATTTCCTTAGGTTATACCTTCCTGCCAGCTGGGGTAGATGCCATGGGTACAACTGGGTCTGAGGAGCTGGCTGGGTGCCCGCACAGACCCCCCAGTGCCTCTGGAGGTGTATAAAATGGCTTTAATCAAAGTACACTAGAGATAATACTCTTCAGTCATTTTTATAGCAGGCCTTGAAGGCTTCTACTGGAGTGGTTTGGTTAAAAATAGATTTGCTTCTGTTGGACTTTGGCAGAAGACCTGGGCTACCGTATTAATAAAAGTGAGTGGGAAAATCTGTATTTCTCCCCATTTTACATCCCTGGGGAAGAACTGGAAATAGCCTCAGCACTTTTATTGCAGGGAAAACCAAGATCCTTGGAAAGGGAAAATAGCTGCAGTCAATGTGGGTTTGCACCAGCCAAAGATCCGAGTCAAGTTGGGGTTTTACTGGCCTATAATGGTTAAGTACCTCATTAAGGAGCGGATATAAGTGCGGAACATAATTTCATTGAGCCTGGAGCCGGTGCAGGGCATGGGAGCTTGGAGGCAAGCCCACTGCTTTCCGATGTTTTTTAAGCTAGAGCTTGGTTTTACTCACTTTAGTTCTCCCACTAGTATTGTAAGTGTTGGGGTTAGACAGTTCACCAGCGAGCACTTAAAATCAATTTTAAGACTGTTTTTATGCTGAAGAACTGTGCGGGAGATGTAAGACTCAGAAGGAAGGAGACCCCTTCAGTCCTGTGACCGACAGTGATGTGATATAACCCTTTTCATGAATGGGTCAAAATTCATCTTTAGGTTGACTTCTGTGGTCCCCAGTGTCCCAGAAGGCTGGCTCAGCACCTCGTATTTCAGAGACTCTGACAATTTCTAAGCCAAAATTAACCACAGTCGGTTGAAACACACTTTTGTGCCTGCCTTTGCTGCCCTCCTTCACTTCGTATAGAATGGATAGATAAATAATGATAAATAACATGCTGCGGCCGTCTGAGAAGGGCTTGCTGAACTGAGAAACGAGATCACTTGGGCAGCAATTGCAGCACTGTGTGAAGACAGGAAACAGCCAAAAATATTTGCAGAGTTGGAGCGCAGCAATTCGAAAGCAAGGAATTATTGGCTGCAACCTATTACTGCAGAAAGTGAGGAGCAAACACCCCTTGATGCCTGCTGGGAGCAGGACAGCCCTGTCAAATTAGACAAACTCAACCTGCTAATTGAGTTGGGCGTGGACTGCTTCTTATGCACTTTAAACCGAGCAAATAGGACAGTGGTCAGAGGGATGTCTTGGTGTGTGGCTGGACCTGGTCACTCCCTGGCTACTCCCACCCACCACCAGCCTGGCACAAGCCATGCAATGAGGGCTACACAACTGCAATTTTCCCTTCAAAATCAGAAGCATTAGGCACTGCGGTTCCTCTACTACCTGCAACACCAAGCTGTGACCGCTGAGCAGGGCAGGGAGGGTGGCACTGCAGAGGATGGGGCTGTTTTGTCGAGTCTGGAAGTTGGGCATCCCTGGAAAACTGCTGGTGAGGCCACCAGCTGGGAAGGCTTGAGATGCATCATGGCAAGACTGGTGGGACCTCTGTGGTTCTACTGAAGTTCAAAGTGTTGCAGCAGGAGAAAGACTCTGGGGTTGAAGCTTTTAGGAGATTTGTGCAAGAAGCTCTGCATGGGAAAATGAATGGGAAACAGCAGAAGACACTCTGTTCACCTCAACTGGCAAGGCAAGGATCCCACCAGGGAACAGGCTTGAGTAGTTCCTTGCTGCAAGGGACAGATCCACTGACATTTCAGGGTGGTCCTCCTTAAGAGGGGGACAACGACTTGCACATGAGTATGATGTCCCCAGCTGGGTTTTGGTGTGGGTGAGGGGATCCTTCTGGAGTCAGTCACCATGAGGCTTTCAAGCAGGCTTGTGTTCTGGCACAGCCGTTTCCATTTTGGAACAATCGTTTTACCTTTTGGGATATAATTCATTTGGTGTGGCTGAGTGGGTAGGGTGGGCAGCAGCAGTCAAGCATTTAACCCCCACCCTGATCCTGGCCCTGATGTTTTGCCATGGATACATCTTGCTGGTGCCACTGCTGCTTAACCCCTTTGAAAAATGGGCATAATATAGGGCTAGCTCCCTATGAAGTGCTGAGATGACAGCCTAATGAACAGTACCACGAGCTGGTGGAAATTCGCTTCTCTGCAGGGGTGCCAGTCTAATTTTCCACTCTAGATAGATATTTAACAACCCAAAGTCCTCGTACTCTGGTGGGATTACCTATAGAATACTTTTCTTCCACAAAGTCCAAAATACTCCTCTAAAATGCATGTGAGGAAAGAACACAGAAAGCCTTGTAACAGACCCCTCAGACACGTGCTCAGCTGGGCAGGTGACAGGGACAACTCCACTGCCAAAACTACGGAAACAGATTAATTTTACAGTCTGGTTGGTCTGAAATTTGGGTGGGTTCTCTTCCTATCTTGGCTGGCCTTGCCAACCTCTAACATGGTGTTTGGCTGGTCTCTAGGAGATAAAATTGAGCTGTGATGTCTCTGATACCTCATTTTCTTTTCTAGGTGAAGTAAGCGGAAAAGAATGTTCTTTTAACACAAAGCTTGGCTGGAAGATCAATAGCAGCTTCACATGTATTTTTGTCTAATATTTGGTTTCACAGGGCTTTGGGAAAAAAAATCATGTTGCTTTTCATGCATCACGTGGATGTGACGAGCTCTGCTGCCAGGTTCTGGGCTTTTATCACAAATTGCCTCCTCCGACTGAGGCTAGTACCATGTGGCCAGGAGCAGGCAGCGAGCCAGGGCTGCAGACTGCCCGTACTCACCTCAGACCTCCTCCTGCCCAAATAGGTGGACACCCTAAAGCCAAGGCATGGTTGGTGTTTAGGCTATGGTGTTCTGGTGTGCCTAGCAGAGGGGCTTTCGCTCATTACTGCTTGTACGGTGCTGCAAGATGCTCTGATGGAAGGTTTTCTGATTGCAAGCCATTATAATCATTCTCGTATATGATTATGTTTCCTGGCAGGGGATCTAGTCTGCTAGATACACACCTGCCTTGGCTGTTCTGGAGAAACCAAAGGAATGCCAAGCGTTGTTGACAGTTATTTTGAAATGCCATCTTCTTCACCCTGTGTTTCTCCTTTCTAAAGCTGCTGCAGCTCTCACAGGTGAGATGGCTAATTGCAGGGGTGGTACCAGCCATAAGTAATTAGCCTGGCTGATCAACTCCTTTGATGGCCATGTGACTCTACTAAGTTCTTGCTTATTTCTAACAGCTCAGGAGCAGAATATCTACGGTAAACATGGGGCTGAAGGTTTTGTGGTGTTGGGTGGACAATAAGTGTCTGTGGTTAGTGATGCCCTAGATAGATAGGAGAGGTGGGTAAGAGACAGAAGAAAGGGAGCTGAATTTTTTTGTAGGGACTGTGCTTCCAAGAGGAACATCCCAAGTTTGGTGGGGTGCCTGTGGCAGTGTTGCCTTTTGATACCGGGCAGAAGAAATGCCAGAGGATCCTGGAATGCTACTTCTGTCTTGTTCCAGTATATGCATTAATATGCTGCTGGTCTGCCACCTCATGGTCTCTGAGAAGCCTGAACGTTACCTGTGGCCTTGGAGGAGGAACTGCATTGATCTTCTGTGACCTGAGTCCTGTGCTCTGGAGTTCAGGTGTGCTTGTTGTGTTGATTTTTCTGCAGTACTTCCTTCTCTACAGTGCTGTGCCCTGTGTGGTCCTTTGTATCTCATGCATATATAAAGATAGAAACTTTCTTTTTTTTTTTTTTAATGTGTGGTGGACCTCTTGCTCTAAGTAAAGTTGGGATGCTAAATGGGCAAAGCAATTAATTGTAAGGAAAACCATGTGTTTGGAGGGGATTCAAGTATTGTCTTTAAGTCTTTACACCCTGAGGAGAATGATATTTAAAAACAAACATTGAATCTTAAGCTGCTCAGAGCTGGCTCTCAAGCATGGGATGGGAGAAGACAGGGTGAGAAGGTCTCATCGCCTCACCTGTCTCCCTGCCCCGTGTTTCCCATCAGTGGTTTTGAAGGGGGTTCAGTTCATGCCAGGACTTCACTGTGTGCCCAGGTGATGCTCCGTCTCTGAGCTGCTTTGGTATCTCCTCTGTGCCACTCCTGCAGCTCTGAGCCTGCCAGTGCCTGCCGCAGGCTTTTCTACCCCTCCTGGGTGACCCGAGAGCCTTCCTGCCCACCTAAACGTGGGTGCTTTGGAGCATACAGACTTTAACATCATCTAAACCAAACCTGGAGAACAGCTGAATGCAGTAAAATGCTCTTTGTTTGCAAAACCCAGGAGAGAACTTTTTTTAAAAAAGAGAGATCAAGGGTTTGTTCTGGTTTTGAAATTTTGCAGGTAAATCAGTGATTTCCAGAGTAATTAGAGCACACAGCCCTGAGCTGGCACAGCTGCAGCCAGGGTTATCCAGCAGGTATCAGGTTTTTATAATGGCCTTCTGAGGGTTTTTAAAATTTATTTGTTTTTAGACAAAGCTGCTCTGTGTTTGCTGGGTCTGAGTGAAAACTGCTGTAAGAGCTGGCCAGACAGTGAAGGTGGGAGCACCTCTGGAAAGCATCTTGGGATGCAGTGCAACCATGGTCAGGGGGACAACAAGTGGTCTACAGGCTCCCCTACAGTGGGGAGTCAGTCAGTACTCTGTGCCTGGTGCCCCGCTCCCAGTGCAAAAGGGCTGCCCCCAGTTGGGGTTACTGGGGACACTGGAAACCTCTGCCCTGAGCAAGTTAGGCAAAGGTAATCCATGTGCCCTAAGGCCTCTTCTGGGTGCTTTGCCTGGATATTTGCCCTGGGAAATGATGAGTGTGACTCTTAAAGCTGGAAGAGGGGGTCTCATTCCAGCTAGATACAGTGCATCTGGATGGGGCGAAGCTGTTGGACACTCAGCCATGGAACTGCTTCCCCTCAGCTGCCATGTTCCCTCTCCCTGAACTAACTTAAAACCCCATCAGCAACTCAAACTCTGGTTTTTCCTTGCTGGATATCATGTTTTGCATTTTTGCTAGACTAAAACCATGGGATAATGCTTCTGTACGCGATTATAAATCTGACCGAGCCCCCACTGAAGTACCTGCCTTTCAGAGAAGCTTAAGCAATATTTTTTCAAAAGTACTCCAGTGACCTTTGAATTCCCATGGAACGCTTGAGTACACGCAACCTGAGGCTTTGGTGTCACAAATCCAATTCTGAAAAAAACTGGAAATTGATTTATGGCTGTGAGAGACACATATAGGCTTTGGAGACATGGGAGAGATGATGGCTTGTTACCTGACTCTGGAAATGCTTCAACATCAGACTGTGGCAATGGGTGCACCCATGGTGGGTCCATCCATCCTGCAGCAGACCTGCTCATGCAAGTGCATGTTGAGCTGACTTTGAAAACAAAGGTTTTTGCTAGTTTGGAGAGCCCAAAAAGCTTAAGTAGAAAGTTCTGATGTCAACAGGGGCCATTTGTCTGACACTTATCCAGTGGCTCTGCTGTGCTTGCATGCCTCTGGCTGTCTGCTTCAGGTCTGTAGTGATGTTCTTGTTAGTATGGGGTTTTCATAGAATGGTTTGGGTGGGAAGGGACCTTTAAAGTTCATCTAGTCCAGCCCCCCTGCCATGATCAGGGACATCTTCAACTAGATCAGGTTGCTCAGACAACCATCCAACCTGACAGTGAATGTTCTAGGGGTGGGACATCTACCACCTCTCTGGGTGACCTGTGCCAGTGTTTCACCACCCTCATAGTAAAAAAAAATTTCTTTCTTATAACTACTCTAAGTTGTTTTTTTTTTTTAGGGGAGGGATAGGTGAAGGAAACTCACCTGAATTTCATGTCAGCCTTCCTTGGCATGTTAAAAAATATTTTTTCTATCTGCCATGACAGCAGGAACTTAAATAAAATCTTCAATAGCCATAAAAGTGTATCAATTGTGGAAGACCCTGCTTTCCAGGGCTGGGAGGTGGTATGGTGGCTGCTGAAAGGAACAATCTCATATTGCAAATTGCACAGAAAAATGGGACCTGGGACAAGTTAAGACACTGAGGAAGCAAATCTGCTCACAGGCAAAAGGCAACACGTTTGTGAGCCCCACTGAGTGTTGTTGAGGGCAGTGGAGCATCCTGTGGGTGCTGCTCCGGCTCCTGGCTTCAGTCCAGGTCTGGCTGCTGGAGCAACGTGTTGGTTGGCGAAGGCAAACTGAGGCATGTCAGAGCAGCTCCCAAACCTGTCTGAAGTTAAGCTTTGTATGGTTTTAGTTGGAAAATGGCCTTGAAGCCTGAATATTTATTTTAAAGGAAATCTCTTGAGCCATGTTTCAGGATAACTTGTTTTCTGAGTAACCTTATTCTGTTTAAGGGGAGGGAGGAGAAACAGCTGCAAAGCCAGGTTTTTGGTGAATCTTGGGGTCCTGCTGCCAAATCAGGCTGGAAGGCTGATGCTAAGAAAACAGAGTGACCTTTGCAGAGAGCCAGATGCTACCCACGAGCTGAGCTTGCCAGGGGAGAATAGATTACCCAAATACGCTGCTCCAGAGAGCGTGGCTGAGCCTGCAAGGGAGGTAGCAACAGCACAAAAGCCAAGGGATGTGGGTGAGGATTTACAGCGTAGTGGTCACAGCCTTATGCACTGGCTACCTGGGACTTGGTGTGGCCTTTCAGATGCTTCCTTTGCTTAATTTTTCTTTCCTCCCTAAAAATGAGGGAGGGACATGGCATCATGGGGAGTTCCCTGTCTGCTGAGAAAGGCAGCTGGTGTGGCTGCACAACCAGCACGTTCAATCCAGAGCTGTGCTTCCAACCTCCTGGACTTTGCCATCTCCTCTCAATCTCAGTGTCCCCTGGGGGGCTCTGGAACAGGGTTGGAGCTAAGAATATAATATTTTTTTTCCTTTATAATTTTATTTTTAGACCCAACCCTGACTGTGCAATGTCAGGGCTGCTGCTGTTTGCCTGAAGACTGACTCAGACTGGGCTGATGCCCAGGCGAAATGGCTCATGAATCCAGTCCTGGTGTTTGTCTGCTGTGGGAGATGACATCATGGTCCTGGGCTCATGAGCAGTGTTTGGATGCTCTTCCCCCAGCTGTGCATAGGGTACATTCTGGCACTGACACGTGCTCTGCAGCCCCTGTGTCTCACTGGTGCTTTGCACCATTCAGGTGGGGAAAATCATGTTCCCTGAAGGCAGGGGTGGCCAAGGGCAGCCAGGTTGCTTTGGCTGTACCAAAACCAGCTTCTGTGGTGTCTCCACCCCACTCACACCGGCTGCAGGCAGGGTTGTGGCACAACTACCTGCACCCCTGGCATCACTGCTTGGTGCTGCAGGATGGTCATGGTGCTGGTGGGATGGTGTCAGGTCCCCACGACCTCGCTGTGAATCTATTTTGTGTTCTTAAGTGAGGAGGCTGCGAAGAGCATCCCTTGGAGGGGATCTGTGTGTGTGACTGAGGTGACTGCTCAGCTTTAACCCCACTGAGTAGCTCCAAGCAAGAGATGTCACCCCACCATGTGTGCCACCATGCCACCCTCTGTGAGGGGACCTGTAATGCTGCAGGACCTGAACAAGGCAGCCCCATCTCTCCAGGACTATTCCTTTGGATCAGAGGACCCCCTTTCTCCTCCTCTTCCAAGCTCTTCACCACAGCTCTCTCAGCCTCTGAGCAGCCCAAGAGTCAACAAGAAATCAAACTTCAACATTTTGGACAAGTAGGTGAAGTGAAAACTTATACCCTGGGGGAGGAGTGAATGCACACGCATCTGTGCAGGCACAGGTGAGAAATGCCCATCATGGAAATCTACAGTGGTTGAGTGTACCTCCTCTGGGTTGAAAAGAGCAAGTCTTTAATTTCTACACCACCAACAACAAATTGGTGTGGAGGCAACGTCACCACTAATGGCTTTGGCACAATCATCCAGGAAGGTGAGGGGAAAGGAGAACCAGAGCTTGCAGCAGCCTGTTCCCACAGCAACTGGTTTGACTCCCAGTTTTTACATGGATGCCAGTAGATTATTTTTGCCCACTGCTTATGACTTGTTTTATAAAACACCCAGTTAAGACTTCTCACTACTCAGATACCACAGCAACGACCACGAAAACCTACTTCGTTAGTTTGCCTGGCAAACCCTGGGCTGGAACATGTACACTTGGGTTCAGCCCAAAGCTGGGTCCTGGTGAGACCCACGAGCTCCTTGGCTGTGACATACCTGGATTTTATCCCAAACTAAATGACTGTGGATGCCAAGAGTGCGGAGTCCAAATCCTTGCAAGACTTTAAGAATTAAGAAGGAACTATAACTTTGGGGGAACTTAACTTGAGTTACATTTCCTGGCTTTTTTACCCCCTTGAAAGCAATACAGAGCTTAATAGAAAATGGCTTTCTTGCAGGTTTTTGTGGTTCGTTCTCTAAGAAAGGGCAAGAATAATTTTCCCTGCCATAAAGAAAAACACATTGGATGGTTAAAGCCACTATTAGAAAGAGCATCCTGAGCTATTAAATCCTGCAGGTTTCAGGGTAACTCCATTAGCTGCATTGCTATTGCATCCTGTAGGATTTTCCCCACAAGGTACAGTTTCTCAGGGAGCTTGAACAGTCTGCACCAACAGCTGGTCATCTACAAAAGCCAAAAATAACACTGTTTCTTCTCTTGCGTAATAGGGATTTTTATCTCCCTTTTTATTTTATTTTCTCTCCAACTATTTCAGCAACATCCTGAGGTTATGCCCAGATGCTGATACCCTCACAAGCTTGGGCAGAGGGGAAAACATTGCAGAGATGCAGGAGGGCATGTGGGGTACTTATGGGCTTTCTCCTTTGGCAGCAGGCTTCTGGCCTGAGGTGACTGGGCTTATGTGGGATAAGGCTGTTGAGCACAGGGCATGACCAAAGCAAGCATGCAATGCCTGAAAAAGTTGATTCTTTTTTTTTTTAATTATTTTTGCTGTGCTTTTCCATGCTAACATGATCTCTGCAGGCTTGGGACAGCCAGCTGTGGTTGGAGCCAGCTCCCTGGGGGATGACCATATGCTTATTACTGGTTTTCCATCCTCCTGCCACACTTCAAGGCTGACTAATCCCTCGGTAGTGGCAGGATGTGTCCCTGTGATGAGGTGTGAGGATGCAGATCATGCCATCAGGAGCTGGTCCCATAGCTGCAGAGACTGCAGTGCCTCTGGTCCCAGCACACCACCTCACCCCATAGCACCAAGTCTTGCTGCATCCAGCGCTCACCCCAGCACCCAGATTTGTCGTCCTGGCCAAAGTCACCTGGGTTACCACGGAGCCTGGAGGAGCTTTGGCTGCTGCCCCGAGGCTCTGAAGACATCAGACTGGGGGAACTTCGTGAAAAGCAGGTGGCAGAGAGCAAAAGGAGAGTTCATCCCTTACTCCATGGGGTTTCCCTGAACTAGGAAGAGCAGTCCTGCTCCGAGTTTCCCTCTCCAGCCAGCGTCAGGTCAGCCTCACTTTTCCCCCCCCCCAACCTTTACTTTTGTTCTTTGTCTTTATCTTGCCACCCCTAAAGGGAAATCACAGCCACTCATCTGCAAATGCGGGGGGCTGAGCTGGGGGGGGCACTTCACCCCTGGGCCTTTCTCAGTGTGGATAATATTGTTCCTGCGCTTAAAGACCAGCTGAGCAGAGAGCTCTGCAGGAAAGCAGGCTCCAAAAGGCTTAAATGCTTTATATTAAGGCTGGTGGACAAAGCATAGATCCTTTCCAGCTCTGTGTTGCTGGTGCCTTCCTATGCACTATCATAGGTTTTGCAATTTTTTCCCCTCTGCTCTGGCATTTTTTCAGGTTTTCCTCCTACATCAGGCAGCTGTAAGCAGCTCTGCTTCAAAATGACCAGCAAATATCCTGATTCCGTGAAATCCTCATGTAAACTGCTCCTGAGCTTCCTGGCCAGCCCTACACTGGAGATGAGGGACATCTTCCCAGTACAAACCTCCCAAGCAACAGCATGTGAAAGCCAACTGTTACAGTTTTGCTTCAAGGCTCCATTGCCTTCCTTGATCTCTAGGACATGAGAGCGCCCACAAATTTTCCAGCTTGTTATTTATCAGGGCTGGAGACTCTGGTGATGACAAAACTGGGAGGTTTTTCTACTGAATTCCCTGGGCAGCCAGAGCTGGTTAGTCATTAAGGGCTCTCTGCACAAGTTCATCCTGCAGCTAGGCAGTGTTTCTCTTCCAATTTCCCCTCCTATCCTTCACCCTCGTTCCCTGTTTTCCCTTTGGGAGACCTGTTGTAGTGTATTTCCCCCTCTCCCCTCATATCTAGCAGAGTTTGATTTGGCGACCGGCCAGGAGAGAAAGGACTTGCAATTGCTTTGTCCTTTGGTGGGTTAGGTTATTGTGACTTCATGGTTTTCTGTTGGGAAAGCGATTAAGAAGAAAAAGTCCCATCCGTGACTGAAAATGGACTTTCGGTGATAAAATAATGTCCCTAGGTTATCTCCAAGGCTGGTGCAATCTCCTGTATTCCTCTTTTTCCAGTTTTTTCACCCTTAATATATTTTTTTATTAGCTCTTCTATTTATTTCACAGGTGCTTAAGCATTTGAAGCACACTTCTCCCCTTCTTCTTGGACGTGCGCAGATGGTACTTTAAAACTATTAAACTCTGTCTTCTGGAAGCAGGGGCAGAATCGCAAAGGTTTTGGGGAGTTCTGGGTGAAAATGAGCTGAGAGGTGGCTGGTGGAGACAGGCTCACTGTCTTCTTCGTTTATGGGTGAGGAGCAGAGAAACACTCTCATCTGCTGTTGAGCTGGGGGTCAGCAGAACCAGAGGCTGTTGATGTGTGTGGAGGGGTCCTCGCTGGGGGGAGGTTGGGATCACCTTAATAAGGAAAGGCACCTGGTCATGTCAGCAAGGTGAGGAGGTACCACATATTCACAGAAGAACAGAAGAAATGCCAACAAATGGCAGGAAAAAAAGTAGGTAGTGCAATCAGAAAAGGGGTGAGAAAGCAAATAACAGGGCAAACGTTTCTGTACACGTGTGGCTGAGCATGGCAAACAAAAAGGCTGATGTAGACATCTGAGTACCTTGCTCAGACTAGGGCTTAAAAAACATTACAGGGACTTGGTGGGACAAATAGGATCCTCCGTGACATGCTGAGGAAAAGCAAGCAAGGAAAATGAAGGAAAGGAGTGTACCAAGAATGGGGTATGCTTGTCCTGAAGGTTAGCAAGAGGCAGGGAATGGGTTACCTCAATGTGGGTAACTTAAAAAGGGTGCAGCTGGTGGGACAGACCTCATGTGAGTTAGAAGAATGAGGTGGATGGATGTGAGGGACTCTCCAAACCCAAGGTACCTCTATGCGACAGAGCCTGGTGTTAATGGCATCTCCACAGACATCTCTGGGGTGAGCGATACAGCAGGACAGAGCCATTCAGTTCCCTGGGTGTGTTAGCGCAACATCTCATTTCCAGTGATGGTGAAAGCTACTGGAAAAGCTGCTATTTTGGGCTTGATTTGGACTAACAGAGCAGAACTGGCTGAAAGAAGTGGAAGGTAATTTCAGGAAATAAGTCACAAAATAGTGGATCCCACAATGCCAAGAGAAAGGGATTGTGAACAGCAGAGTAAGGATAATGCACTGCAAAAATCTCAGGGAACCACTAGGTAGCATCTCTAGGGAGGATAATCTGAGGGCTAAAGAGCACAGGGAAATGGCAATCATCTAAAGTGAATGCATTAGGGGCACCACAACAACCCGTCCTGATGCAGAAGAACAAAAGGAGGGTGGTGCAGAGACCTGATGGACCTCAGACCCAAAGAAGAGTTGCAGAGCAGGGGAACTGAGGCCAGAGACCTGGCAATGGGGACAATGGGGCAGTGGCCACGCAGCTACAAGTTGGAGATGTGAAGGCGCAGAACGAGCTCCAGCGTGCTGTCCATTTTAGGGCTGGGCAAAAACTTTTTGTAAATGCACAGGAAGGAGAGGGAGAGCTGAGGAAAGCCCAAGCATGTTGCTTAAATGAAGGAGGAAGACAAAAGGATTCAGAGTGGGCTTTGCTTGACCCTTTCCTTGCACTCATCTAATTAGGACAGGATGATTATATTGGGTAGGAGCCCAACTCAGTGGGGACAAGACCTTCCAGGGTATTTAGATCAGCCAGGTGTGCTTGTGTTGGCAGGGCTGCCCAAAATCCCCCTTGGGCGTATTTCCAGAGCTAACTCAACCTTGGAAGCGTTCAGGGTTTCTCCAACCCTGCAGGAGCCCAGGACAGGCTGGGAGCTGCAGAGGGGTAACTCCTGGAGTTAGAGGCTTCAAAACAGGGAGCCTTGCAAGAGGAAGTCATTAAGCAATCAATTTGTACCAACCTAGAGGATAATGAGGTTAGAAAGTAACAACTGACATGGGTTTGTCAAGAACAAGTCAAGTGGAACCAATCTAATTTTCTCCTCTGACAGGGTAACTGGGCTGGTGGGTAGGGGAGCAGTGGGGGACGGACGAGGGCTTGGCTGGTGGTGTGTGGCAAGCAGCTGGGCGAGGGTGACCTGCTCTGCAGGAAGGGTTGGGGACCTCAGAGTGAGCTTCAGGGGGAGGTGAAGAGCAGATACGTTGCATGGGAGTTAAAATGAAAACCTCAATGCATGATGCCGTTAACTGCTTTCTGAATTGTCCCCCTATGGAGGTGCCTAGGTCACTACAAGTTGATGTGCTCACTTATATGTCTGTCCTGACGCTGCAAGGGCCAGCCCTGCCCTTGCTAATCCCAATCCCTCCCCATGGTCATCAGCTGGTCCGTGTCACCACCATCATCTCTGCTGCAGTGGCTCCTCATACTTGCTGTGGGCTGCGCTCCCTGGGGGCACATGGCCCCTACTAGCTGCTGTGCCCCCCCGCCCCCCCTCCCTGTCTCCTAGGTTCAAGACTCTGAAGGGCAGCCCTGCACTAAAGCAAACCTCGCAGGACTTGCCCAGATAATTTGTCACGGTGCTTTTTATTGTCTCCTCTGCTTTGTACCTCATGCTGCAACACCGTGTTCACCCTGCCCAGGATTTGCACCTCCACCTTGCATCTCCAGGGACTGCAGTCCTGCCGTGCTCGTTGTGTGGCTGCATTTGTCTTAACGATTGACCCCTTCAGTTATTATTAGCCTCATGGTCACCTCCAGCACTGCCTGTCATGATGAATTAGAAATAGAGTCCTCTCTGCATCATAGTCCTCGTTAAACCAACCATCCCTTCTACCTGCCGCAGTCGTCACCTCATTATAACTCCATTACCTTTAACAACAACTCCATTACCATCCATTATCTTTCTTATCATCTTCTTTACAAGGCTGTTATGTGCACCTCCTCCTTTACAGCCATCCCCTCCTCAATTACGATTCCATTATCTTTATTACCACCCCATTACAGTCATAATTATTCCCATTACAATTTCGAGATCTGTGTCTCCATCCAGACAAGTCCGTGTCTCCATCGGCCCCATCACCAGCAGCGCGCCTTTCTTGCTCCTCATTGCCTTCATCACCTAATGCAGTTACCGCCACCTTCCCTGCATTCATAATTATCCCCATACCAATAGTTGTATTTTAATTATTTTTCATTATGGTTTTATAGTCTTTTGCTGTTATTGCTTCATTTATCAGTCATTCTCCTCTCCCTGAAGTATTATAGTTGGGATGGGTATTGGGGTGTGAGCTGAGACTCAGGGCAGTGATATTACACTGATTTGCACCAGCCCTGAGCAGGTGCCTTCACCCCATCATTGTCCTCCATTGCAATTCCAGCATTTAATCTCTGTTGCAGCCCTAACTACTGATGTTATCATTCCGTTATCCTTCAGCTTATGTCTGTTGCAGCTTCTCTGATGGGTATGACCACCTCCTCCAGCTGGTGGTGCCCCTTCTCTTCCTGCCTGGGTGGAGAAGCATCCCTGACCCTCTCTGATTTTCCATACCTAGAGCTGGACAATGGCTCTATGGACAGTTTATTCTTTTGAATGAAAAGAGTATCTGGTGTGATAGTAGTAGCAGTAAAAGTGGTTTTGTTGCAAAGGTACAAAATTTTGTAAGATCTTGTGGTGCGGCCCTGAGCTCTGCATCCCACTGGTGCTGCTCTCCCCATGGTTTCAGCTGCTTGCCCACCCCAGGCACTGCCAGACCCACTTGTGCTTCCCCCACGCCACCTTCATCTTCCAGAAACCACCCTGGTGCCTCAGGATCAGCGTTTGGCAGCTCTTTCATCAGCACTAAGAGGAGGGAAAAAGCTTCTCGGGCGGCACAGGGTGGGTTGCATCATTTAGGGTGCCATGGAGGAGTAGGGTACCATTTTATCCTCTACATAGCACTGATGCAGCTAAGGACAAGCACTTTGCCAGCGGGTCCAGTGGCCACGCTCCTTGAGAGGACATTGAGAGATTGGAGTGGTTACAGAGAGAGTCACAGAACTCCCCAAGGATGGGGAAACTGCCAGCTTTAGAGAGCTCGGTCTGCTTAGTTTATCATGAAGATTGAGAGGTGACTTCATGACTTCCTATAAGAACTGTCAAGGCAGGGAAATACTAAAGAAGATACTAAAGAGCTCTTTACAGCAGAGGAGAAAGGCAGAGCGGGAGTGATGGCTGGGAGCAAAGGCAGGAAAATTTGGATGACTGATGCAGCACATGGGGTTTAAAGTGAGAGCAGTGCCCCTTCCCAGCATCTCCAGGAGGCTGCTGGAAAGGGTGTGATCCAGCAGCTCGTGAATGCTATTTCCTCGCATCCCTAAACCCTACCAGTCTGTGGGTGATGCTCAGCAGCAGAGAAGCCAGTAACAGCTTGCAGGTAATTAACATCTCTGGTGTAAGAGTGGATGTAGCTCATGTTTGAGCGCCCCTGGGTTATTTCCCACAATCGATAAGCTTCGTAAATAATGTATCCTGCAGGGGGAAAAAAATGCTACTTTGCGCTTATCAGATTTTGTACTCTGTTTGGTTTAGCAACGCCAGGAGGAATACGGCTCAGTGAGAAAAATAAGAGATATAAATAAGTCAAGGGGTGAGGGGGGCAGCCCCAACCAGGGAGCTCAGCCTGGGTGGCCCTGTGCTGCTGCAACCCCCCCGAGATGCCGCTGGAGAGCACCGGGAGGGGAAAGCTGATTAAAAGCTAACGAACGGGGAGCGACCTGCCATGCAGCTGCACCACGGACGGGGCAGGTAACAGCTCCCAGCATCACACTGCGACCCCGCTGCAAACTCTGGGAGAGTTTTTCCTAATTCTGGCTAGGTTCAAAGAGGCCAAAGAAAGGGAGATGAAGCAGTTAGCATCTCTCTCCTCTTATTGCCTTGCTCCGCTGCTTGTAAAGGCACCTGACAGAGCTGAGCTTGCTGCAGACCATGGGGCAGCGCTCTCCCCGAGGGACATGGGGACAGCTGGCACTCTTGCTCTGCTTTGTCATTCCCATGGGGATTTTGGGGAAGCACCTAAGTACCCAGCGATGCCCCCTCCACACCTCGGCGATGGCATGGGGAAGGCTGCATATAACACAGGGTGGCAGGAAAGATTTGGCTGAAGAATTGGGAAGCAGCACTGTGATGGAGACTGGCTCTCCTGGCTTTTTGGTTTCAAGCCATAGCCACAGGTTGCCTCTTAAAAAAAAGCATAAACTGAGACTGCCCAAGCAAGCAGCCAGAAAACTGCCTCGCTGCCACAGCCTGCTGCCTGTGCCTTGGTTTTTTTTACTGAATAGAAGTAAGGAGCTGGTAGAAAGCAGCCATTGTGGTGGCAAACACATTCAGGATTAAAATAACACACCCAGTAAGCCCTCGCTAGTGAGTTTGTGCTGCCCAGGCTGCTCACTGCACATCTGGAGCCAGAACATCTGGGAATTTTTATAAATTAAAAGGAAACACAGGTTTTCCTGCTGTGAAATGCAGAATTATGACAGGCAGTAGAGCACGGAGGGTTTTTACAGGCTTCAAGGCACTGGAAATTTTTGGCGAGGCCAGTAAATAATTTTGGGGTTGAACTGGGGTGGCCCTGTTTTCCACAGAGCCCCTTGCGAGGGTCTGATCCTGCTGCTTGGCAGCCCACATGCCCAAAGTAACAGCGGGCAGTTTCCACTATGCACAGACAACTGCAAACTGCAAATAATCCATCACCTCCTGCCTGGGACCAGGACTGGACAAAACACCTTTTCCCACCCACCCCCATTGAAAACCAGTTGCAAACAACAGCCGGGGATGCTGGTCACCCCAGGAGGGATGCACTGGGATGTGCTGGGCTGCAGTTAGGAGCAAGCATGCTGCAAACCGCCGGGCTGAGAAGGGAGCACCTTGGGGAGTCTTTAAATGCAGCTCAATTACATTAGCTATACACCAGCCGAGGGGATAATTTACTGTCTCCAGACAGATGCTTTACTCCTTGCAACAAGATGAAAACAAAAGCGAGCGCAGCCCCACGCAGGCACCGCTCATGCCGGGGGACTCTCCGGTCCCTGAGCATCTCTGACGGTCAAGAACCACAGCTGATAGCGCTGGCGTTCCCTTGCAAAGCATCAGCCCCGGGGGCTTTGCTGACAGGCGGGTTTCTACATATGCCTGGCTTAGGAATACCCATATGCAGCCCTACCTGTAGGAGTAAATGACTATTTGCTCAGCTGGTATCTAGGGGTCGGGTTTGCTCCCCGCTGCCCCGGGGAGGAGGGTGTTTTTCAAGGCGGTGTGGATGCTTGCTGCTCCCCGCTGGCTGGAAAGCTTTGTTCTGGAGCTTGGCTGCTGGATCATTCAGCTGTTTCATGGTTTAAATTTCAAGCTTTGAGGGGCTGCCTCCATCTCCCAGTCTAATTTTGCCCCCAACTCATCACCAATCCACCAGAGCAAAACTCAGCCCTTCCAGGGACTAAACCTTGCTCACCCTCGGACGATGCTGCACTGGGAGTAGTGTTGCATTGCAGGGACTGACAGGAGGCAGCACATCCCCATCGGGGTATCTGTCCATCACCATATCTCCAAAAACCCCCATCTTTCCAGGCTGATGGGGCTGGGGCCAGTTAAAGCTTTCCAGCTCCCCCTCCCGGGGCTGCTCCAGGAGCTGGAGCCCAGATGGTCTGAACAGATTACTGCAGCCTGCGGGGCTATCTGTCCTGGGCACTTTGGCAGGCCTGAATTCCCTCCAAATGACATAAATAAATAAAATCTCTCAGCATTAAATGCTGGGAAGCCCATGAAAAAGCTGTGTACACAATGAAAACAAATATATGGTTAAATAACCTCTCTAACAGTATTTCTATAAAATGCCTCTCTAAATAACACCAAGTGAAAGGCTTGCTCCGTCCTGATTAACCTCAGTTGGGGAAGATTGTCTGTATCAAATCATTACCACCAGCCGATTAAAAATGAATTAAACCAAGCGAAAAACAATTCCCAAAACATCCTCTCTCCTTTCCAGTTCAGGGCCAAAATAACAATAAATCCTATAACACCCACGAGCAAACACAGCCCTAAGTCACCACAGCCTGAGGATGAAGCAGGTGATGGGGACATGGGATGGGATGGGATGGGATGGGATGGGAGGGCTTGGCCATGGTCACCCCAAGGAGAGGTGGCAGGACCAGGTGTAAGGATCATGAGAGATAAAGGGGATGCTGATAAAGATTTATTAAAATAACCCAAACGAGCTACCCAGTCCTTTGCCTGTTGAACAGACACCCCTTTTTTCAAGGGCTTGAGTCAGCTGAAGTGACTTTTTAACATCTCTCTCTTACTTTTGTTTTATTTTTAGGAAGCCCAGCAGAACCTTGTGGTCAATATATCTGAAGGAAAGTGCAAAGTTACAAATTTCAGGTGTCAGCCAGATAAATCTATCCCAACGAGAGCGTGCACCAGCACTGAAAACCAATGGGAGATGCTCTCTTTCACGCAGCAAAACCCCGTCCCAGTGTGTTTCAAGAGAAAACAACTCCACCAGCACCACTGGTGAGCGCTGAGGAGAGGAAAACAGTGAGCAAACCCTGCATTTGGTACCCTGCACAGGCACCCTCTTTCCCCATTGGAGCAAGCTGCTGGGGAAATCCTCTGAGTAACGGAAAGGCCTCAAATATTCCATCTTCTGCTACTTATTTTTTAGTCACTTCCATTTTCTCAATTATTTTTCTCAGTAACTGCATAGCAATTGTTGGGTCCCAACAGGACCCGTCAGCCGAGGTTCTCCAAGGTCCTTCCCATCTTGGAGTTGAACAAGAGGCACCCTAAGCTGGAGCAACAAAGGAGAAAGGTCCCAAAACTGAAGCTGTGCTGGTGACACTGCTGTGATGTCCCCATGGTCCCTCACAGGAGCCAGCCAGAGAGTTTCAGGTCTTGGGGTAGGGCTGCTGACAAAATCCACATTGCCAACCCTTCTTGGACACAACCCCACCATGTTACGAAGGACAGTCTAATTACTAACTCTAATTACAAAGAGGAGTAAATCACCTAGGTTATTTTATTTTTTGGCCTTCGCCGAGTGTCTTTGATATAATAAAGAAGAATAATTGGCCACCAAAGGGACCTGCTACCCTGACACTTTAATGACAATCTATTTTGAGACACCAGAACTGCAACTCAGTGGTTCTAGAAGTTGTAAAAACTGTTGAAAAACTACTCTCTGTCCAAGCAGTTGTAAAAACTTGTCTCCAATGATGAAAGAAGCACAACTGCTGGGGGATGCCCTGGGCCACAAGCATCCCTGCTGGGTTCCGTCCATGTGAAAAGATGCCCGTCGCCCCTCTCCATCAGTGTTCCACTCCGTGGAATGTGCAGGGACCTGATGGCTGCAGTGGAGAGCAAAGCATCACCGGGGGCTTTTTCTCCACCCCAGCCATGACATAAAAAGAGCATTTAATCTGCTTGCTGGTGATAGGGAGAGAGGGGAGTGAGCCATGAGCAAAGCCAGGCATGGCAAGGCTGTGGCGGGGGAGGCTTGCTCCCCCATGAGGTGTATGGCCCTCAGAAATGCCTCTATGGATGAGCAAAATTTTCTGCTTTTTGCTCTGCCCCCTCCAGCTTTCCAACACAGGGACATCCCTGCATCTTCCCCACAGCGCTGGCAACCTAAAACCAGCTGAAACCCCCACTATGAATGTTAATAGGAGCACTGTGCATGCTATAGATGTATTCATATATATATTTTGGACCATCCTTTTGGGGTGCAAGGAGATGCAATTAATGGTGCAGCCCTGTTGGGGGCTTATTAAGGGTCGGGGGAAGGCAGTGTGGTGCTGGTTTATGGTGCCTGGCTGCTGCTGGGAATTAGCACTGTGGTGCCACTCGCTTTGTTTCAAATAGCTCTGTCGACTTGGACTGTAAAATTAACGTCTGAGCAGATAGCTGGGAAAATAGGAAGCTGTATAAAGCAACTTGGTGCTTGGCAGGAGAACAAAGATGAGCTACATTTGGGAGATGCTGGGTTTTGATTTTATTTCTTTCCTCTCCAGAGACGTTGAGTGCCCTGGCACAATGGGTACCACATGCCCATCCCTCCACCCTGTGCCCCAGCTCTCCCTAACCCCAAGCTCCCTGGTGCTGTTCTCATCTCGCTGCTTATTTATCCACCTTGCTTTTCTCTCAGTTCCCCCATCCCTTGCATGTTTATCTAGCCCTCTGGCCACTCACTCCCTGCTTTATTCACTGCCTCTCCTGCCCAGCCTCTACCTTGCACTCCTGGTTAGAGCTTTACCTATTTATATTCTTAACCTTTGCCTCTCTTTCCTCTGTCTCTTTAATCTGTACATCAATCTTGTTTATGGCCTCCATTGCGCTGCTCATCTTGGGTGCGTTACTGGCGAGATAATACGGCCCCGTCTCTGTGCCCTCTCTCTTAAGCCATCCTCAGCTGTAGCTCAGCAAACTGTGGTGGAAGAATGCCCGCTGGTGCAGGAGCACAAGGTGGAGGAGCTCAGCATCCCACCCCAGGGATGCTTCCCTGCCCTGACACACTTTTTGCCCCATTTTTGGGGTTAGGCTTTGTCCTGCACATGAGCATCAAGAAACCTGCAACTGGTGAACACATGTACCCACACTCTTGCATCCCTTTGCCCTGAGATGCTCGGGACCTGGCCACCCTGCAGAGGACAGTGGGTTTGGGGACAAAGCTCACATTTCAGTGATGCTGTGAGATTGGTACCTGGGGCAGTTTTCTCAAGCTTCCTTGCAGCTGAAATTCAAGCCTGGAGGATCATCAGCTGAACATCCTCAATACATTGCCCCACTGCTATATGCCACTGGCTGCCCTGGCACCATGGCTCCATGCCTTTCCTTGACTTCCCTGTTCCCACCCCATCACTGCATTCCATAAAGTTGCTTTGCAGAGTCCAGCATCGCTCTGCCTGTGATTTTTCTGCCTCCTCTCCCTCCCTGGATGGTGGGAATTTTCCTTTTGCTGATTCACACCTCTGTTGTGTCATTATTTTTTTTTTAGCGCTGACGCTGGCTGTGCTCACCCCAGGGAAAGGCTAAAACCCCAAGCTGCTGCTTCGGGGACTGGCACTCTGCCAGCCACGTGCTGCCAGCTCAGCCAAAAACCTGCACCTGTGCTGGGCAAACCCAAGCCTCTCTCACCGTTGGGTTCAAATAAAGGAAATTTTGGGGGTGCATTTTCTCCTCACTGCCCTGTCCCCAACCCTATGCTCCTGAGTCCTCATGCTGGCAACAGCACAGCTCAAAGTTTAAAAAAAGCCTTTTTTAGTATAAAAAGCCCTTGATCCTTCCCTCTGAGCCATTAAGGTGGCAATAAAATTGTCAAGAGGTTGTTCACAGCCCCACAGGCATCACCTGTATCCCTGGTGGGATGTAGTCATTTGCAGCCCTGGAAGAGTTTTGGGGAGGACAAGCATCCAGATCCCCCCACAGGTACCTTTTTGGGGGTTCAACGGCTGGATTGGGTGTTTGCCTCTGCTAATTCCTCCTTGCAACAGTCATCACTGGTGATTTCCCCCTCCCCTCTGTTTTCTCCCACCTCCCTCCACATCATGCCCTGGATGGATCCATCCCCTGCAGAGGAGCCTTTTGCCCAGCAGGACCAGCAGTGACCCAAGGATGCTCAGCCGAACGGAGCACCTCATGCCATGACAGGGACTTTCAATGGGCTTTGCCATCTATTTTCTATCCTGGGAGGCTGTCTTTTATTTTTTGCTATTAAAAAGGCTCAAGAAGCATCCCACCCAAGTTACCTCCTTCCCAAACCCCATTAATCTCAGCATCCCTGCCAACCTCCCTTGCCTAGCAGTAATCCTGCCTCCCACCAGCGAGGTGCAGCAGGACCACGCAAGACCTCACTGCCCCAGAAGAAATTCCAAGCAATCCAAGCAATTCCAAGCAATTCCCGCTCAGCAAAGGGATGCCACTAGCCTTTGTGATCTGCTCAGGAGTGCCACTGCCTGCTCAGCTCAGGCAGGGGGACCCTGCAGGCATCTGGGGGTTGTCTCCCTGAATCCCATACCGTGGAGAAATGACTGATGGGCACCTGGTTCTGTGCAGGATGGGGACAAGGGAGCAGCCTGTGAGCAGACTCCCCTCCTGGGTGGGGAGAGCAGGATGCAGCCCATCCCTGCCTTGCCCTGGGATGGCGGCACATCCCTGCAGTCAAAGCCCCCATCTCGGTGCCCATGCCTCCATCTCCCCAGGCAGGATGAGGAATAAAGAAAATAAGGAATTCCATAAATAGACTAAAAAATTAAATTCTTCACTTTGGCGCTTCGCCTTCCCATTTGCTATAGCAACTGGAGAAACCCACACAGCTGCCTGGATAAACCCGCTCCTGGCTGGGGTGGGGAGGCTGTGATGCACCTTGTGCACCCCTACAAGGAAGGTGGGTGGAATGAGTTTGGAAGGTCTCAGCCACACCGGTGTGCTCCCCTGCTGGCAAAGGCTGCCTGTCCCCTGCCTGCATGCCCAGTCTGGGATGGGAAAACCTCACTGAGCTGCCTGGGGCCAGCACAACGCTGTGCTCCCAGCAATCCCTGTGGCCATCCCGGGGGACATCTCCCCTTTCCCCCATCATCTTGGTGAACCCAGGGGATAATAAATGAGTAACAAGCCCCACAGCCCCAAAGTCAGGGTGGCCTTAGCTCTGGCTGCTCTACTGCAGTGCAAATTGCAGGGAAATAGGGAGTTTGGCATTCAGCTGCATTGCCATCATTAGGGATAATCAAGAGGCACCCCTAACAGGGATGTGGCTGCAGGGTGCAGGAAGGCAGGCTGGGGAATGAGAATATAGTAATTACCGGGTAATTACAAAGCAATGAGGGGCGATTAACACTGCTGGCCTGTGATGTAGTGGGGTGGCATTTGCAGCAGTGGGCTTGGGACACTGAGGGGCACCAGTGTGGCCACCCTGGGGACCAAGTGAGCGAGCGTGGCACGGGCAGATGTGGGCAGCTACCAGGCTGCCTCCACCCCGGCAAACAAGAAGTTAAAGCTTTTTCTGATGTAAGCAGGAGCTATTTTACTGAGACCAGCTCCTGCTGCAGGCAGGGAGCTGGAGATCTGGCTCTGGACTTGTCCCAAGTGTCATTTTTCATACCAAACACACCAGGGCGTAAATGGGATGGTGGTTGGGCTTTCCCCCCGCTTTCTCCCCCTCCTCCTTTCTTTACATTAAAACATTTGTTTCCAAGTGACCATGAGGATAAAGGAAGGGAGGAGAAGGGATGCAGCTCCCTGGAGATGATGGTCAGGGAAAGGCTGGTGGTACCCACAGGTGTCATGAGTTTGCAGTGCCTTTGCTAGGCTGAGCCCAGGGCTGGGGCAGTCACAGCTCCAGGGGAGAGCAAAGAGCTGAGAGCTTTGTCTCCTGCAAAGCCCTGGAGGGGATGCAGCAAGGTGAGATGCTCCCTTGCTAGGGACAACCCAGCACTGGCCCTGTAATTGGGGTGTCCCACATGCTGTCACCTGCCGCACTCTAAGGATGCCCACCATTCAGGAGTGGAGCCCAAACCAGCAATTAACTGCATTTGCACCTCTGAATCTCATTTGGAGTGAGTGCTTTATCAAGGTCAAGCGGCGGAAAATGTATTTCTGTAGCTATCTGCAGTATTTGGGAAGAACCGCCCCACTAAAAAGCTGATTTTTCACTCCAATTTAATTTTTAGCCTATTAAGGACAGCCACTGCTCCCCCCTGAGTCTCCTCTGGTTTTGGTCCGGAACACCCCAAAGCATCCCGCCCTTGGATGCAGGAATTATCCCTGGGTGGCTGTCAGGGTCTGGGCACAGCCACGTCAGCGGCTTAGTGGGATTCGAGGAAGGATTAGACACCAAAGGGGATAACAAGAGAGGATAATAGCTTAGAGGGGATAAAAGCCCCTGGCACATCCAGGCGCGAGGCAAATACTAATTGCCCCAGGTCAGTGAGGCAGTTTCCCTCCGGGAAGGTGATTTATGGCCGTGGGTGGGATGTTGCTGCCCTGGAGCTGGGCACACTGGCATATTGCTGTGGCCGCGGCCAGCAGCCAGCGCTGGTCCCTAGAAGCAAAGCTGAGATTTCCCCCAATTTGGGTAGAGAGGTATGGAGGTTCAGGTGCAAAAAGTACTCATAAGTGACAGTAAGTTTGAAGAAAGCATCCCCAGCTTGACATCGGTTAACAGTTCAATATGTACCCCAAAGACTTAGATCTGTTCTAATTCCCTTGGTGTCCTGTTTAATATGACCCCAAGCGTTGGCACTAACCAGGTAAACAATGAATCCTGCTGCTTTCTGAGGTGGGGTGTTCCCCAAATACACTTATTTCAGGAGGAAGGGAGCCCATGCTGGACCGGATCTCAGCAGCCTCCTCCATGCCAGCTCTGCAGGTCTCATGCCTGCATTCTCCCGGGCAGGAGCAGGCAGCAGGAGCGGGCAGCCCCAATACGGGCAGAGGGTTGTGCTGCCCACCCCAGCTCCCTCTGCCTCCAGGGGCCCATCTGGGGTCCCTCTCGCCTTGTCCCAGCCAATGGAGGACTGTCCCACCAGCTGGTGGGGTGAACCACATGCCCCAATGCAATGAGAGGTCTGTCTGCACCGAGCACGCTGGAACCCAAACTTTTGAGGAGGGTGGAAATAAAAGCCACCAGTGCCAGCCCGCTGTACTCAGTGGCCTCATGTTAGGCAGCAGCTTATTAAAAAGCTGTCAGCGCCAGGCTGCCACAGGCCATATGCCAGGGCAGAGGAGAGATGTCTGTGCTGGCACCATCTGGGCATGGTTTGGGGGGTCTCTCTGTCTCACTGGTGGTGTGAGTTGGATATTTCTCCAGGGTGGTAGCACTTGAGGGGTTCATATGGGGCTGGATGGCTTCAATCAGTGCTGGGGGAGGCTGAGAAGCCGCTCTGGGGGAGGAGGGCAGGTACTCTGCTGCTCTGCACCGCGGTCCCTGACTGCACATGGCAGTGGCATCACCACCCTGCCTCAAATCCCACTGAATGTGGGAGAAAAGCATTTTGTTGATGCTGGGCTGGGGCTTGGACATGCAAGGATCATCATCCATGGGCTGCTGAACGGGGTCCTAAATTCCCCCACACCCAGCCAGGCTGCACAGGACCTGGGTACGAGCCTGCCAACGACATGCATACGTGCGGGATGCAGCGATGGCACACACGTCCCCTTCTCCAGCTGTATGTAGAATCAAGATAATGCCTTATTCTTCTCTGCAGCATGACCAGCTCCATCTCTGCTCTGCTCTACCCAGCCTGGGACAGAGGAGAAGAGGTTTGCTCCCAGCTGAAGGGAGGCACATGCCTTCCCCAGCTCCTCAGTGATGCTCATCCTGCTGCTTGCACAGGACCCATGCGTGCAATGCCCTGCTGATGTTAGAAATCTGTTTTCCCTGGCTGGATCTTGCTCTGCCACCAGCCTCACAGGATCCCATATGAGGACTTCTCCTCTGGCTAGGCTGGGACCCGAAGGGGATGTGCAAGGGCAGGATTGCAAGACAGCGCTAGTCCTACCCAGGAGCCGAAGTACGCACTGAGGCCAAAATACAGATAAGTGAGAGTTCACCTGGGCTTTAACGGGTATTTTTAAGACCAGATGTAAAACCCAAGCCCTTGCTATTTACAGTCATTAAATGTCCCCCAGTTCATTCTGCAAAGGGTAGGCACATTAACCTGCTGGCCCAGCCGCCCTCTGCTAACCGCATCCTCATCACACAAATTCCCCTGACATTTGAAACTGCTCTTTTTTCCAAACCTGCCGCCTAGTCTTACTTGCCAACCCAACATTTTGAGGCTGGGCATTTGCTTCTTGTCTTTCCTGAGGATCTTATAGCATAAATGATGCTGCGGAGGAAGAGGAAAAGACTTGTTATCAAAGAGTCAGGCATAAGAATGTCTCCATCACAAAGAGATTTAATTTTTGCTCCAAGTAATACCCTGGAACTACAGGGACAAGCCCTCCCTCAGGCAGCTAGGGGCAGGCGGGCAGAGCATCCCCCCTGCCAGGGCTCACTGCTGCCTGCTCTGCCTTTGCCACCTCTCATGCCAGCTCCCATTTCCATGGAAACCTGCCCTTCTCACTCCTTCTCCTGCCTGCACTCCTGCTAATTTAAGGAAACCAGTTGCTTTCTGCTCCCTAAGGAGCTGCCTGGACCGGTTGGAGACAACCCACCAGGACAGGTAGCAATGCCCCTCTGCCTGCTGGTACCTGGCAGCCCCTGCCCACCACTCACAGGGGTCTGGGCAAAGCTTGGGGCGTGTGTGTTCACCCCTATTTCTGCTCTCTGGCAGCTTGGGCAGGGAAGGGCAGGATCCCTCCTTATTCCTGTCCCTTCTGTCTCCTCTCCTCCCTCCTGATCCTTTCTGTGGCTGTTTCTCCTCTCCTAACGCTCCTTATCTCTCCTCCCCCTGTCACTCTTGCCGGCTCTGTTTACATCAGTAAAACACTTGTCCAGGTCAAACACGGTTTCCTGATAAACACATTTCCATTGATTGCTGGAAAGAAAAATCCTCCAGAGAAGCAGATTCTTTGCTCTGGGAATTGATAACACCTCCAAATTCCTCTTATCCCCTGCCACAGCCCTCCATCCTGGTGAGGAGAATGTGTTTTGGGGACACCCTTGGAGTGGAGACAGGAGTACAGGTACGGGATGTAAGGTATGACACCCCAAGCAGATACATGATATAAAGCACCTATAAATCCACTCTGGCCCAAAGCACTGACCTCTTTTATGCTGCACCCATGGGTGACAAACCACCCCCAACTGCTTCCCCAAGGCAAGCACCCCAGCATGTCAACACCGGCACCCATGTCCATGCAGGCAACACATCGCATCCTGCTTCTCTTCCCTGGGCCTGCCCAAGCATTCCCATTTCATGCTGGAAATCAGGGATGCGCGGGTGGTGCCTGAGCTCCCCTGCCGAGCCCTGCGGATGGGGACGGCAGGTGAGGTGCCGCTGTGCAGTGCCGTGCAATGGCTGGAGTCCCGCAGGCCACTAATGCACTTGCGATGGGGAAGATCATGCATCGCTACATCGAGTGATTTAGCCATAAAGCTGCAATCGATAAAGAGAAATTTAAAGGGATTAAGCTTTCTACCTCTGCCACAAATGAGATGCTCCCCATCGGGGTCTCCCCTCCTGGACCACATCAGCTGCCTCAGGACCTCATGAGTGAGAAGTGTGATCATGGGTACCCACTGAGACCCCCTGGGTACCTGCAGGGTTCACTCAAGAGGCATTTTTTTAGACTAAAAATGCTGAATGACATATAATCTACTGCGAAAAATGATGCTTTGCCTACCTGTCTGGTCAGTGGTTCACCATCCACTACAGCAAAATACACATAAGGTGATGCTGGGAAGCATCACAGCCCAGTGAGCCTTGTCACTTGGTGTGGGGAGAAAACAAATTCATAATACATAATAATAATAAATACATAATGATAAATAACTAATAAATACATAAAAATGCTAAATAATAATTTGGGCTAGGAAGAAACCAGCCTAAGTACTCCATATGCCTCCTATAAACCACCGGAGCCCTGAACCGAGGGAGCCAGAAAAGTGCTGTGTGCTGGAGCATAAGGAGCTGTAATAAATTCAGAGTTTCCACGAGACTTTCATAAAGTCCTTCTGCAGAGGCTATTAAGGGAACTAAGACGAGAGGTGAAAGTTTATTATGGATCAGAAACGGTCTAAAAGACTGAGAAAAAGATACAAGAGACGAGCAGTGATGAAGGCATCTGATGGGGTGCAGAGCTTGGGACAATTCCTGCCCCAAGGAGGAGGCTGGACCACGTAGGGGGCTGTAGGAGGATGTGCTGTGCCTGTCCTCAGGAGCTGGGTTGGTTTTAAAGCAGAAACTAAACCTCATTCATCCCTGGTGTGGGTGTTCATTCAAAACAAAAGCTGCCTTTGGCGCTGAAGATGCTGATGCCATCTCCCTCCCGAAAGTGTCCAGCCTGCACACTAACACCACAGCCCTTAACCCCCACTAAAAGGCTGGGTTTACCCCAGCTCAGCCTCACCGGTGCCACCAGGCACCAAGTTGCTGGTCAGAGCCCGTGTACCACAGCTCCATCATGGATTTTCACCCAGCTCCAGCCCAATTTACAACATGCATTGGCTCGGAGGTGCTTGGGAGGTGCTGTGGGGACATCCCTGCCTCTCCTCAGAGCACCAGCTTTGGGTCTACTCCTTGCTGAGAGGACGAGGATGACCTTTCCCAAAGGCAAAACAAGACCCTGGGGTATCCATGAATTGAGGGGGGGTTACACACCACCAGGCCCGCCCCCAGTCCCACCTGGCTTCACACCTCCAAGCCCCTGGTGTGAGGGCTGCAAACACCCAGTGCCTACAAAGCCCTGCCCTGCTGGGATGGATTTTTTTAATTGGATTGTGACAAACATTTAATACCTAATAGAGCTCACACCGGCACAGTTAATTAAGAAGGTGACTAATCCAATTCACTCGTGGTAGTGCAGGAAGAGAGGAGCAGGGGGGAGTGAGTCTGCGTGCGAGAGGGAGCAGGGGATGGGGAAAAATCAGCTCAGCTGCTACCACCCTTCATTTCATTTTGTGTGCGTGCATAAATGATGAAGAAGGACTTTTCTCCCGTTTCCTCTTCCCTTTGCAAGCACCAGAGACACTGGGTAAATGCTGAGCTGTCTCAGGCTCTGTGTGAGCATCACTAGGGTACCAGCCTGGGGGAGGGTAGAAATTCTTGGCAGATCAGATGCTGTCAGCTGAAGGCTTCTTGGGGCTTGGCCACAGAGATGCCCATAGCCCAAATCTTGCTCTTTATTTTGAAACACCCCTCAACTGGTTTTCCAGCTCTGGATGGGATGCCGAGACCTAGACACCACAGAGCATCCCCCCTCCACAGGGGACCCCACTGCGGGGCTGGTCACAGGCACGTGGGGCCAGCAGAGCCAGCTGTGGCAACATCTGTATGCCACTCACTTCCCGTCCCCCCGGAGTTGATAAATAAAACAAGTGGAGTTATTTTGGCCCCGGGGACAGGGCTGTCTCCCAGAGCACAGAGCTGCTCTTTCTCCGTCTCTCCATGGTGCCCGAGTTCATTGTTATTCCCCAGTGGAGAACAGGACGTGGATTGAGCCGGGGTCCCCATCTGTGGTGGGCAGACGGAGAGAGACTCTCTTCATATTAGCGCCTAACGGCATCAATAGCGCTTTTAAATGAAGCCCCAGGGGGAAACAAAAGGCCGGAGTGGGGAAGAGCGTGTGGGCGAAGCCAGAGAGGGATCAGGGGGGGACAGGGACAGAGCCAGGGGAGGAGGGGGGAGCAGGACGAGCTGCAGAGGAAGACAAGGAGGAAAAACAGAAATGAAGCAGCCACATATAAACCATGTTTCCTACCAAAAACAGGGCAGCTGGAGGACCTCGGGATGCAGCCAGCAGTGCCACAAGTGCCAGGTACCAGGGATGCGGGTAACATCGCCCGCCTCCAGCTCAGCCGCTGCCCACCACCACCCGCCCAGCAGGAAAGTGCTCAGCAAGTTAATCGGTGTCCCACTGCAATTAGTCTTCATTATGCAAGGCTAGCAAAAGGAGATGCAGCTTTAGCAAAATGACAAGTGGATATGTTAAAATTGGGGATGAAAAGAACTTCAACAGTCCAAAGGAAAACTACCCACCCTCTGTCCAGGGATGCTGCCGCGCTGGGGCCAGCAAGCACGCACAGACAGCACCAAAAGCACCCGCTGGGACCCTGTTGGGGTGCATGGGGTGATGGGTGCATGTCAGCCAGACACAGGGAGCAGGCAACAACAGCATGGAGTAGTTAATGAGGAATTACACAGAGGGTTCATCCCTCCTGTGGCCATGAATGAAAAGCCCGCTGGGACACTCCCGCATCATCCCCCTTGCAGGAAATAACTACTTAAGTTAAAATTATTTACTAAATGAGGCAATTCTTGGTGTGCTATCTTAGAGCTGTTTGCCTGTTTTACTTTGTTACTAGTGCTACATAATAAATTAACTGTGTAATTAAAGATAAGTTTAATGCTGATGCTTTGCAGAGGGATTTTCTTTTAAGTCTCCATGCAAGTATAAGCATCCCTTCTAAAAACACAGGCACATGAGTGTTGTGTGAGGAGGGGCCGAACCCTGCACCACAGCCGTGGGCAGAGACAGGCAGGGCCAGGCAGGGCACCGATCCCCCGTGACAAACATCGGGTCCTGTCAACGCCATCAAGTCCCCTTGGGGAGCCCCTCGCTCCCCCAGGGGACAACAACCAGATCGAACCAAATCAATCTGCGTTTTAATTACCGGCCGTGCTCTCGCTGCGGGGATGCTGAGCTGTCTGCAGTGTGAGCTCAGCTGCCAGCAGCCGAAATTGCCGCTGGTGGAACTCCCTGCTTGTCCCCAGTGTTATTTAGGAGGGACATGGTTGTGCTTTATCAACAGGACCTATTCCTGGCTGCCATGCTTGGCAAGGCAAGGCTGCAAAACCCCACAGGGATTAGAGGACTCATCCACCAAAAAACCAAGGAAAATCAAATAGGCACTTTAGGAATCCACATTTTCAGTGATTTCTGCTGACTAACATGGTTTCAGCCAAAATGAAGGAAGCCAGCAGGGAAATGGCTTGAGACCTTTGCCCAGAAACATTTCCTTGATGGAGATGATCTTCTAGGACCACAACGGTGGGACTGGAACGCCAAGGGTGGGATCCACGCGGAGCCGCATGACCCAGGACATGCTCCTCCTGCTTGCTCACACGTCCTGCACCCACCACCCCGCTCCAGCACAGTGCAGGCAGGGCTTGGTGCAGCAGGGCTCAGGGGTCACCTCTCCTGCGGGTGATGAGCTCGGAGAGCCAAAGCCCAGCCTTTCCCCATGCTGGCCATCGGTGGGGGCAGCCGTCCCCGAGTGCTTGCCTCCTGCTGCAGGCAGTCCGGCATGGTCCAAACGCATCAGTATCGACTCAGCAATCAATTTTCAAATCCCGGGCAGCTGGGCCAAGGAAGAGTAATTACGCCGGCCAGCCATGTGCTCCAGCTAATGCAAATGGAGCAGCTTTCTCTTGGGACATTGCCTCACGTCGCATGATGGAGGGCTCTGAAACAGAAAGTGGTGCTGGGTGGGCAGAGTTAAGGCTGTTTTTCTTCTTCCAGGGAGGATATATGCACTTTGGAGGGAGAGCCAGCACCCACTGGAGCATGCCTTCTCCCCATCCACAGCCCCCAGCCCCACACGATCACAAGTCGGATCTTCTCCCCAAATGAGTGAGAGGAAGAGGAGGCAGCTTCCCTGGGGGTGAAGGACAGAAAGCTGAAATCATTTCTTCCTCATGTGATGCCTCTCATGAGCGGAGGGGAAGGAGAAAAACAACCCCTCGCCTCCGCCAGACCTCTCTCCTGGAGGCCAGCCATTACCAAAGGACATTTCTACACTTGTAGTAGCTACATGCACCTCATTTCCACAAAGTGTGGGTGATTTTGAGCATTCCTCCAAAAGGAGAAGGAGTTCCAGCTGGGCCAAGAGAAATGAGGTGGGCTGGCAACATCCCACACCTACCCGGACACCAATTAAACATTCCTGAATAATTCCTCTAACGATGACCCACATGACCACACTCTAGCAGGAGGCTTCAAATCTCATCCTCCTGTGGTGGCTTGCTGTGGAGGACAAGCGCTGGGGTTCTGCGTGACCTGGGAAAAGGGATGGGGAGCAGAAATCCCTGCCAAAAGGCCCTTATTTAGCACAAAAGCTGAGAGAGGGGCAGGGAGGAGGTGGGAGGTGGTAGCTGGGATGGGTCTTAGCTTGTCCTGGGTCAAGCTGCTCCCCAAATCTAATAGCTTAGAAGAAAAAAGTTCAGATTAAAATCTCTGCTCACCAGGCCTCTAAGAGACAGGGACCTCAGTGAGCCCATACCACCTTTGCTGTCCTTTTTTGCTGGGGTTTTGGGGGGGACCCAGACCCCTTCCTACCCTCAGCAACCCCAGAGAGCATGAGGGGAGAATTTGGTGTCCCTGGGATTTCCACCCCACTGGCAAGTCTGGCAGCAACCAGCCATGGGTTACCAAAACCCATACCCATGAAGGTCTCCAGTGTGGGGAGGAGGAGAGGGGACGTGTGACATCCCGCAGCCATGACACCTCCACACTGCCCCCATGTATTCCCAGTCTCTTCTGACTCGGATGCTCATGCACCAGCAGGACAAGCTCACCGTGCTGGCTTATTAAAAGCGTTGTGCTTTACTGAAGGCGGCTGGTTGAAGCTGGGAGATATAAGACAGACAGCTGCCAGCTTTGCTGCCTGCACCTTGCCAGTGCTGATGCCCTGCAGATGCTTTACTGGAGAGGAACGTGCTGGCTTATGGAAATACAAGGCTTTGACATTGCAGAGCATCAAGGAAAATAGAGGGGTTAAAAAAAGGACCAAACAATTACCTGGGGCTCATCAAGGAACTGCCGGGAGAGATTGCAACGGGTAATTATAAAGGGAAAATAAAATCAAGCTCCGAAATGAGGATGACACTCTGGGGGGGACTGGGAAGACACAGGAGGAGAGGGCCTCTTAGCACCCCACTCCAGCCCCTGAGTGGGAGGTTTGCTGCTGAGATTTTGGCAGGGGAGGATGGTCCTTTGATTATTAATTCAGTCGGAAAACTCCCCAAGCAGGTCCGGAGGCCAAGAGGCGGGTGGGGACGTGATGTCTCAACAGGCAGCGCCGAGCCGGCTGCCAGCTCCAGCTGCCCATTGCCTGGAGTTGGGCAAACTTTGGGGCTATTTCAGGGAATATCATCATCAATTAATTAGTGCAGGGGTGCTGCTGCCCCAGCGGGAAGGGGCTCGCTCACCCACACTGCAACCCCCTTCTTCAGCCAGGGAATAGCAGGGAGGGATGGAGGGGAGAGGCCCTTTCTATCCCTGTGAAATCCAGCTGAAGCAGCTCCCCTCGAGGGCTGCAGGAACACAGGCAGCTGATGGGGATAATCCTTAACTAAAGGTCGGCTGAAAGGGAGCCGGGCACCCCGGCGTTAGTTTCAGGCACATTGGTAAGGAGGCTTGATCCGCCTTGTGAGACATGGGAGAGCGCTGGGGGAAAAAAAACCCTTCCAGACCAAGGGACGGACAAACCGTACCTGCCAAACCTGCCCCATATTTTCTATTTTAGTTTTTAATTTCCTATCCCTATCCTTTCTTTTTTCCTTATTTTATTTCTTGCACAGTGAGGGTGACACTGGGCTGAGAGCAGTGATGTGGGTTAGAGGAGACTGAGAACTAATCATGCTGTCTAACAGGTCCCATAGAGACCTGGAACTTCATGCACTTAATGCCATCAGATTTACCAGCCACCTCCCAGTAACTCCAGTCAGCAAACCAGGCACAGTTAAAGACTGGTTCCCAAGAGCTGGGAGGCTCCAAGAGGTCCCAGGCTTTGCCTTCTCTGGGATTTTAAACCTGGCCTGGCTGTAGGATGCTGCTCCCCTGGCTGGGACCATCATACGGAGAGAAGCAGCATCTAACATTGACATTTTGTTTCTCATTACAGGTGCAATTAAAAGGAAAGAGGATTACAGGCAACGGCCACGCTGTGTCCCCATCCCTTGGCTGCTGTGCGCTGCCTTTCTCTCTTCTGCCTGGGCAGTTCCATCAATGGATCGACTTCTTCCCCCACCTAATTTATGGCTCCTTTATGTTTGTTTATATAATATGGTTAAACATCTACTTTACACCCTGCATGCTTGTACTCACTAATTAGCATTTTCCTCGGTGTTTATTGCATTTGTTACGCGCTCTGGCAAGATGAATGGGAGCAGGGAGAGGGCTGGGAGCCCCATAGACACCCTGAGCCTGGGGCAGGAGCCCCAGTCCCCAGCCCAGCAGGTTTGGGTGCCTGTCCCCTGCCCTACCCAGAGCTGCAGATGAAGCTGTTGGTGGCCAGAGCTGTGGCTGTGTCAGGGAAGGACTCCTCTAGGATTTATTTCTGCCTCCTAACATGGTCCTTGAGCTGCTTTAGTGGGGATTGGGTAGCCTGGAGCATCACTGTCAGAGAGCAGCAAGAGATCCATGCCCTCCCGGGCCCACCTCTGCCCTGTGGCCCCAGTGAAAGCCCCAGCCCCTGAGGAGTCACCACCTCTTGCTGCCCAGATACCCGGGGTGGGGACCTGCTCCTCCTGGCAGGCTGGTGGGGCCGCTGATGCTCCAGGGCCCCTCTCTCCCACTGAACCTGCCTGTCCAGCAGCCGGTCCTGGGGATTCGCACCCCATTGCTGTGAGCACAGACCTGAGAGTCAAATAAACAGACAGGCTCATGCTCCACCAAAGGTGTAGGAAAACCCTCCTCTGACCCCTCTGCCTGCCTGCCTGGCTTCCTCTTGCCCATTCCCTGCGCCGCGGTTTCCCTGCCTGCAGACACACGTCCCACGGCGGTGTGATGCGGGGGGCAGCCACAGCAATGCAGCCGGCAGAGAGCGACCCCCAAATCTTCCTTGTGACCCCAGTGCCACCGCAGGAGGGGATGTCTAGTCTCAGGTGCCCAGCCAACACACAGCCAGGAGCCCGCAGTAGCGAGGCGCTTCCCATTTCCAGCCAGGAGGGCAGGATACAGGGATGCTTCTTTCCCCCCGGCTCTGCAGCACCTTGGCAAACCCCTTGCCTCTCCAGGAAGCATCTCCTCCCCGGGCTCAGCCTCCTTCTCCTCTCTGGGCAGATGAATTCTGCCAGAAGCTGTAACAGGTAACTGCTAACGAAGCATGCCTAATTAACGTGTGCCTCGGAAACACCCTTGCCGCCCCTTCCTCCAGCTGCTCGGCCACCCCCCCGCTCAGCGGTGACCTCGCCAAGCCGGTGCTCTGCTCCCTGGCTTTAAAAGTCGCAGCTCCCCGCAGGCTCGGGGAGCATCGTTCAGCCCAAAGCTCTCAGATTGCCCCTTCCAGGGGTCAGCTCTCCTAGAGAAAGGCACCCTCGCCGCCCACCAGGTATTCCTGAGCAGGCGGGAGAGGAGGCAAAAATCACATTCAAACTTTGGTGAATGGAGGCAGGAAGCCGGGGTTAGGGCTCCGCAGCGAGCCTGGGCGGGCTTCGCGTCCGCCAGCAGCGTCTAGGGGCAGCCGGCAGCCGTGTGCGGGAGGGAAAGGCTGCGCAGGGCTGCTCCCACCCCGCCGGGGGCTGGGGATGCCGCTTCCCCCGCGGCTGCCGGCAGGGCGCTACGAGGAGGCTCTGGAGGAACATCGGCAGGAGCTGCAGCTGCTGGAGGGGGCCGGGGACAGCATCGGCTGCGCTGTGGCCCACCGCAAGATCGGCGAGCGCCTGGCAGAGCTGGAGAACTACGAGGCTGCGCTGAAGGTGGGGACCCGGTTCTGGGGGGCAGGGGGCCATGTCAGGGCGTCGGTGGGGGTCTCAGGCCTCTCCCTGCCCCCACAGCACCAACGCCAGCACTTGGAGCTGGCCCGGTCCCTGTCAGATGACACGGAGCAACAACGAGCCTGGGCCACCATCGGCCGGACATACATGTTCATGGCGGACAGCCGCGCGCCGGAGGAGGAGGCGGCGGGGCTGCCGGCGCTGCATGAGGCCGAGCGGGCTTTCCGCACCAGCCTGGCCATCGTGGAAGAGAAACTGGAAGGTGAAGCTGCGCCGGGTGGCCGCAGAGGCACATCCTAACGCCGGGAGGGCTTCACCAGCTCCCAGAGCCAGCTCCCAGAGTGGCCGTTTCTTTCACCAGGAGCCGTGCCGCACCGGGAGCTGACAGAGATGAGGACCCGGCTGTACCTCAACTTGGGTTTGGTCTATGACAGCCTGAAGGAACCAGCCAAATGTGACAACTACATCAAAAAAAGCATCTTCCTCTCCGAGTAAGGAGGGGCAGGGCTGGCGGGAGCTGTCTGGCAGCGGGTTTAGGGGGGATCCAGCAGCAGCAGCAGCGGCGGCTCCGTTTGCAGGCAGGGGCAGCTTTACGAAGATCTCTACCGTGCTTACTTCAACCTGGGGAACATCCGCCTGCGGGAGGGCGAGCACTCTGGGGCCCTGCGCTGCCTGGCCCGGGCACGCGACTGCGCCCGCAGGATGAAGGAGAAGGGGATGGAGAGCGAGTGCTGCAGCAGCACAGCCCAGGTGGGTGCTGGAGGCCAGCACCAGACCCCTCCCCGCACTCCCCTGGGGTTTGGTGCCCCCCGTGATGGGTGTCCCCGCTGTCACCCAGGTCCTGCTGAGTTTGGGTGACTTTGCAGCCGCCAAGCGCTCGCTGAAGCAAGCCTACGTGCTGGGCTCTCGGCAGCCCTGGCAGCGAGACCTCATCCGATCCAACCTCCGCTACGGTGAGCCTGGGGCGGTGCCCTCGGGAGAGGGACAGTGTGCCCAGGAGAGGGACGATGGCCCAGGGGGGTGCCAACACACCCCCCTCCCGCCACCCAGCTCTGCTCTATTCCCTGTTCTGCTTCCATGCTGCTGCGGGTTAGAGCTGGGAGGACACACACAGGTCCCTGGTGACACTTGAGGGGATGCTGAGCCCCCCCCAGCGTGGTTCTGGGGGTCCCTGATGTGCCCTGATTGTCACTCCCGCAGCCACCAAGGTGACACGGCTGCAGGAAGCTCTGGAGGAGGCAGCAGCTAGTGACCCGTCAGCAGCCCTGGTCCTCTGCGAGCAGCTCGGGGACACCTTCTCCAAGCACGGGGACTATGGCCGGGCTGCGGAGTTCTACCAGCGGCAGGTGAGTGGAGCTGGGGAAGGGAAGCGGGGGGTGTCCCAGGGAGTTGTCCCTGCTGACGGGGTGTCCCTGGGGGCAGCTGACCTTCGCCCAGGCGCTGGGGAGGCCAGCGGGGGAGCTGGCTGTCATCCACATCTCGCTGGCCACCACCTTTGGAGACCTGAAGGACCACGCGCGAGCCATCCACCATTACCAGCAGGAGCTGGCCCTGCACCAGGGCAACGCACTGGAGGCGAGCTGGGTCCCTGGGGGGGTTCTCAGGGTCCCTGGGGAGGTTCTTCAGGGTCCCTGGGGGTGCTCCTTGGGTCCCTGGAGGGGTTCTTGGGGTCCCTGGGGGTGCTCCTTGGGTCTTTAGCAGGGACTCCTCAGGTCCCTGAGGGACTTCTCAGTCCCTACAGGGTATCCCAGGTGGGGGCACCCAGGTCCTTAGGGGGGTTCCCTGGGTCCCTGGGAGGGTTCCTTAGATCTCTGGGGGGGAGTTGTCAGGTGCTGGGGGTGCTCCTTGGGTCTCTGGGGGGCTCATCAGGTCCCTGGGGGGGTTCCCCGGATCCCTTGGCTATGGAGGGGGGGCTCGGCGAGGCTGTCCCTGTGTTGGGGTGGGAGGTGATGAGGGCATGGTAGCTGTGCGCACCTGTGGAGTGGGACGGCCCAGGACCCCCAGGGAGGTTGTGGGGCTCAGTGTGGGACCCCTGTGCCGTGCCTGGGGCGGGTCCATGGCTCGGCGTGGCCCCCCACCAGAGGCAGGCGCTGACCACAGCTGTGCCCAGGAGGGGAAAACGTGGCTGAATGTGGCACTGGCCATGGAGGAGGCGGGCAAGCCCTGTACCGAGCTGCAGCCCTGCTTCCAAACGGCGCTGGAGCGAGCGGAGGCGGCCAGAGACCCCCGGCTGCAGGTGAGGAGGGGGACAGGAACTCCCCCCTGTATCCCCCCCTACCCTAGGCTGGGGGCTGACCTTCCTCCTTCTCCTTTTCCTCCCCAGAGGCAGATCTTGCAGCATCTCCACTTGCTGCAGCTGCAGGACGGTGACACCGAGGCTGCCGCTGGCACCATGGCCCGGCTGGAGGGGCTGGGGGGCTCCAGCAAGGAGGAGGAAGAGGAGGAGGAGGAGGAAGAGGAAGAACTGGAGAGCAGCGAGACTCAGGATGAGAGTGAGCTGGAGCTGTCAGAGAGCGGTGAGGGGGCACAGTGGGGGCTCTGGGGGGAGCGGGGCCCCCGGCAGTGTCCCCATGGATGGGGGGGTCTCCCTCACGGCGGGGGGTCTTTTCCAGAGGGGGAGGAAGATGAACTCGATGGCTACAGCAAGAGCGTCCCCGGGCGCCGGCGGATCAGCAAGGTGAGAGGCACTGGGTCTCCCCCTGACCCCCCCAGAGAGAGTGGGAGGGGTCTCCCCCTTCCCCTGACTCCCCCAAAGAGGGTCAGGGTGTCCCACGGTTGCTGGGGTGCATTCCCGTGGGTCCCCGTCATCCCCCCCTGTGCCAGCAGTGGAACCGGCGGAACGAGCGGGGTGAGACCCCCCTGCACCGCGCCTGCATTGAGGGTGACCTGCGCCGCGTCCAGCTCTTCCTCAGGCAGGTGGGTGAGGGTATGGGGGTCCCCCACACCACGGGGTGGTCTGCAGGAGCCGCGGGTGGTTCTGGGGAAGTGGGAGAGGGTCCCTGCGGCCCCTTGGCCAAGCCCAGCGTGACCAAGTCCCCCCTTTTCTAGGGGCACCCCCTGAACCCCCGCGATTACTGTGGCTGGACCCCCCTGCACGAGGCCTGCAACCACGGGCACCTGGGTGAGTTGTGGGGGGATGGGGGCATGGGCTGAGCCCCCCGGGAGCGGGCAGAGCCCCCCCCCGTCCTCACCCCCACCTCCTCCTGTCTCCCAGAGATCGTTCGGCTGCTGCTGGATCGGGGGGCGGCGCTGGACGACCCTGGGGGGCCGGGCTGCGAGGGCATCACCCCCCTGCACGATGCCCTCAGCTGCGGCCATTTCGAGGTGGCCGAGCTGCTGGTACAGCGGGGAGCATCGGTGACGGCGAGGAACGCCAGGGTGAGCTGCCGGGACGGGGAGGGGGGACCCCGAGATGGCAGGGGGGGCGCACTGGGATGGCCTCGTGTACCCCTGGTAGGGCCTGACGCCGCTGGGGACGCTGGAGGAGTGGGCAAGCACCTACAGCAAGGAGCTGGACCAGGAGACGCGGCAGCGGTGCCGGGCGGCCGAGCGCCTGCTCAGGGAGGCGGCGGCGGGACGAGGTGGGATGCGGCGCTGGTGGCCCCCCGCTGCCCTCTGCTTTTGGGGTGTCCGCGGTGGGCTGAGGGTGCCGGCATCCCCCCTGCAGCCCTGCCGCAGCTCTCCCAGGACTCGCCGCTGTTCGACGCCGAGCTTGCCGAGCCCCGAGCCCCGCAGCCAGCGGCGGAGCTGGGGGACGGTGACATGTCACCGCTGAGGCCGGTGAAGAAGCGGCAGCGGGTGCCAGGGCTCGGCAGGCGTGAGGGAGCGGGGCTGGAGCCAGCCGGCTACGAAGCCGCCATCCGGGGCCTTGGCAGCGCCAAGTCCCTTCTGGGTGGTGGCAGCAGGGCAGCGTGCCAGCAGCCAGCGCCACGGCCGGCCCTCATCCCAGCCGAGCAGTACCTGGAGGAGGATGACTGGCTGGAAGACGACCTAGGGGGGTCCCGGGGGGGCCGTAAGCGGCCCCGCCGGGAACCCCAGGAGCCGGCAGCCACTTCGGAGGACAGCACGGGGCCGGAGAGCGACGGCGGGGTCCCTGCTCTGGCCCAGCACCAGCCCCGGCGCCGCCGGAGCGTGCAGAGCCGCCTCACCCGCCTGGTGGAGAGTATCCCACTGGGGCGCTCCCGGGAACTCCGACCCCCTGAGCCAGCTGGGAGCTCTCTCCCCACTGAGGGTGAGGGCGAGGGGCGCGGGGCAGGAGCAGGCGGTGTGCCC
>JAVJGI010000032.1:5648065-5690231 GCA_035590275.1 Ibycter americanus
GGCTCCCCGGGACGGGAGCGCCCGGAAGGGGAAGGGGGGGAGATGCCACGCAACAAAATGGGATGCAAACCAAAAGTGAGAGCCAGCTGAGTTCAGCCTCATCCTTACTGGGCTCTGAATGCGAACCAGAGCGGCCGCAAAGATGCTCGGAGGGCTGGAGCCCCTCTGCTATGGGGACAGGCTGAGAGCTGGGGTTGCTCAGCCTGGGGAAGAGAAGGCTCCAGGAGACCCTCTAGCAGCTGCCAGTGCCTAGCGGGGGCTTAGAGGAAAGACGGGGACAGTGGTGGGTTCCCCAACTTCGGACACATTTAAGGTTCATCTGGACAGGGTGCTGGGCCGTCTTGTCTAGACTGTGCTTTTGCCAGGAAAGGTTGGACCAGATGATGCTTGGGGTCCCTTCCAACCTGGTATTGTAGGATTTTATGATTTTTTTACAGGGTACGTTGCAATAGGACAGGGAGCAATGGTTTTAAAGTAAAAGAGGGTAGTTTCAGACTAGATGTAAGCAAGAAAATATTTTTATGATGAGGGTGGTGAAGCACTGGCACAGGTTGCACAGAGAGGTAGTAGGTGCCCCATCCCTCGAAACATTCAAGCTTAGGTTGGACGGGGGTCTGAGCAACCTGACCTAGCTGAAGATGTCCCTGCTCATGGCAGGGGGGTTAGACTAGTTGGACTTTAAAGGTCCCTTCCCACCCAAACCATCCTATGATTCTATAACCCCATACAACAAAGTCTGGGTCTTGCCTCCCCCTCCAAAGGTCTGGGAGGGATTTCCTACCCGGCTGGGAGGTTGGGGTATAAAATCGTACATCACTGCCTGGACAGGGGAACAGAGCTGCTTGGGGAGGAGAGGGCAGAAGCCTCAGCCTCAACATAGGGATTGCAATCTCTCCTCACTCTGGTCCCTCTTTGAGGGTCACACCCAGCTCCCCTTCCAAGCAGGATGGGGAAAGAAAGCCATGTTAGCATTATACTTTGCCTCCGACTGGCTGCCAGACCTTGGGGAAGTGGAAGGATAAATGGTCAAGCTGGCAGTAGGTACTTTTACACCCATCCTTACTTGACTTAGTTAAAAACACCTGAGTTCATCAGTCCCCACTGCTTCTGTACAGCCAGAGGCTGGCCTCGCCAAGAACATGAGAAACAAGCCTCCGTCCCTGGTGGTCACTGCCTCAAATACAGCCAGGAGTTTTCAATCGAATTGTCTCTTTGCAGGTTAAGAGCCATTGAAGCCATTTGTGAATTCCTGACAAACTCACCCAATTACCATCACTCAGCCAAAATAATGCGGGAAAGATGCCGAAGAGGCTGTAATGTCATATTTTAAGATCTTTGGAGCACTCTAATTCCTTTTAACATTGGAACCTACCTGAATATTCAAAGTCATAAGCCTCCAAAAGCTTTTTGCTCAACAATGAGTAACATTGTTCTGGTAGAAGTTGTTTTTTTCCAGCTGAGCTGGTGAACCAAAGTTGAAAAGAGCAAGTCATTCTAATTCTGCATACAGCTTTAGACACAGTTTCCACAGGTGGCTCAAACATTTTCCTGGTAAGCTGCTCTATCAGCTGAGAGACTCCCGTCCTGATAAGTTAAATCAGACCTTCCTTAGTCACGGTAACCAGGTGGCCCTAAAAGCATCCGTGACTGCAGAGATATGATTTCATTTCCCAATTTCCCCACATCACTTTGGGTAAATTGCCTGATCTACCTCTACCTCCGTAAAATGGAAGTTCATTGAGAGATGTAAAGCCCATTAAGAGTGATGAGATGCTTCAGCTCTGTAGATAAGTGCCCACTTAGATGTATAGGGAGTCATCTATCTGAACCTATGTGCACAGACATCCTACACACAGTGAAACCCACAGCTCCAAGGGAGTAGGCAGTGATTTTTGATGGCCTCAGGCACCAGAGCTAACTGAACCTGGTTGACCTACACCCAACGGGTGCCACCAGTGAGGTGGCACGCAACTTTCCCACCATAATGCAAAAGCCTGAGTTGGAAATGAGGTACTTCAGCTGCAAGGAAACTCCCTATTTGGTTTTACAGATGTACCAGCAAGACAAAAATTATGTTCCTTGGATCACACATGCAAAAATACCCAAGAAGCCATATGCAAGCAATAGACTGAAACATCTGATCAGGCCCTCCTGGCTTTCCTCACCCAGGCTCCTTGTTGTGCTGGGCAAAAGGGCCTGGCTGGGTCCTGCCTCGGAAGCTGAAATCACAGCAGCTGGAGAAGAGGAGGTCACTGCTCTCCTTCACCTTCCAGTCATGATGACAAGCTTGCAAGTCAAAGTCAAGGGCAACATCCCTGAAAGTCATGGCATTTTAACCACCACCATGCATGAAGGAGAGGATTTTTGCCCAAGTTGCTCAGGGCAGGGTGGCTGGGTATAAAAATGGCACGCTTTAATTCCTATGGTAGTGAGGGTGCAAGGAAAAAGCAGAGTCCACCAGGGCCTAAGGCTGTCACAGCCTGCCTGAGAGGATCCTTAACAAAACCCATGGCGAAGCTGAGGAGCAACACACAAATGTTAAATGTACTTCAGAGTAAAATACACCCCCAAAATGGGAAACTTGGCTTGTTTTGTAGCCAACACAAGAAGTTTTCCAAGGGACATACCTGGAGGGGAGAGCATATGGCTTGCATGAGGCATGGATGGTCGAAGGGGTCCTGGGGCACCATTCTGGGAAAACCTAGAGGTCTTAATTTTGAAGATACCTTTGGGGAGATCATTTAAAATCCCTTTTCCCTCTCTATTTTGTTCATGCTGTTTCCAGCTCTTTGGGGCTCTGGGCCATAACCACCCATGTAGCCCAGGCACCTTCCCACTTCTCAAGCCTGCCTTGCTGATGCCAGTGGGAATCAGGCCTCAGCTGGACACCCCAGGGGTTTCTACATCCACAATAACATGGTGTATTAGGGAAAAGCACAAGACCTTCTGTACTGGCCTAAAAACCCCAGGATCCCTTCCACATGTGGTCCCATTTGGGGAGATGCCCAGCAGTGAGCTGCTGCTGTTTCCAGACCTCCCCTCCTGCCGCTCCTCTCCCAGCACAGCCCTCAAAAATGCCTGGATGGAAACACAGCTGGCACCCACCCGCATCCCTGGGCACCGAGCATCCCTGCTATTTCCCCTGGGTGTGCAGGGTGATGGGAACTCTGTCTTTGCAGAAGAAGTTTGGGAAATGTTTGTTTCTTCTCCCATCACCGATGCTGGGGATGGCAGCCCCGGGGAGAAGATATTACGCACAGCTACGCATACAAAGCGAAACTGTCTCTTGGCAGCGGTGATCCTTGTGTGCGTGCAGAGGAACGAGCTGGGGTTCCCAGTCTGAATTACCAGAAAATTAAACATATGTCTCCATTCACTCAGGCGAGGAATTAGACGCTGATCCATCCTGATTCCATCTATTTCAATTACAGCCGAGGGCAGGCGCTGCCTTCCCCATGCAGAGACCCCAGGAAGGCTGAATAGCCCTGGAGAGGTCCCCAGCCCGCAGGGCTTCTCCTGGGCAGGGGAACACCCCAGGCACTGCAGCCCCACTGAGCCCCATGAGGAGGATGCTCAGAACCCCAGGGGGATGCTCAGGGACCTGGGGGTTGCTCAGAGCTGTGGTGTGGATGCTTAAGGGCCGTGGGAGGATGCTCAGGGCCCTGGGGGAGATGCTTGGGGCTCCCAGGGGGTCTGCTCAGGGCCATGCTGGGGGATGCTCGGTGCCCTGGGGGAATGCTTAGAACCCCAGGGGGATGCTAGGGGTCATGGGGGCTGATGTTCCCGAGCCACTTCCCCAGGAACTTGCAGCACACACAGAGCTGCAGGTTTGTGGATAATAAGAGGGAGCATACCATAAACCAGGAGTGATATTAAAAATGTTTGACTGTAATCACGAAAGCAATAAACCCAAATCTTTAAATCCATCTAATACCCTACAATCAAAACCCCCAAATTATCTGCTATCATACAATGCCTGAATGAAGGCAAGCACTGGCAGGGGTGTGGAGAACAGTGGCGGAGCCAGAAAACAGCCCTGCAAAATAGATGCGAACTTTACGGCAAGGCAGCCCAGATATTTTATCGGTCCGTAGCACCAAGACATCAATCCTCCCAGTGAAGGGCAGGGAAAGCCTATCCCCAGCTTGCTGCAAAGAGCTCCCTTAGTGCAGGGTTTGTGTTTCCGAGAGAGAGCAGAAATACCTTGAGATGCTCCAGCAGTGGGAGACACGTGGCAAGCCTGACTGGGAGATGCACTGGCAGCTACAACCTGTGTTGTCCATGAGGGTGTGTCCATCTTTGACCCTGCTGGCAAGAAGCAAATGGCCTCACTGTGAAGCTGGGGGAAGTTTGTGTTTTTAATGGCAAGACAGTTCATCTAGCATTTCTTATGTGAATAATAAATATTAATATTATAGTATGGCATCACTGTGATGTCCAACTACTGCAGCAGGTGGGTTGAGCTGACATGGCTGTACATACAATTCTCATTAGGAGAGAAGAACTTTTAGAAGACATCCAATAACCCCATGCTTAGGGATCACCGGGAGCACATGAGAAACCATATGGATTTTTTAATTTCACATTTTAAGGGAGGACACAGCTTTGCTGGTGAGAGCACAGAGACACATCTCTTGTTGTGAGAGGTGCCAAGGATGGGGCACCTCCTGGCTCTAGGTGTCGGTCGTGTCCATCCTTCTCCATCCTCAGCTGCTCCTCAAGCATCCCTGGGAGAGTCCCAGAAGACAGTCGCCCATAGGGCAGTGCCGAGGTTGGTTGCTGCTGCTGGGGGGCAGCGGCTGCAAAGCCATGCCTCATCCTTGGGTTTCAAGGTGCTGCTGGCAGCAATTTCCCTGCTTCCCCTTAGCAGCAGCTGCATCTCAGTGCATTTGATGGCCCCTAAAGACAGTAAGGCACCTCGGATGGAGGTGTTGCTGCTTTAGAAGAAGCCACGCTCTTTATTTCAGCCTGATCTACAGGTGGATGAGCTGCTTTGCTGCTGACCTGTGCTCAGCCCCATCCCCAAACACCTCTCCATCCCATCTGAGATGGCCGGTGCCTGGACTCATGGGCCATAGGGAGAGTGGGAGGAGAGGTGCCACCCTGCAAGGGCTCCTCTGAGGGTCCCTCTTGGAGCTCAGACCCAGGGGGAGGCTTTGTACCTGAGCCAGGCTGGCAGCGCTATGGGGCAGCACACTGCCACAGTGGCAGGGGGCTTTGCTACGGTGGTGTCACCCCCCAGCCTCAAAACATGCTGCAAGCTTGGAAAGCAACTAGTGCCACCCACGCTTGCAGCAGGCAGGTTGCAGGCAGCAGCAGGGGATTTGGGCAGGCAAGGTGTGATGAGCTTGCAAGGACCAAGAGGTGGCATGGGGTTGAGCATCTCCTCTGCTGACAAAACACAATCCAATCCCGGCAAAACACAACATTTCCCAGCTTTGCCAATCACACTGGGTGCTTTGGGGCATTGCCTTCACTTTTTGTCTCCCCCACCATGCCCCTGCTGGTGGCAAACGTGCAGCAGCAAGGCCACCCTTAGCTGCTTAGAAATGCCCAGGGCAGCCGGGTCCCCTCCCTGGTCAGGTGGCACCGATTTGGCTTTTTCTCCCCCTTTCCACCTGTCTGGGGTAAGCAATGCCGATAATAACACTTCGTCATCATTAAAGCATCGTTGCCGTGACAAGCCCTTGCTTTCTCATCCGTCAGCGGTGCCAGCCACGCAGAGAGCATCTCCATCGCCAGAATAAACAGCCCTTAAAAGCGCAGGCAAGAGGCAAATTGCCTGCAGGGGCTCGGAGCATCTGCGTGGAGGGGAAGCCCCCTCAAACTTCCTTTCTAGAAGCCTTCCCCCAAATCTCCTGCCTCCCCAGGCAGCAGAACTGACCCACCAGCCAGTGCAGCTGAAACCCTTGGCTTTACATCCCCGTAAGAAGAGGCTTTGCAGGCTCGCAGACAGACAAATAGCTATGTAAACAGCCATGGGGAAAACAGGCACTGGGAGACATCAGTCCAAGGACCGTGTTAAACACAAGGATTTTAAAACCTGATTTTTTATTACAAACAAGCATAGTGTGTTCTTGGCACGATCACTCCTGTGGTGAAGCCGGGTGGGGAGGGTTTCCTTTCCCCTGTGCAGAAGAGGCCAAAAATCCCCCCAAATTGTCTCCTCCTCCCCACAAGAGGCTGGTGCCTCGGGAGCATCCTGCGCCTGGGACACACCACGCTGGGAATGTCCCCTCGCAGGCTGCACAGTGCTGGGCTCCCTCTCCTTCCTCCTCCTCCCAGCCCCATGGGGCAAAAGCAGCTTCAGAGCTCTGGTGGGAATTGCAGCATCCCCCAGCAACATCAGGGCATTACAAGCTCCTGGGGTTTTTTAAAATGCAAAATGCCCTTTAGTGCCGCTATTGCCATGCACTAGGATTTTCAATGTCACAGGAGTGTATTAAAGTAATTAAAACCCATGTTCAGGCTGAAAATCTGGTATTAAAATGAAACTCTGGCAGCTCCAGTGCTGTACAGCAGCCCCACAGCTGCCCACAGACAAAACGAAAGAGGGATCTTTAACCCCATGTCCCTGCCTTGGGATAAAGCCATGCCATCCCACCTTTGCCAGCAGGCTGGGCAGATCCTGGGTGCTTCATGTGCCCCACCCCCCCTCACTTACCTGTACAGAGCTGCTTTCCTGTGGGAACCACCACGTGCCTGGGGTTTGCACGGAGGCAAATTTGTGCCCATTCTACAGCTGTGTAAAACCAAGCCCAGAGGCAGCAAGGGCAAGGCAGGAATTACGGGGATGGCTCAGCCCTTTGGCCACCCCAAACATCACCTCTGCCAACAGACCAGGGCTGGGGGCAGCCAGGGCGGCTCACCAGGTCCTGCCAAGCTGGAGGCACCAAGAGGGACATTGGTCTGCAAAAAACCAGGACACAGTTACCGGCATTTCCATCACTTGGCTGCACACAGGTTGTTAGGAAAAAAATATGATAAATAAAGATAAATGGAGGAGAGCTGAGCATGCCGGCAACCCTTCTCCATCATTCCTTTTCTTCCCTAAGCAGATCAAATTATGACCTGAAATCACTGAATACATATTTTATTATGTGGATAATTTAAAGGATGAGGGTGAGACAGAGAATTCATAAGGTACAGTCATGTTAGAAGACAAAGAGTTCCCATTAATCTCCTACAGGAAAAAACTGAACACGAGAACGGGGGGGACATAGGATGTAATTGATGCTGCCCTCTCCTCCTCCTTGTTCTGGGTGAGCTGGGGCACACAGGGATGTCTTGTCCACTAACATCCAGACATAAGCTCTTCCTTCAGATCCAACAAAACAGATGAGGCACTCCCAGATCTTCCCAGCCCCGCCACCTTTGGCCAGCAACGTAAACCCATCATTTCTCATTGCGTTTAAAGAGCTTGGAAATCAGCTCTCCTCCTCCACGCAGAGCTGGGGAGCAGGGGATGGCATTGGGATGCAGCTGTACCTCCCCTCCAGCCCTGGACAGGGCTGCCCTGGGTCCCCACCCCCCGGGGATTTGCAGCCCCCCACCCGCTGCTCGCCCTTGGCAGGGCCATGCCAAGGGCAGGGCCATCGCGGTCTGCTGGGCTTTGGCTCATTTCACCCTGGCTTGGGTGCCCGTCTGGCGCCAGCTCGACCGTGAAGCTCTTATGACTTTGAGGGGTCGCCCCGCTTTGCTTCCCCTCAACACCCCCCTGCCCCCATAAGTCACGGGTCGCTCTGTACTCCACAGATCAATGCCAGTTTCAGGATGTTTTTCAGTCACAATGGGATCAGGGAAGAGCTGTCAGCTCTTAATAATGATTTTAATAACAATTTTAAAAATTATATAAATTAACTAACTCTATATAAATTAACTCTATATTTATTTTATAGGTAGCTGAGCCCTGGCACTGGGCTGGGCAGGTGAGGGCTCATCCACGGAGGCAGCACCCCCAGCAAGTGCCTCTGACCTGGGCCACCAGCAATGGGACAGGAGCAGCTGGGCTGGGCAGGTGGCTTCAGACCAGCTCCTGCTCAGGTCTAGGAGGATGAGGGGAGTGTGTTTTCCCTCTTAAACACCTAAATGGTTTTATGGGGATTTTGACAAGTCAGATTAAGCACCATAATCAAGACAAACTTGTTGTTTAACTAAGGCCTTCTTGGGATCAAAGCTGCTGAGCATTTTCCCTACCCAAGTCCGCACATCTCACGGGTGGAGGGACAGGCAGTGGGATGGCGTCATGCTCTGGCAGTCACTGTCCTCACTGCAGGGTCCAGAGAAGGGGACACACGGGATGGTCCAGTGCCTTCACACCTCCACAGCTCAGTCCATTGGAACCCAACACCATGCTTGTGGCTCCTCGCAGCGTTGGCCAGCCCTGTCAGGGAGGCTTACAATGCCAAGGTGGTTACGAGGTAAGCTTTAAATGAACACATTTAATTTCTGAATTAAAAGCCCCTGGGGCTGCTTGTGTTCACAGCAAGGCTTCTGGCATGGAGAGGGGTGATGGGAAGGCAGGCAGGGCTGGGAGGGCACATCGGCACTCGCTGGTTTGGGATTCATGTCGAGCTCACGCTGCTGGCTTGGTTTCAGCTGTCACATGCTATTACTCACGCCTCCTAAGGATGGCCTTTATGGTTTCTTTTTTTTCTGAAAGTTTCCAAATTATTTTCCTTGGCTGCCTGAAAAGATTTTAAAAGACCAAGTGACAGCATGCTCCCCAGCCCTCAGAGGGCTGGAGGCACTGTGGGGATTTCGGGGAGGAAGACGGGTTTAGAGATGCTCATGGAGCTCACACCCCTCTGCTACTCACACCAGTCTCCAGGCAAAAGCCAGTCCTATTGCCCCCCCACCACATTCTGGGAGTCAAGCAAGAGCATCAGGGTTAACACACCTCCCCAAACAGACCAGGAAGACAGCGACACCTTTAAGAGAAGGCAAAACTGGGAGAGTTTTGCACCTCTCTGCCTTTGCTGCTACATTCACCAGAGGCTTTGGGCAAACAGCTATCACAGATGACTCCCCCAACCCCCCCTGCCCCCAGTGAGCTATTTTCTACCACAGCCCACTGATGATGCGCACACTTGCTATCCCAGGGAGATGAGAAGAGGCTATGACGGGTGTGCGAGGCTCTCCTTCACCTGAAAGGTTCGTGAAGCAGGGAGCCCTGCGGGATGCTCTGGTCCTGCAAGAGGTGGAACCACCTCCTCCCCAAGCACTGCAGGCTGGCCAAGGAAGGCGTGTACTTAGTTTTCTTTCTAAAGAGATGTCAAACCCCCCTCACATTTTCCCCTCCCAAAAATTCTTTCTGCTGCTTGATGTTAGAGGATGAATTCTTGTCCTGCCTCTACTGAGTAACAATGGCCAGCCATCACCAGAGCCAGGTTTAGGGTGTGAAAGTTCAGCTGGAAAGATTTAAACCAGTGTTTTGGCAAGACCTGCTCAACAAAAATGGCTGGTTAACACATGGAGCAGAGAAAGAAGTCTTGCTTTAACCCAACCAACCACTTATATTCATTTATGAAGACATTAAAGACAGAATACCCAAATAATGCTGTGTGGTTGAACAGAGATAAAAGATGAGAAGACCCTCACTTCGAGAAATCATTTGCAGCTGCCAAAGCAAAACTAAAGCAAACTACACAGTGGTGATTACCAGAAGGCTGTGGGGACTAGGGCTACAGGTACCTCTCCAGAAGATCAAAGATGTGGGCTCCAGTCCTTATGCCACAGGTGCTGCTATGATTCACAGCTTCCCATAGTCTCAAGCGCACCTCCCTGCTAGCCAAACCCCTCGGCTCCTCAACATTTAAAGCAAGTGATAGTCCTCAACCTCCTACAAATGCTCTATAACCACGACCAAGTGCAGCATGTGGTCTCCGCACTGTTGAGAGGAAGGGAAATCGCTCTTGAAAAGCAAGCGAGGAAGATCTTATGAGGCTGGGTCCAAGAAAAGGTCTTTGTGGACGGCGGCAGGGACTGGCAGGAGGCAGGATGCAATGACCTTGTCAGGATGCTGGCCAGGATGCTGGGGCTAACACCGTTGCCTGCACATGTGGACGCTGCCGACACAAGATGATTTCTTCAAAGCAAACACTGCAGCCAAATGCTCTCCTTCACCCCTGGACTGCTGCAGGTCCCTGCTGGGTATTTCTGGCCTCCAAAAAGCAGCAAGAAAGGAAAGAGGACTTTTGAGCAAGGACGGAGTTAGATTTGCCTTTCCAATTATCTGCTGCTGTCGTTATGACCTTCCATAGTTAAACAAAATTACCCTAAACAAACGAGGCTCCAGTGTTTGGGTCGAACGCTGGCATTAGCAGCCGTCTGCACTCACTGCTGAAGAGCCCTGACATATTGATATTAATTTAAATTTCCCCTTGACCAACATTTTTGATTCCCTCCAGCGGTGAACTTCTTTTTAGCACTGAGGCATGTTCCTCCTACTCTTCTATTAAATGCTTTAAAATTAATTAAAGAGGCTGGCTGGCCGGCCAGGCAGGGTTTTAAATTCCCTTTCTCAAAGAATAATCTGACTCACCCAACACCTTTCACAGGGACACAAGCACTGCAGGCAAAACCATTCTGGGGCAGCTTCCAGCCAAGGGCTTTGTAACCCTTTTCTTTCAAAAGAAAAAAAATGAGAATAAAGACTCTAAGTGCCCACCTTCCACAATTAATTTTCACAAGGAGAGCAGTTAAGCACTGGAATAGGTTTCCCAGAAGGACTTACAAATTTCCGATCCTCGCTCAGGTGAGCTGCGAACACCTCCAAGCCTTGGAGCAACCTCATCCAACTTTGAGGCAAGCCCTGCTCTGGGCAGGGGGGGACCAGAGCCCTCCGGAGGTCCCTCCCAAACTCAACTCCCCAACTCTAAAAAAGCTGAAAATCTGATAGGAACCATTCGTTGAAGAGGTGACTAATTGAAAAAATATTGACCAAATGCTGTTGAAAATAAAAAAGAGATTATAGTAGGTAATTATATGCGACTTAATATGTCAACTGCAAAGAGTTACCTGAAGGAAAGAAAATTAAGGGGATTAAAATGAGGAGCGTACCACTTGTGACAAAGAGACAAAGCCAAAAATGCTATCAACTTGCGTTTATGAGCTGCTGTGTTTCTAATTAGGGCCAGACACCAAATTTGCATTTTATCTTGATTGAAAGTGAATGAAAACTGAAAAAATAAGGGCAGCCAGTGTTAAACTGTTTTCCCTGTTTAACTCAAGGAGCAACCTTACAGCATTCAAAATAGCTGGTTTTCTTCTTTTCTTTTTAAGATCTCAGCTTTGTCAGAGTGATTTCAATTTTAAACCTTCAAGTAGGGGGAGAGAAGGAATGAGGTCACCTGCCAACCAGCAGCTGTGCTGCACAGAGCTGGGGTACAGCAGCAGCCACAGCAGCTTGCAAAACAAATCAGTAGGCATCAATAAACAAGCCAGTGGCTGAGGGATACCCACACCTGAAACACGCCTAAAGCAGCAAGAGCGATGGCCATTGCTCCTTGTGCCGGCCCTGCCTTTAGAGCTGGCAGTCTGGGAAGGATGGTCCGCACAACCCAGCACAGTAAACCAGCACCAAATTCTCTTAAAATGCAGCAAAATGAAAATCAAGCTAGTGCTCAGCAGGACGTGTCAGACAGCTGCCATCAGGCAGAAGGAACCAATTTTGTTTCCTTCTGGCACAGTGACTCGGGTAATTCATACGACAGACCTGCAGGTAGCACCTCGGAGCAAGATGCAAGTATGCGATGTTCTCTTTCTCCTCTTCTCACTCATCCCCACTGGCACGCCAGAAACACTGCAAGAACACCTGCACACAGCACCCAAGGGCCATCCACGCCTCTTTTAGAGCTGAGCATCACATTTCTCCCCATTGGGCAAGATCCTCCAGAAGCCAACAGCAATTTTGGTGCATCCCACACCCTTCTAGCTTTGAAGGAGAATGTATGTGCCCTATGGCCAAGCTAGAAACTGGCAGCAATGTTGAATCAGGACAGGATCTGTCCCTGATTCTGCTGTAAGGCTTCATCCCTGCTTGTTTTTTCATATCCCCAAGTGCATCCTTGCTTTTCTTTTCAGCTCTGTGACCAAAGCACATGAGAAGACCACACAATCCTCCTGGGAAGATCAGAATCAGACTTTAAACACCTGCAGGACATAAGACATCTTTCACCTGCCACTGGTTACGTACGGTTCCTTGATGGGTGGTCCAGGACTGCGGCATGGCTTTGCTTTGCTAACACAGAAAGTGAAGTCCCTGGGGCAATCCCAGCCTCAGAGGTGTGAGGGAGAAGCCTACTGCAATGAATGAATGCAGCGAGATTCTGTTTGCAAACCAAAATGCTTCCCACAGGTATCACTGTATACACATTGCACCTTTGCCACCCACAGCTAAGAAAAGATGCTACGCCCACCCATTCCACTTTCAAGCTTAGCGAGTTCTGGCAGCAATCCTGACAGCTCAGCATGGCTGCTACTCATGAAGACCGTCTGCACCTCCACAGGCCCCCCCCCCCCCCACTAACCTCCAAACAAAGCAACAACGACTCTTAGCATCATGGTTTATTCCCCCTCCATATGTACAATTAAGTGTATGCATGACCATTAAAAATAAGGCTACTTATATCATGGCTCTGAAACACATTACAAACCAACTCCATCCCCTCTCATGACAACATTCAAAATGCTTGGCTTCCATGGTGTGCAGAAAGGGGCAAACACAACCAGACCACATTGGCGATTCAGTGGTATGGGGCTTTGGTAACTGGATCTAGAAGCTTCCTTCTCTAGCTCAGATAGTCAAACACAGCCAGGCCAGTGGGAGGGAGATCGTTATCCCAAGACATTCTGGTGAGGTCAGTCCAGGTCCCACGCAGCTGCAGGTCACCTCATCTCAGCACACTGCTGGTGGCAGGCAGCAGAGGCCCAGGCTCACACAGATGGGAGGACAACTTCAGCCTCTCCTTTGGAGCTGCCCCTCCAGGTTGAGGCAGGGGTGTAAGGAGAGGAGGAAGGAGAAGCTGCCCTTCTCTTCTCGATGACCATAGCACTTCAGTCTCCAGAGGTATCAACCTGGGTGACATTTCTCAATATCTAATGCATCTAAAAAAATTAATAAATCAAAGGAACAACCAAACCATATCATTATGGGATCTCAAAGTGAATTGCTTGCATGTTCAGATAAGGCTTAGAGACTTTTTCCAGTGGGGATGAAGAACAGTCCGGATGAAAGTACCTGGAGATGTGCAACTGAGGACAGCCCTGTGTGGTCCTGTAAGCTCCCTTCCCAAGTAAATTGTTCCCATATGCAACAAGAGAGAATCTTCCAGCTTCAGCTTGTGGCTCAATAAATTTTATTATTCCTTTTTGTTTTTATTTAAAAGAATTTGTTTTCCTATCATAAAAATTAGACAACCATACCACCACTACCAGCAGCAGCAAAGTCTGTGGAGTTAATGTTGATGGCAGACAGTTCACTGGTGTTTCCAGTGTCTCAAAATGTCCTAGAAAGTCCATAAATGGAAAAAAACCCAAACATGATGGTTTTGGGGAGGAACATCAAGGTGATTTTGGTTTCTTGTCCCACTGAGGATCCCAGATGAATACTGTAGCATATCAGCAGGACCAAGTACCTCATGCCTTGAGAGAAAACCCTTCATACCAGCTCCAGTACCTGATTAGTAGGGAAGAAGAGACATTTAGAATAGGAATTTATGACATTCATTATCTCCTACATCAGCATATAGATCACTAGGACAGGACTGACCCTTCTGTCTCCACCCCTTACCCTTTATTCACCAGCACGCAATAATATCAGGCAAATGGGATAAGCACTTGGCAAGGATCCCAATTTTGATGTCTGTCTGCACTAGGATAAATAACAGCATGAAGCAAAAACATCCACAGTTGCCTCATTTCCACTCATCCCAATCAACCAGCTCTTGGAAACCTTGTAATGGAGATCAGAGAGCTTGTCCTCCGAGCCCTCTGTGCTCACATTTCCCTTGTCCATGCTAAGATGGTACAGCAGCCTCTGAAGGCATAGTCTAGAGATGGCAGAATAGTGACCATGAGGGCTGTCACAGCCTATATTAACCTTGTTTGGTTTTACTGGGGAACGCTCTAGACCTTTAGCTCATGGGTAGTGTCTAGCATGGCATCTGCCCCCATACTGAATTTGTCCTTTCCCAGACCATCCCACCTTCCCCCTGCGTGCTGCCAAAGGCAACTGGACATACCGGACTTCTGACAGCCCTGGCTGTTTGCACATTCCTCTACCTTCTCTCATTAACAAGCAAACTGCATGACCAAAACCTCTCCCAATCACTCTCCTGTTGCTGCTGGATTAATTTCAAGATATGAAAAGTATCTGTGCATTTTTTGTCCATTTTACTAAGGAGGAAGCTACCAAAGTAATAAGCAACCAGCTCCAAGGCCTGCTAAGTACAAGAGGCTATGGCATCACATGCTGCAACAGCAGGAGTAAATAGGCTACTCATGGACTAAAAAGGAGGAAAAAAATACATTTTGATATGCAAACACAGATGACTCAGGTCTCTCCCCATTCCTGCTTTTTTCTGTGATTTTTCTGGGACTGTTCAGACCAGCAACTCTGGTCTGGCTCCAAAGAGCTGCTGTTGTCAGTGGGATGCAAGAGGAAATCAGGACGAGGACTTCAGCTTCACGAGAGTGACAATTCAGAGTGTAACTGCAAACAGCAAGTAAACCTCTTTATCAGTAGCTACAGAAAGTTGCCAGGGCTCTGGGCTACAAGTTTATGGTGTTAACCACCAAGCCTCAAAAGCATGGTGGAAGGCAATGTTGCTGTGTACAATCTGGGGTGGCATCAGACCTGGGTGTCTCCAGAGGACTAGCACCAGCCTGGGTTTGGGTACTGGTTTTGCCTGGCTGTCTGATAGACATGTAAGAAGGACAAAGTATTTTCCATATTACACTTCATGGATAGAAATACATTGAACAGACAACCTGGAAGACTTTTAATTCAAGTGCTGAAAACCTGACAAAACACTGACGCCTCAGTGCACAGGGAAGGCTGTTGCTTTCACAAAACCCTGTGCTGGCAGCTGCTGTCTGTTACAGCCAGTCTGGGCACCAGGAGTAAGCAAAGCGAGGGAGCATCCCTGCTCATTTCAAACATTGCTCCAGCCGGCTGCACATCAGAAGCTCAGCTTTGAGCTCTGCTGCACCCCGCGTCAGCAGCAGCAGCCAGAGGATGGGCTCTGGATAACGCACAGTCTCTGCTGCCACGAGAACCAGTGTGAGCCTGGGGAGATGCTTGTGCCAGACTCTCCGCGCTAGCAAGACCTCAAGGAGCAGCGGAGGCATGGCAGTTGCTGGATGGCTGCCAGCAGCTTTTCTACACCTTGCTTTAACTGGGTTTCATTGCTGGTGCGCTGTCTGCTTACTCCACCACGTGCCAGAGGCAACTATGTCATTTAAATTACAAACTTCTACAGTTGGGATGACCTCCTCTAATGGTTTGTCCTGGCTGTATGATTTCTCTGACCTTGCTCTTCACTAACAACAGATTCCAGCATTCAAGAGGAGATCTATGAAATAACTTACCTTAATTGTACCCTGACTGTTAGCAGCAATCAGCACGTTGGACTCCTGCAAAAAAACAGAAGAGGCACTATCACAATCTGCCATTGCTTTTTTTTTTTTCTTCCCCCCAACCCCCCCCTTCTTTTTTTCTTCCTCCTCCTCCTTTTTTTGGAAGAATGAGCAGAGAAGCAGCAGTTGTTTTTACCTTAACCATTAGAATTCTAGGTAATTTCAAAGGGACTTAACTCTTCCCATTTCCAAGATGCTTTCCAGACTATAAATCTTATAGAAGTTATACTACCTCGAAGAATTAGAAAGCAATAATCCTTAGTGCTTGTACAGAGCTTTAAATCTCCAAAACAATTTACAAACATGAAATAATCCTCACAGTCTCCCCATGACGTGGTCTAATAATAACAACAATAATAATAATAATAATAATAATCTTTTGACAGCATATGGACAAAGGTCTCCAGTGCCCTAACTAAACTGACTAATCGCCATGACAAAACCTCTCCAGCTCTGAGGCCACACCACCTCTCCCACAGCCAAGAGGTTTCAGACAAGTAAAACAAAGAGCAAAGATTAGAGAGTAATAGTAGATACACCCAGTTTAGAAGGGAAGATAAACAGAGGTCTCCAGCCCTGCTTTATGCAGAAAGGCAGTATCTATTTACCTCCTGCCAATTGATGGAGTTGCATTTGGAGATATCCTGGTTGTCTGCAAATTAATGGTCTGTTGCATCAGTCAGGCAACCCCCAGGCAAAAACTAGGAGACAGCGGCTGCTCTTCAGGCTGCATTCCTGATGTGGCCAGCAAGTGCAGATGCACAAAAATTGTTCAGACAGGGGAAATCCAAAGGAACGTGGCTGTGCCAATAAACCTAAAGCATGTAAGAGCTGGGGTGCTGGCAACAACCCTGGAGATGCCAAGGTCAAACTGCTGCTCGCAGACCAGTGTCCCGCATCCGCTTTATATCCCCACTACCATGCCAGTAGTAGCACAGACTGCCAAACCGCTTGCCACAAACCGTTTTCTCTAAAGACAGCTGATATCTTTTCTCAGACACATTTTTCGATTTCTCTTGTTGCTTCTATTCATCCCCAGACAAACTTGCTGCAATTATCCCATCGCTTAACACATGCATTTTTAATAAACTCAGTGACTAGAATATGCCCCACTACAAAGGGAGCAGACAGGCAGCTCGGCCCAGCCCCAACAGGGTTGCACACTGCCTCGCCATGAGGTCTGGGACTTTGCACTGCCACCAGCTTTGAAGCAAAGGGAGAAAAAACCTTTTCAACGCACAAACCCACTTATCAGGTAAGAGTAGCCTTGTGGTGGACCGCTGGGCTAATTGTTATAGATAGATTTGTTCACCCCCGTTACAATCATTAAAGGATTAGTTAAGACTCCTGATATTATCTCACCAATGATCCCCTAAGTCAAAGCTCCTGAAAAAAAAGTGTATCCTCAAAGGAAGCATATACTCCAATTTCCATTAATTTGGTGGCTTAAAAGAGTCTAATCCCATGAACTGCTCAGCTTCTGGTTAGCAGCATTAAAATCAAAACCCACCAGGGGGAATGCAGCTATAGATGTGATTTGGGGACTAAAACAGGGACCGGGATACCTGAAAGGATTTTGGAGGCAAGGGAGAGAGACCAGAAGCTATCTAGTGCGCAGTGCAAGAGCCTCGAACTCCTGAGTACAGATGATCCAGGGTTTGAATGATTCCTGTTTGCACCGTAAGCGATTGTTAATTCATCCTGCTGCTGCAGTCTGCTGGGGTACCACTGTAAATGAACTCTGGTTCAATGAACAGTTTTACCTGCTAAATAAAATAAAAACGCCAGAGGGTAATATACTCTCACTCCCTTGTTCTTCAGAAGCCACTGGTTTTTTTTTTCAGCAGGGTCTGAGCTAATCACTGCTCTGCTGCTTTCAGCCACAACCATGAGACGCAAACGGGAGCAGACAGCAACAAAATTAGCACCAAATCTGTCATCGAACAAACAGTGACTTGCTTGTTAAGGCACTCCAGCACTGCTTCCCTGGGAACGCAGCTAAGTAACTTGGTTTTAATCCTCTAAAGAAACAATTCTCTTCCTTTCGTGCTGCCTGTAAAACAGCCAATATATTCAACATGTTAAACGCCTAAGCAAGTAGTGAGGTTGCTTAGATCTGTAGGTTTGTAACTCATGACAGCTGTGTGCATGTTGAGCCAATCTTTTTGCCAAGACATGCACAAGTGGAGTGACCATGTCCTCAAAACATAACCACCATGACCACTTCACTGGTAGAAATACCCATGTCCCCCACTGCACCACTACAAGCACCTGTATCTCTCAGGCATGAAAATAAAGGTATCACCATCCATTGTGGTTGCATGTTCTACTTTACCATAATTCATGTTTCTAGGCAGGACAAGAAGGTTGAAAGGCTGGCCTTCCTTCCTCATCCCTCCCAAATTTGTTGTCTGCAGGAGCCAGGAACTCCTAAAGCAGAGGCAGGGGGTCTACTGGAGATCCACCCCAACTGAGTAGTCCTGCTCTGAAGAAATCAGTTATTAAAGTGACTCTTCTATGCATATACCTCCTCCGATGGGTGGTTAGCACCTGTAGCTCTTTTGAAAAAGGGGAGGCAAAAGGTGCCAACTACCTTTGCTAAAATAAAATTGAAGAAAAAAATCCCCCAAAACAACCATGCACAACAAAGATCAAGAGATGAGAGCTTGCTGCCTGGCAAGCAACAGCATTTTGTTCCATGCAGTTGCTAATCTCAAGCATTACTGCACACTGGTGGAAAGCCACCAACTGTGTAACCTGATGAAATGTGGCAACCTCTCTTCTGCACATCAAAGCAAATAAAGAGCGATGGGTGGAGATGTGACATGGTGTGCTCCAGTTCCCTGTGATGAGATAACGCGGCATCTCAACAAGCCAGGGACAGCCATAAAATTGACAGGAGACAGCTTAAGAGTTTTGGTCCTGTTAAGTCAACAGCAAAAAACAAGGCTCTGGGGATGTCAAGAGTATGCATCTTCTTGTCTCTTGGCATTACATATGAATTTAGAAAGATTAATGACAAATGTAGGGGCATCTTAGGACTTATATTAAGATTAATACAGGGTGCAGGTCCAGAACTGCTCTAAGATGCTCCAGGGCTCAAGTCTGTGGTAAGCCTTATGAACAGCCTTCCACACATGCCAACTTTTTCCTTGACTGCAGAGGCAGCGTTATGGGAAGCCTGAAGGACAGTTCCTTAACATTGGGAAGGACTTGACTCCACCACAAATCTTTGTTATTGCCTACAGCCAGGACACATATCCACATGGAGGTAGGCATTATGCAAAGTGAAGCTGTAAATCAGTCCTGAGTGCAAAGACAGACCAGACAGAAGCACCTCTGTCTTCAACCTGACACATCCGTGTTCTCCCAGATGTGGCACTGGATGAACACGACTGGTCCACCCATAGGAACTCAGGAGCATTTGCCCTTGGGATTTGAAGGGACTTTCATTGATTGTGCCAAAACAAGAAATTTCTGCAGCACATTCTTGATGGCAAAGAAAAACAAAATCAAATTTAGAACCTTCCTGGGTAGATGAGATACTTGCTACATTCATCATTCGAACGAATTATTCACCCAGTGACAGCTGGTTTTTGAAGCACACTGATTTCCTTCCCTCCTAGAGCCCTGTATTTGGATGGCCCTGGGGAGGCAATTTGTACAGGGAAGGAAGGGAGGAGAAGGAAAGTCTGGCTGACTGCTGGTATTCATGCAAGAGCAGTCGCATTAAGAAAATCAGAAATGCTCTGGATGTTTCACGAAGCTTGAGGAAACCCAGCCGAACAACTGAAAAGTTGTCAGTGCTGCTTCTGTGCAATAGGGAGTAAAATACAGCTGAGGTTGTAGCTCTTCCGCTCTTCCTTTATATCTTTGTGAAAGAAAACATGGGGGGGTGGGGAGGAACTAAATTAATGTCACCCCAGATAGCTGTTAAAACCCCACACATCTCCTTGGAGGGACACACACTGACACCCAAGCAGACTCAAACTCTAGACTCCAGACAGACCCTCTAGCTAAGCTGTAAATCCAGCCTCCCAGTAACTGCAAGGCTCATCTCCAGCCATCCCTCCTCCCTTCTAAAGAGCCACCACGGACACCCGACTGCAGCCACAGTGCTCTGGGAGTTCAGCATCCCTCTTGCCAGTAGGCTCGTGCAAAATCACAACTGAGTATTTACTGTCTTCTTTCCTGACACAAAATAAGACAGCCTGTCCCAAAGGGGCTCAAAATAGGCAAGATGAGCACAAATTGCTCACATATTTTGTTTTTCCTTTAATATAATCCTTTGTAAGACCACTCCTCCTCCATTATCCCACATATATCAGTCCTTAAAGTGAAATACAGAAGCTCACACTGAAGGAAAAGCTGGAGCATGGTCGACAGAAGAGGAGCAGCCTGGATGCTGACTTTGAAACATCTCGGTCCCCCTGCTGGGAGTGAAACTGTCAACCAGAACATTTATATGTGAACATAACCTACACTTTTGTAGTTTGTAAATGCAGTAGTTTTGCAGAAGTTAGTCTCACCAGCAAGGGAGTCAGAGTACTTGAAGGTTGGGAACTACACTGGGTAGCTAACAATCACAGCTTTGACCACATAAGCCAACACATAAAAGATGCAGCAGCACTTCTCCGTGCTGTTAACCTGACAAAACTACCCTTTAAACAAACTCAACCAACTGTGTTTCCTGCAAGGCCCATGCTGAGGAAGGAAGTTTGGCTAAAGAAGAAATGATACAACACAGACTTATTTCCTACTTCTGCACTCCACCTTACCTTCTACAGATACCAGCAGTAACGCAACGGACTGAAGAAATTGTCCCTTAGGATTATGAAGATGCCAACGGTGAAGCAAGATGTGTCTCCAAGTTATATGTGCACATGTTCATGCAAGGGACTGTAAGTCTTATTTCAGACTTTACCCATATTCTAAAATAACTACAGGCCATGAAGTTTGTGCCTCTCACACACACACACACACCACCCCTCACACCACCCCCCTTTTCTGCACAAATAAAGCATATTGGATTCAGACTTCCAGCGCAGTCATTGTTGAGGTTAGTGCAAGTTTTCTGGATTTTCAGCTAGGTTTGTTCTATGGATTCACAATTACTATTCTTAAAGCTTTTATTTTAAATTAACAACTCACCTTCCCACCCCAGCAGACATGTTTGCTAACGAATGGCTGGCTCGTCAGCAATTCTCTTTCAGATGGACTTGCTGCCAGCGAACTCTGAACACTCACTCAAAGGAACTGGAGCCTAATTAAGTAAAGTTGTTGATACAATAGGAAAATACACTGGGTGAGAAAGCCTGCACTCAAGTGGCCATTGCCTTATGTTATTTATAGGTAGAATAAAAGCATATAGTTGAACTAAATCTAGTGCTGCTTGTACAGAAAGCCCTTTAAGTAAAGCTATTCAGTCCTTACTGAAGATGGCAGCTATTACTCAGGTGCTGGCTTTTAGGACTGAGCTGCAGACCATCTGCAAGACATATTTCACCAAAACTTTTCCCATCGACATCACACACAAAGTCTTTCCATACATCAAAATATGTGAAAGCAGTTCCCCAATAGACCACCACTGCTTGACTGCTCTTCATCTTGTAATTAGCAGATTCTAACGGGTTTTCACTCCAATTCCCTTGAGACCCGGTTATTTTCTTGTTGTATGACTCAAGTCAGCTTTTGTTTTTGAAAGAAAATTACAAATTCTAACCTAGGAAACACGATGAACCTCCAGCATACAAAAATCAAGAGGCTTTTAAAAGCTAAACTGCTAGATTAGATCTCTTCCCAGCAGGACAATGTGCTGCACATGGAATTCTGTTCTCTTTTTTACCATTGTTGTGATACAATTGTTATCAATGAAGTGGTGCACCATGGGGTGGTTAAAGTGGTGCACAACCCTCTATCTCTCTGTGTGCCAGAATTTACCTTATATGCCATCACACTCGCCTAATGTTAATCCATTTTGAACAATTTTAAGGGATTATTTATTATCTATACTTTGAACATCAGGCCCAAGCAAAAATTAATTACTTCTTTAAACCAAGCACTTCTTTAAAGAACAAGGCCTTACATATAAAAGATGTCATACCAAGACATTTCAGAAGTGGCGACACCCGACTCTTTAGGTTTGAAACCTGGAACGGAACACACAGGCCTAAACTGTGTCTTTTAATCCTTAGAAACTGTGTTTTTATCGCATTCTGAAGGTAATTCCTTTGTACGCACAGAGATAAAGCCTCTTCAGGCTTATCTGGACCCCCCCCAAAAAAAGCAACAACTCAATATATCTGAAAAAGGTCTTGCCTGTGCTTCCTTCTAGATCCAGCTGCAAATACACAATCTTTTGGGTTTTTAAGTTTATAAATGCCGCACAATTACACCTGCACAGCATAATAAAGGTATTTTCCTAAAACATTAACCCACAGATTTACAGATGACAGTACTCCTTTGCCTCGCTTTCCATAGAAAGACTTGTCTACAGTCATATGCACACGCGTATAGTTTCTTCTCACATAGGAATTCATGGACACACTATAAAGGGGAAAAAGGCTTTCAAACAAATTAGTGTTTTCATCATCCTACATCATGCAGAGTTTGCAGCTTCTGCACAAGATGAAGCACGTCTCGCTAGGAAACGTGCACAGGTAGAAATTCAACATCTCCTTGAATCCCTCCCCTTGTTTTTCTGCAATTCCAGACTTTGATCTCTGTACCAGGGATGCTTTTATCAAGTTTTCTGACACTTCCACATCTGGTATTTTCTAACCACGACTCTCAATACATGAATATATCCCTCTTTCCTGCTCCCTGAAGAAGCAGTCTTCTCATTTTTTGATTTTACACTTAATGCATGTTTCTACTCCTATTTAGACCAAACTCAGCACAAGAAGATGCTGTATAACTGGAAGCTTATTTGCTATCATATATACTCAGGTCTCTGTATTCACAGCGCATGGGTGCCCAGAGGAAGGCAGTCCAAGGCTTGCTCCAGTGACACACTCAAGTAAGTAGTAAGCGATCTCCCAGCCAAGTGAGAAATCACTTTTTCTTAGCATGACCTTTCTTTTCAGCACGTAGCTCTCAAGAAAACGAGATCAACAAGGCAACTGAAGACCAGGCTAGAAAAAAACAGAGGTACACACATGTATGGTGCCGCACACAGACATGAATTTGCACCATCTTCTGAATTCAAGATGGAAATGGGGGCCCAATGAGACTGATGGAAGAGGGCAAAGAAAGCTCTGCAAATTCCCACCTCAGGAATTGTTGATATATTACAGGCGACTGCCTCTGTAATTTAGTCTTTCTGAACAAAACTGGTTTTGATGAGCACCTAATTTATTTAGAATTCAAGATGAGAATAACTCATCAGACACTTATTATTCTGCATCTACTGCAAAGTGAAGTACACAGCTCTAACAGCTGTTGCACACTCCCTATCAGGCAAGGTAGGGAGACACATGCTAAAACCAAATTATGGTGGCATTAACCCCCCTCCCCCAAAGGGCAAGTCTTCTCCTCCTCTGTATGTAGGAATATTGAGCTCCACTGCCCATCTATCTGTGACAAGGTCTCTAAAGCTACTTGTTCCTGTGGTCGTATATCCTGGGATTTCAGACACTCCCCATAAACAATATGCTCCAGGCCTTGAACAAAGCAGCAGCAGTATATAAATATAGCTTGCAATAAGCCTACAAAAAACGTATACATAAACATGCAACACATTAGCATCAATATTGGAAAACCACAGGAAATGGCTAGGCATTAGTTTAGTGAAAACAGCTTTTAGCATCTATTCTCTTAATACTTAACGCTCCCCAAATATTTGTTCGGCAATTTTACATAATGCAGTGCCATATGTCCCTTGACAACTGCACAGTCCGAGACCTGCATTCCTACCGCTGATACATTTTCCTCCTTTCTTTTCTACTTTTTCTTACAGTCAGTCATTACATCATGCTGGAGGTGATGAATTTAATCTCTCCCTAGCCAAGGTCATGTTGCCCTGCCCATCAGTGCTGTATGTGGCAAAATCAAGCCCCAGGGTTCTATCATTACTATTGCTATCACTTAATGCTTCCCTTCCAAACCTGCATCAGAAACAAAATGAGCGATCTGAAGAAATGGCCACTAATCTGCATGACAGTATTCAGAAATGTGACCTAAAGCTGGTACTTTTAGATAACAATTTTGTGCAGACCAATGGCAAACCATCAGGGACCGGAGCCATAAACAGAAATCAGTAGAACATGAAAAGCCTCTTCGGTTGAGGCCACCCCAGATTAGACAAACAGTCCACCCTACAAGCACAGCCTACCACGAGTGCCACACAGCCCAGTCCTGAAGCACAGCAAGGACCACCACTCCCACATGCAGCACTGGGAAGGAACAGATGCAGCTGGGAAACTCCCGAGATGCTAAAAGACATCCTTTCCCCACACCTCCTCAGTCCTCTAATTTACAACACATTCCTTGCCCTACTACAAAGGGCAAACTCCAATTTAAGCCCTGCTTCAGGTTTAGCTGCTTCTCTTATGCCTCTTTCCTTTCACTTATAATGTGTTTCTCCCATCCCTCTTATGTTCTCTATTCTTCCTTCTCCTTTTTGCCAAGTCAGTGCTTTCTCTTCCAGCTCAAGTGTATCCAACAATCCTCAGTTGCTCAGTTCCCTCTTTCAAATCTTCTTCACACTTAAATCAGCAATTCCCTAGTTTGTGCAAGAACGCTTTTCATCTTTCCCAGACCATCTGTCCCATACACCCTTTAGGGCTTTTGTATTTGTGAGATCATTGTCCCTTGCATGGTATCTCTCATCAAACCCTACTTCTAGCACCCTGTTCTTGAGTTTCAACTGCCTCTTCCACAGCACCATGTACATCTTCCCACCTTCTCCTCCCTCCCCTTGTGAATCCACCTTTGAAAATCCTACTTACAGAACAGTTTCCATTTCTTTCCAACCCCTTCGCCTTCAACATATTAGCACCCACACCAATGTGCACATCTTCCTTGGGTTCAGAACAGTTAACCTTCCTCTCTGGTCCCAGTATCCGATCAACCAGCTATATCTGCTCCCACAGGCTGCCTTCTCTTCTTAGCTCTGTTCTTCTAGGTCCTTGAACTCATTACTGCACTAGGATGACATATCTGTTCCTCTGGTCCCTGCCTGGCTGTCAACTGCAGCTCATTCCCACATCCACCTCAGAAACATCTGCCTAGATAAAAAACAGAGGCTAGAAGAATATAAGGAGGTAGAAGTCTTATGGTTAGACACTGAAACACCGTGTTATTTTGTGGGAACAAACCACTGCTGGGTCAGGAGCTTTCAACAGGAGGTGATCCAAGTCAGCAGCCTTCCAGGCGCACACATGCCCCAGATAACCTTTCTTTCATGCTTTTTCCTGAGACAAGAGTGAATACCACACATCAGCTGCTGTGCTGAACTGAAGCACACTCCTCCGAAGGCTGACAAACTGTTTCTAAGTTGGGCCAAAAGGGATCACTGCTAGGTGACACATCTCCTGTGCTCTGTGAAGCTCTCAGCATGCTATTGATGCTGCCAGTGGCTTCCCTGGGCCAGGCACTGGAATCTGGATCCTGTTATTGAACCAGTCCCCAAGTAGAAATACCATGAAATAAGCTGTTAGCTGGTCCAGCTCCTGCTTCCCTTCCTCGCCCAGTGCCATCGCTTTCAGTCTCTAAACAGCTGAATGATACAGGCTTAAAACTGACCCAACCACCTTGACATTACTATTTTAAATTATTAAGTCTTAGTTCTCTAATGCCAATAAATCATTTATATGTGCACATTTAATTAACAATCCAATCAGTAAAAACAACTTAGCATTTGCACAGAACATTTTATCGGAGGAACCAAAGACACATTACAACATTAATTAAGTGTAACAAATGCTCTGGTGAGGTAGCTGAGTATTATCCTGCTTTGACATGTGGGGAAACCGAGGCAACACAGTCAGTGAATTTGCCCAAGGTTAATCCAGATGTTCACAATGAGGTGCTGAAGAGAAAAACCAAGGAGAAATACCACCGAGATTTAACTCTCCTAATAAACATTCCTTTTCTGAACTGCATTATTTACTTATTTGCTGACGAGAAATCTGTTCCAGCTGTGATCCTCTCCCAAACAGACTAGGGGCACAAACCACTGCTGTCAAGTATGCTAAAAATCAACCTAAACTGCAACAGCCTGCCAGGTGAGGCTGAATGCGCTGGGTCCAACATGATACCCAGCCAAAGGTTTTGAAGAACACTTAATGACCCTTTCCCACCCCACAGTTCACACATCTAAGCTCATGGGATGCAGGGCACTTACCCAGCAGTCATAGGTCCTAGACATACCTGAGTGTCTCGTATCTCTCAAGTGCTCCAACAACTCATCCAATCCTTGGTGAGTTTCACACCAGGTTCCCATGCCAGGAGCATGGGAGAAGAGCAAGAAATGCCTGATTGACACTGACTGTTCACAACACGCTGAACAGTCATGAATCTTGGAAAATATCAGCTGTCCCAGTATCCTCACTCCTCTACAAACCCATAGTTTAACCAGTCTTTCAGGCCATGCAGAGCCCATCTTGCCATCTCCTCTTCCCCTCCCACACCCAGGTGACAACCCCCACAATGGCCCCAGACAATGGTGGCACCCACACTATTGCGGCAGCTCTGTTTGAGGACATGCTCCCCTGTGCTCTCAACTTACAGTTCTGGATCCAGCAGTTTTGTTTGCTTTCCCCATTTGGTACAGAAAAACACTGGTTCTGGGACTGAGGCTACAGCTGACAGCCAAATTGATTTGCCCAAAGTATCAGGGATGGTTCTTTTGATAGTGCCTGGCAGCCATCTAGAATTTGGTCCAACAGCTCATACTGGAACAAGTCCAGCCTCCATTTTTCCAAAAATCATGAGTTCTGCTCTGTATGCAAATTACATGCTGTGGAAACACTTTATGTTTCCCAATTATCATGTGATGAAACGTCTCAGACCCAGATGATGCCTGCTGCCAGTCCCTTTAACCCAAGTGCACACCTCTCAGCAAAGCTGGATGGTTTTTCACAAGTTCTCACTGAAACCAAGAGAGCTCATCTCTTCAACATCTTTGGCAACTGGATCTCTATTAATGAGGGACCTGAGTACAGACACAAAGTCTGTCTCATAACAGTAGGATGTAGAGTCTTCCTTCTCCAAGCAGAATGATATACAGAATGTTGCTTATGAGACAGTAACCACAAAGTCGCCAGCTCCTGCATGGTTCCCAGTCTGACACAGGGTGTGCAGAAGATTAAATAACAGAATTCACCTAATTAAAGCAAGAGAGAAAAAGGCTTGGCTAATATTAAGGCATTAAAGCTACCATAGGCTTAAGACAGGGCAGATAAAGCCCTGAACTAACCTCTGGAGAAAGAGGTCTTGCAGCTGTGTAACTGGTGGGAACACCTCCTGGCCAGTGCTGGTGGGACAGGCTGGGAAGAAAAGCCTTACTAAACCCCTCACATGAAACCATCCCCTCAAAGCAAAAGTGGAAGAACAATTAATTCATTACAACCACAGATGGTGGCAATCAATACAGGAGAATGGTTAATCATAGGAGATGTCAGGAATGATGAAGGGAGCCAAGCCGAGTCAGGCTGGCTGGGTCAGCAAGAGGGGAACGCTTTGGCAAGAACTCATGAAATGGCTGATGGACAGAGGAAATCAATTTATTTAAAACTGATAATGCATTCATACTCTGCTATTCTTCATTTTATACTGTTTGGCTGTCAACTGTTTGGGGCAGGAAGCTGTCACTTGCTGTCTGGACAACATCTAATGTGGTAGGTTGGTCCTGGCTGGGTGCCAGGTGCCCACCAAAGCTGCTCTGTCACCCCCCTCCTCAGCTGGACAGGGGAGAGAAAATATAACTAAAGGCTCATGGGTCAAGGTAAAGGCAGGGAGAGATCACTCACCAATTACCATCACAGGCAAAACAGACGCAACAAAATTTAATGTATTGCCAATAAGAAGTCAAGAGTATGGTAATGAGAAATAAAACCTGAATCTTCAAACACAGTCTCCTCGCTCCTCCCTTCTCCCCGTGCTCAACTTCGCTCCCAAACTCTCTGTCTACTCACCCACAGAGGTGCAGGAGACAGGGAATGGGGGCTGCGGTCAGCACACCACACATTGCCTGCTGCTCCTTTCTCCCCAGGGGGAGGCTCCTCACACTCTGCCGTGCTCCAGCCTGGGGTCCCTCCCACAGGACACCAGCCTCCCTGCCCGGAGCTGCCCCAGCGCGGGCTGCCCACAGGTGTGGGGCCCTCCCCGGGCTGCGGGTGGGGATCTGCTCCACCATGGACCTCCACGGGCTGGGGGCACAGCCTGCCTTGCCAGGGGCTTCACCACAGGCCACCGGGGAATCTCTGCTCCGGTGCTTGGAGCATCTCCTGTCCTCCTACACTGACCCGGGTGTCTGCAGAGTTGATGCTCTCACATTCTCATCCCTCTCTCTGGCTGGAATCATGCAGTTTTCTTTCCTCATTTCTTAAATGTGCCATCCCAGAGGTGCTACCACTGCTGCTGATGCGCTCGGCCTTGGCCAGCGACTGGTTTGTCTGGCAGCCAGCTGGCATGGGCTCCATTGGGCACAGGGGAAGCCTCTGCTACCTGCTCACAGAAGCCACCCCCCTACAGCCCCCCTCTACCAAACCCTTGCCACACAAACCCAATACACCTAATCAATTGCATCTCCTGCCAATTGTAACTTCTTTGCACCATCCTAATGAAAATCATTTCCACCTCTAAGACTGCCCTGACACAATGCAAGCCTTCAGATTGTGTTACTGGATGGGCCAGAAGTCTGGCACCCACGGAAATTCAAGCCTTCATTTCCCTTTAAGCCAGGAAGAGTGTATTTAATAGCAACAAGAACAGAGTCATGGGTCTAAGTGTCAGTGCTGAGGATGCTGTCTGGGGGAGGGGGGTGGGAAGTGACAGCATGTAAGATGCTGCATCTCCAGCCGAGGCTGCAGGCAGGGAGGGTGGGGGATTACACATCGGCATGGTGAGCAGAGCTACAGTAAGGGGAAGGGAAGGGAAGCACAGTAGGAGAGCAAAAATATCTCATCCCTGGAGGGTGCTCCCACCCAAAGGGCTGCAAGCTGCTCAGTGGTAAGAACAGAAGAGGGAAGGGTACCTACCTGCAAGGTGGCCCAGCTTGTAGCTGCATAAGCTACTACAGGAAATACATATTTCTTGTATTTTCTATGCGACATGCCATAGAAGTGAAATCACCAGGACCCAGTGAGATAAAAGAAGAGACAAACTGTTTCTTGCAGAGAAAAATCAGGGCACAAACATTAGCATGCATATAAGCTTCATACCTATACTAATGCTATTTACAATATACACCGATTTGGGAAAGAGGACTTCAATATAAGGAATGGAAGTTTAATTAAGGTAAAACTAAAGTTTCCATTAATCTTGAAAGGATCATAACCTGCTGCCTCTCCTTCAACATTCAATTCAGCTAATGCTGTAACAGGATCAAGCACAGTATTACACACCTGAATCCTCCCACGATGCAGACAAGGCTGGGCAAGCTGTACCAAACCACATGGCCTTCTCTAGTCCTGAGAAATAAGAAGTGCCATCTTCTCAAAATATTGTTTCAAAACTGCCCCGAGTGCAGTGGACAAATATTTTCACTAGCGAGGGCATGCAGGAAAATTATGAAGGAGAAGAGATATTGATAAATTTGAGGTTGGCAATGAAAAATGGCAAGAGCCTACACCTGCAAGCAGCAGGTTCTGATGATACCCAAAACTGTGTTTAATGTCGCAAACAGAAGTTCACTCCTGAGCAGTAACGATGCAAAACTCCAGTTACATTTAAATCTTCTCCCTGCATAAAGTCATAGGGTTGTGTTAAAAAAGTTTCCTGTCTTCTGTTCCTGTGGTACAGGGTAAGCACAGGTAAGGATGGGGCAGCAGAGCTGAGCATCCTCCTCCAGCCAGCAGAACCATCTCCTCTTCACCTACAGCCAAGAACAGCTCTAGAGCTGGCCTGGCTCACAGTCAGCATGGTCTTTGTAAATTTGTTATGACCATACGCAAAAGGGAGCTGAACTGGACTTTGAGCTGGGTCATGCCTGCAAGGCTGTTTGGAAGAGAGCAATCTTTCATTTGTAAACTGAAAGATGCTGGAATCTCTGGAAGCAGATACATTGAAACCCACAAGCCATTTTTGCAGGTCAGTTTTCAAAGTAAGGCCACACTGCAAAATATCAGCTTTGATTACCAAATTGTATGGCTGGTATTGAAAAAGACAGTACAGTAAATTGAATTTTAATAAGGTCTGACTGTACATAAAAGGTGAAGAACTTCATTAAAAAAACCATACAGAGTACAGATGACACGTATGAGGTTGCTTCTCTAATATCCTACTACTGATGCTTTCCCCATTGTATTTATCTGGGGGGAGAAGGGAGTGGGAAGAGAAGACAGCTATGCCTTTGGTATTAAGAATGATGAGAGTACAGCTTTATAGCTTTAGTACAATAAATGCAAAGCATGACATCTTCCCTACTTCGTTCTGCAGAATGAACTATTCAAAAGATAATAATGAACTTTGCATCATCTAGAGGACTCAATTGTGCTCTGCTGCCTGCTTCCCTAATCCCATCCATCTAAAACACTCTCGAATCCAGAAGGATGAGTGAAACCAGCAACAAAAATGCACCTGAGAAATCAGAAATCACTGGGTCATTCAGCTGTTGAAAAGCATTTTAGATTTAAAAACAAAGGAAGTAGAAAAGAAAAAAAACAACTAAAAACCCCACCAAGGACTAAGATTAAAGTCAGAAGAAAGATGAAGGATGTCTTTAGACAAGTTCATTGATTGTGAGAGGGGGAAAAAATATCTGAACTCTACATATAATTCTTACTAGAGAGAAACTCCCTATTCTTTCATTCACCTTCCACTTTCCCCACTCCTCAAACTTGCTCACTCACCTCCCTCCACCTTACCCTCCCCTAAGGAATACCAGGACATAGCCCCTGAATTCTAATTGCATTTGCTATTCAACTAAATCGCATAGATTAAAATGGGCAAAATTAGTGGGACTTGCCTATCAGGCATTCTCCACACTACTAGATGAGAAGTCACCTGAAGCTCTGGATGGGCTTCCTTTTGTTTATGGCCTTTAAATAATTCAGAGAGAGGAGCTGTCAAGCTGAATCTGCAAAGCTCCCTTGACTTTGGGCTTGCACTGTTAGACTGCCTGCCTATTGTTTATAAAGACAAAAAGGAAAACGTTACAAGATTGTATGTCTGCATGGGAGGGGAGTCAAGGACTAGAAGAACAAGGGCTGTCAGGACCGAAGTCATAAAAAAACCAGATGGGAAAGCACAAGTAGGCAATAGGTGAAATACAGATATACCAGCAAAGCAGCAAGTTGCCTGTTTGGTCATGCTATGAATAAGCAATGCTAGCAGTTTCTTGTGTAATATGATGTCATTCTTTAAAAAGGAAAACCCCAAATGCAAATGGTAACTTTAATTAGCAATTAAAAGCACAACTCCTCAGCTATACAGCTGCAGCCACCTCTCCCAGCTCTCTCTCACTTCTGCCAGCCAGTGACAGTCATCAGGCAGTGGGCCAGCACTTAATAATCGTCCCAAACCACAGAGAATAATTTCATCCTTTTTCCCTTTCTTCCCTTTTTTTTCCTGGGCTCTTCGAGCAGACAAAGATTTACTAGGTCCTGCCTGGGGACACCAGCAAACCACAGGCAACGGCCCCTGGCATCCAGGGAGCTCACACACTCCAAGGTGCCTTTTAGATTTATCATTTTTTTAAATGACTCTGGGGCATGCATGGCTTTGATGGGGTTTTGCACAGTCATTTTCAATCAAAGCTGCAAACCTGGCTTTACGGCAAATGACTCTTTCTTGAAGCAGCAAGAAGAATTGAGAGAGAAGGGGAACCTCAGGACATGCAGCCCTGCTCCACCCATGCACATGTCTCCAACCAGAATGCAATCACCTCTACAGCCAGCTTGCTATACCTAATGAGAACTTTAAAAAACCCCAACATTTTAATACAAAACCCAATAACTATGATTACAGTCTTGCTTTAAACTACTGAGCTGGATTAACTCTTGGCAATTATACTTAGCTCTGGATGCTGCAGACAAAACCCTGTCCAAGGGCTGTCCCCACGCGGTGGGCCATCACAGCTGGACAGCTGTCTCGGCACATTACGGCATAATGCACATGTATGGAGGGGAACGATCCGGTTTAGTTGGCTCACCTAAAGCAGACAGAGACCTCCACTTTGCTCTAGGAAGACTGCAACGGTGGACAAACCAGATTTCTTTTGCCCATGTCTGGTCCCAAATGGTCCCAGCAGCTTCCAGTCCTACAAAATTTCATGATTAAAACAGCCTTTTATTACACTGTCTTTTCTCCCGGGCTTCTCACTGTATCAAATCCTAAATGAAACATGATGTAACGCATGCAAATAAGCTGAAGAAGAGAGGATTCAAATAATAGGAAAATATCATTAACTGGGAAAGTTTAACTCAGAAGGTCAAAATCATTCTAGACAGAAGAAAGAGATGCTGTAAGAGATACTGCACAGGGCACATATGCATGCCCAACGGCCTTAAACGTGGCACCGCCGGCTCCCTTCTTACTCGCTCAGTGACTGCCAGCTAACAGCAGGGCCTGAAGCTGCAGTGCTGTTAATAAGTCCCTAAATCTCCTGGCCTTGAATAAGCTCCTAAACTCCAGGGAACAGCTTGCCAACAGCATGCTGCTGCCTGCCAGCGTCCTTACAGCAAGGCCATTACACAGCAAGCTGCTCCCCGCCACCAATTTTTTTTTTTTTTTTTTAATTTTAAATGTGGTACATGCATCTGAAATAAGTATTGCCAGATCCCAAACATTACTGATCACAGCCTGCTCTCAGGTAGCAGTCCTGAAATGAATTGAGGGGCTGTCAAGCTCACACGTCACAGCCTTGAAATCCTTGAATTAGATGCTTCCCCCCATGCTCTCTCCTTAGCCCTCCAAAAAGGCAAGAACCAGATAACATCTGTACTCCATTCTAGGCTGTAATCGGAGACTTTGGACAACCTGATAGCTCTACATGCTTCCTGCTGGAAAACAGATTAAAAAAAACCCCAACATTAATTCTTAAAAGCATGGTTTTGTTGTTAGCACCATTGCACTGGCAGCGAGCACTTGGGGCTGGTGGCAGCAAAGGGGAGTGGTAGATCAGATATGCTGCCTGATGGGCTTGGGTAGCTGAAGCTTGAGCTAGTCCTTCTCTGGGTTCCCAAGGAGGAAACAAAGCTGCATTAAGTTACTTCATTTTCCATCCTGGCCACTCCACAAACCCGGCAACGACTCATTTAATGGCAGACCTTCAAGCCACCAGAGGCTTTTGCAGATAGAGTGAGCCCTTCTCACTGCATGCCAAAATAATTTCTAGCTAATATACTACATAGATTTAACCCATTCCATACAATGCCTCCTAACAACTTAATTCTAAAAAAACAGAAAGCATTGTACTTTCCATTAAGCCAGCAAATGAGGAAAAAGCATCCTTCTTCATGTGACGTACTCACAAGCAGCTCTCACACACTTATGATTTGTCAGCACTGCAAGACCCAAAAAGGCTTTCAATAAAGTAAGATCTGGGTAATGTTCTGCATTGCTGTTTAAGGACAATTCAGTCATCTTTGTTCTGGATTAAGTCTTGCTCCCGATTAATCTTAACAGTGCAATGAATAGGAAATCCACAATTCGGGAAGCAGGCAGATTTTATCTTTAAACCCAATTCACAAGCAAAATCATCCCTCTTACAATGGATAATTCTGCTACTGTTCAAGTTATTTTCACACAGTGGGTATAAAAAAAATTATCTCTAGATACCTCAAATTGAAATGAGTGTTTTTAACACTCCCTGTCATTTTCAATGCATGCAAAGACTAACAATACTGTATCAAAAAGAGGAGCTCAACAATCAAGAAATCCATTAAGCTACCAATGACACTAATAGCAAGAAAGGAAGTTTAAAAAGACTCAAGTATATAAAGAAAGGAAACCATGTTGTTTTCCTACTGGGATTATAGGAGTGAACAAAACCCCTTGTATTGTGACACAGTACTTCTGATTTTATAATATCCTTCAGCTACATAAATACTGGAATACAAACCTGTGCTCTGCTGACAAAGGGTGAGGGGAGACAAACAGACACTTCTGGCATTTGATTTTTTTTTTTTTTTAGCTAATCTGCTTCATTCTCCCTCGATTTTAGACGTTCTTTCTGAAGAGATGCTGCTGTTGACTTCCTCCTCAGACACCACAACGCTGAAGCTGGAGCGTGCAGCAGGTACCCCCTGCTTTCCTCTCAGCCTGATGATGCCTCAAACATTTCAGAGCAGAGATAGTGAGAAATACAAGACAAAATCCAGTGGATACAAGAAAATAAAAATGACTGTTCTCTGTAAGGACCACACATAACATTTCTTGTCACAAACCCATGTGTACTGCCACAATCATCAGGAGAACAGCTCCTGTGAAGAGTTCATGATCATCTACTGCTCTAGCTATAGCTTTCAAGGAAGAAATAAGTGATAGTATAAAGAATGGCCTCTAAAAAAAAAAAGCCGCTCATGGCACATAGACAGCATTTGTCTGGATAAGGACAGACTGAGATGATGGGGCTTGGCACGCATCACATCCATTACTTCAACTTTGATTTGTAGTGAGCTGGGCTCAAATTCCATATTCATATGTTACCTGAAATTAACACAGAAGCCCCAACCAGGCCAAGAATACACTTGTGTCTGCATCATAAACCCACCTCAACTCTGCTCGCAAAGGGAAACAATGGAAACTTCAAAAATCTGTAAAAAAAATGAGTTTTTATAGCTCCCCTCCCCACTCTGGAATGGGTAATTCCCAGGATTACAATGAATAGCATAACCCAAAGATTTAGTGATTGTGGTGGCTTATAAGAAGACTGTTCTTGTCCCTGCTTCTGTGCTCAGACAGCTCTGCTCTTGAGGGTAAGAAAAGAAAAAAAAGCCTTATGATGGGAAGAAAAGGGATGGTGGCAGAGGGTGGCCAAGAGGCATGGACAGGGTTTGATTTTACATTCAAGGATAGAATAGGAAAGCAGTAGTCAAACTGCGCCCCTTCACCCTGTAACCATACATCTAGCCAAACATTTACCCAAAAGAAATCTCTAAAGCGGTATTTTTCTTATACAAACATCTGAGCACCAGCAGAGTGATTTTTCAGTGTGGATCTTTACTTACTTTTGGCAAGGTAAATATATATTCTTAAATTTTGAAACAAAGAAAACTCCCAAGCTCCCAGTACAGGCTGCTGCCTGCAAAAACACTAGAAGAAAAGTTTCACAAGCTGCTAACTCCTGCTTTACTTCAGATTTTCATGCATTTCCTAACAATTTAAATTTCTTCTTTTGCATTGTCAAGCCAAGTATGAACCTAACAAAAACAGAAAGCTGACAGTGAGATGAATCTTTTTGTACTAAACAAAGACATTTGTATTTCACTTCCAGCTCATTTTCCCTCTTTTTTTTTTTACGCCTGCTGGCCCAAATTTATCTTTTCAAATGCTGGAGCTAATATGCAAGTTGTGAAGCAAGGCACACAGAGAAGCACTATTAACCTCCTATTTTAATCAAGGATATTTCACTCTAAACAAGTCAAGACATCCGCCAAGCACATACTCCCCAGCCTAGACTGGCTTGCTATTACTTGTTGGTCGGAAGAAACCTGGCCAGAGCAGTCTGCTTTGTAGAAGGTCTTCCTTGGAAGAAAAAAAAAAAAATCATGTATGCCTGATTTACATTTGGAGACTTGGCTAGTGATGCTGAGCTTCTGCCAGTGCAGGCAGCGGGGAGAGAAGCAGCTTCTGCTGCAGTTAATTTGTGTGCTATCGGCAGATTACAGGTAAAAGGAACTTTTTATTATTATTTAATAGATCTGAACCAATCTTTCTTCCCAGTATAAGTAATATTGCTTATCTTCCCTCCAGTATCTCTCATTATTATAAATAAATGGGAAACAACACACTGTCTCATCTGCCAGCTCCCCAGGCTGCCCCAGCTATACCTCTCTGCTTAACTTAATATTCACTTCAGACATACTGAAGTAAAACCAGAAAATCTAGTACTGCAGACAGCTCACTTCTCTCCAGCTTTAGCAACTAGATAAGAGCTTCAGAAGCGATTATGATATAACAATAACATATAAAAGATGTAACTGTTTGAAACAGCGCTTCCCTCGCAGAATTCAAAACACCTCGTGCAAGAGTGAACGTAACTCCTTTCAGCTGCACAACCCCAAATTTAACAGTATTATTTCTGTCTAAAAGGTACTCATTAAATTATTAAACATAACTTCCCTGCCATGCTGGCTTTCTCTTTCTTAGGAAGGACTGATTATTATAATTCTGTGTGTATCCTATATAAAATAATTACATATCCTAATTACATATCCAGGTAGTTTCAATTCAGACACAAGATTGCTTTCAAAGGAGTGACTATTTTCACTCTGTGCACATAGCTAGCTCATCTAGCATTAGCTAGAAATAGATCAGAACACCAAAAAAGGAAACTAAGTCTTACTTAAATAGGTTAAAAGATACAAATCTGTGTTGCTGTTGGAAAACCAGTCTGAGCAGTTGTTTTTACAAGGAGTATCATAAAAGCCTTAATTCTTGCTTTACTAGCTTGCAACACAATTGGCATTAAGCTGGTCACAAGTTACTGGGTTTCAAAATGCTTTGGGATTTTGTTACTGATAACAGAAGGGCAGAAAGCATATGAAAACCTTCAGAACAGTTGCCCATGCAGAGACCTACATAAAGTAACGCTTCTGCAGAGAAAACCACCTGTGCATAAATGCTTCTACTTCCATTTCACCCAGAGGTTAAATTATCTGATCAAAATCTTGTGCTGGAGAAAAAAACCACCAGTTCATATTTTTTCCACTTCATTTAGACTCTGTAAAACATTAAATCCTGCCATTAAAATTGCTTAATTAGGAGCATTAGAGCAAAAGGTTGATGCAGCTCATGAGCTGTGAGTACTGAATGGTGGTGGCCTGGCACGCCTTGCCATCAGTAGATGTGCTGAAGAATATGGAGGGGGAAAAAAAAAAAAAAGAAGACAATATTGTGAGATTGCTTTGACTGTAATTGAAGCAGTGTCACTTGTTAGAGGGAATGACGTTATAAACCCACCTTTAAACAGCATTGACAGCAGACCACCAGCAGCAAGGGTTTCAAACACCCTTGGTGTGGGAGTTCTGCTGCTGCACTGAAGCACACTTCAAAGGCAGTGGTTAGCCCAATGCCAACAGCTTTTCAAAACCTACTTTACTCTCTCTCACTTTGCTCTTGCTGGTCTGAAACCAGAGTCCTCCTTTAGCACTAAGTGTTGAGAAACGCAGCTTTACCCCTGCAGCTTCTATCTTAAATGACCCCCTTCATCTGCTTCATAAAACACTGAATACTGCCAGACTTACTGAGATTAGCTACGAAGATTCAGACCTCATCTCACTGGCACTTTGTGCCAACCAGAGACTTTAGCAGATAGATGGCACTTAAAAAACCAAAAGCCAGCATGAACCTAGCAGTGGAAAGTAAAGCAAAGGCTGCTCGCACAGGAGATGCTCTGACTCACAAAAGACCAGCTTTAGTTGGAACTTGAGATCAGGCAATAGATGTTGGCTCAGTACCTACAAAACTTGCCTGTACCCTACAATGCCATATTGGTTTCACAAGGCTCTGCTCCAGGACACTACACTCTACATAATATACATTATAACCCACCCCCCCCACCCCCCGAAAATACTAGGGAATAGCCTTCCTGCCCAAAGGCTAAGAGTTGTCAGGGAAGAGAAAGATCACGGCTGCCACCTCTAACCCCTAGGGCAATAGAGGGTGAAATGCCAGTGAGGCACAGGCACAATTCTAAGAACAAGCATGGAAAGAGAAGAGCTTACAACTCACATTAAGTAGGTTTCCAGGCATCATCTGAAAAAAATCCAACCCCCTAAACCTTACAACAGCCTGATCAATTAATCAGTGTCTCTAGAACCCAGCAGGATATGTATCAGAGTTCAGACCAAGGGGCCCAACAACAGCACTGCAGAGGTTGGGTGGGAAGGGAAAACAGTTGTTCAACTAATTTAATTCTAAAAGCAAATGCTCTCTGAATACAAAGCTGCTCTTTTTCTCTCTCCATCTCAATATCTATCATAAGGGTAACCCTGAATATTACCCTAGTACAATTAATTTTCTATTAAGTTGTACCGTTGGGACACAGCTTACCCAAAGGGCCACATGACACATACTGCTGCACTTCAGCATGTACCTTGTAACATTACAGTTCAGCAGGGAGTTGGGGACAAAGTCAGGAATGAAGTCCAGGTTCCAGGTGAATTCCTGACTTGGGTTCATCTGTTATAAAACCCATACTTGAATAAAGAATTGATGGTTACTAAAGCAGCAGAGTCCCAACAGGAGAGAAACATCCACCTTGATGTTTAATGACAGCCACAGAGAGACTTCTCTGCATCCCCAGTTCACAGTGTGTATCATTGCAATACAATTTGTGATTGCACTGGGATGCTCTTATTTTTTAAAGCCTAGGAAACAAGAGCCTGCTTGGACCTCTGCTTCCACCAGCAATGAACTGCAATCCATTATCTCTACAGCTGCACCATTGGGATCAGCTACTGGAACTGTAATGTCAACAGCACTCAAGAGTTATGTCGACTACTATGTCATTCACTTGCTCTAGGAAAGAGATGACTCTAATAAGGAGGACTTCAGTCCTATCTACAGCATGCTGTCTACTTCCCTTGGCATTAGGAGAGACTCATCAGCAGGCAAATATCAGCTGTAAAAGTCTGAAAGAGTAAATGCTGTCTTCATTGAAGAAACATGTGAGACTTTGATCTGCCTTCACTTCAAAAAAGCATCAACTCCTTGGCAATTTTCTGCGATTATGCAGGGGAAAAGAAAGATATATGCCTCACCTTGCAGAAGGAGAGAGAAACTGAGTTTGCAAATGTAAAGTTAAAACCAAAAAAGAAGAAAAGCCTGAGCCACCTATATTTCTTGTAGAAGCTATTCTTAAAATAGAAGCTAGAATATCAGAGTGCTGCAGTACCACAGGGGACCTGAACTTCCAGAGCTGAACAAAAGCGACAGACTCATCCCCTCTGTTCACAGCAGTGGCTCGGCCAGCTGCTCTGCGTTTTGGAAAGGAAGAGTTAACATAGGTGCCGATGTACCAGCCACCCGCTGGCATGCCACCTTGAGCCCTGAAACAGCAAAATAAATGGTGCAATACACTTCCCCGCTCCCCTCATCCCCGATGGGAGGAGCACAGTGGACAGAGATCAGAGTTACCAGGGGATCACCTGGCTCCCCTCACCCCTGCCCACACTCGGTGTTGTCCAGCAAGTGACTGCCCTGACTGGGAGGAAGCTCAGAGGGTGTTCGGCAACTGGGGAGAAGGCAATAAAGAAAGAACATTTACCAATATTTTTCTTCTTCTACAGAAGACTCAAAATTAAACACTTTCTCCTAAAGCCTGTCATTTGCATAATCCCATTATCAAGATGGTCTTTCACATGGACCAAAGGTTCACCTCGCTGAGATTTCAGTATAATGCATGAACTGTTAATAATAGAGTCTGATTATTTCTTCCCCCCACCCCCAAGTTCTCTGCAGCTGGACTCCATGGGTTGTGATGGGAAGTAAAATATTGTTAGTCACCTGAGTATTTTTAATTAATTCTCCTTAGCCACAGAAAAAACAGAGCCCAAAATGAGCATTTGAAGAGATATGGGTATGAAAGTATATGAGCATGTTCAGCACAAAGGAGCATACATACCGAACTTGCAACATCTTTTTCAGCAAGGTAAAAAATTTATTCTGCATATGAAAATAGTTTTCAAGCAGCATATAAAACAGTTGTGTTGGTATACGTAAGTAATATGCTAAAATTTTGGGGGGAAAAAATATCAAGCATGTATGATGTATCTTTTGATATTCTGGGTTTTACTCATTTTTAATGAAGATTTGAGATTTTCAGTTGAGTAAGGGAGCAATAGACATGAAAAAAGTAGGATGAAAGAGAAATAAAATACATTTACTACTAAGGAAAGTGTGAAGCAGCAAAGTAAAAAAAAAAAAGTCAAAGAAAACTTCTTGTTTAAAGCATTGCCAATGGCCAGAGAGCAGAGGGCATGTCAAGAGGAGTGTGAAGCCATCACACAGACAGCTGTGAGCTTCACAGCACACACACTACAGGGCTTAGACAGCTTCCACAGGAGGGAGGAAAATCTTTGAAGATTTTCAGGAGGGGAAATAAAAACAGTAGAATAAACCTGATCAAAGTCACATCTTGCTTTTTTTAAAAGCTGATCATTCCCTGCTTCCCATAAACTGCTGTGCATTTCAATCACGAGAGAGAAGATGAAGACAATCATATTTCCATGATAAAAGAGTAGTGTGATACTGCACTGGAGAATAATCTGTACGAATACCAGTTTGGGAGACACTGCACACAAATGGTACTGGCCAGCCCTGGTCTAGGAAAGAAAGGATGAGTCAGAAAACAGCAGGTGCCGTCCCTGAAAATACTGTGGTTGGAGCTACTCATGCTGCTACCTGTGCCACAGCTAGTATCAGAGGCAGGTACGGGACAGCTTGGGTCTGATCACTCCAGACAGGCATTTATCTCATAAGCTTTAGATTACTATCCAGGTATATCTTAACCGACACCTGAACGACTAGTTGAGGGCTGCAAAAATAAAACAACACTGAGCTGAAGCTGGAAGTCAGAGTTTTCACCAATTTTGAGACTTGAAAATTTCAGCAAAGTGGCACACCCCCCCCCCAACCCCCCCCAAAAAAAAACCAAACCCAAACAAGTCTTACACTTGTTTCCCCCCAAAAATCCCACTGGAATTCACATTTCAAGCTACAAGAGATGTAGTTACAGTTGATACAAGTTGCTTAAGAGTGACACTGAATAAGCATTTAGTTATTTGGGAATGACAAAGGAGGTTTCATTTTTAATGTTCATAAGTCATCCAAATTAATTAGTGCTTTAAAATGGCAATGAATCACTTCCCGAAATAATTTGTATTGGCTAAATTAATTCCAGTGAAGCGAGCCAATTTGCTGATTGTAAATTATCAAGAGTCCCTGACTAGCTCCTGTGTACGTTGTGTACCATTTATTAGGCTACTGGGAAACAAAGGATGGCTACTTTTCATGAGTGAACAAGATTACAGTCCTATTAAGTGACCAGCTTATTGTGGTACAATTATAGGTTTCTATTTAAAGAATTAAAGCCAGACATCATTAACAAAGCTGAATGTTCAGAGGAAAGGAAAAATAAACAGAAGAAAAGCTCATTTTCTGAAGAGATACACCAAAAACCTATTTGAAGGGAGTATTTCCATCCTCTTAGACCAACAAAGAGAAGTTCAGAGATGCAAGACTAATTATGAAAATTCTCCCATCATATGCCTAAAGGGAACCTGAAGCCTGGAGTACCAGAGCCTGGTTCTTTCACTTGTGGATAGATGATCGTTTCAAGACTCCCCCAAATTAAGATGACTTTTGAAAAGCAACAACAAGGTAAGAACACACATACATGGGGGGTTTCTGCTCTCTTTGATCAGGCAGAGGAGATGCTTTCACAGCGCTGCTATGCTGTTGCTCTGAGAGCCTTCCTCCCAAGCACCAGGAGACCTCTGCACCCATCCAGCATGTACCACCACCCACCTGCTCACCACAATGAGATGGCTTGGTTACAAGTCCGCAGCGCTGTTCTCAATGGATCTCCCTTCTTTACCCCTCTAAAAATAAATATATATATGTATGTACATAAAGGTTTACCTAAGTTAATTTGCCTGGCATTCTCCTGCTCTTATCTACATCTCCTCACTGGTATCAAAGCCTCAACATTTCTGCTTGAGAAATCTTTCCCCAGCTAACTTGCTTATCAGCAGTAATGAATACTCATGCAAACAGGTACAAAATTAAATGGCTTCTTTACAGTGATTATGATAGATTGAGCCATGCTTAATCTACATAATCAAATTGCTTCTGTGTTCAGCAGTAATACCTTTTTCCTGTCCTGGGAGCAGTTCAGCTTTGGTTTCTCTTTTGACAGCTTCTTTCTGAGAAACACTAACCATGACTGGGAAAAGGGCTACTTGAGATGCAATTACTTAACACAGCTGTATGATGCACACCTTGAACTCTGCAATATGACAAAGCAGGTCCGAGTGAAAGGTGTCTCCTTTAGGGAAGGGGAAAACATCACGTAGGACATAAAAGAAAAGAAAGCACAAACCACTCTCCTCCAGCTACTATCCATGTACCTAGACATAACTTGAGTGACCCACCTAAGATAGATAAAACATCTCTAACCACTCAGCTGCGGTGAACT